>VDFB02047230.1:101337606-101393747 GCA_007258455.2 Sequoia sempervirens | reverse complement strand
TATGTAATTTGAACATCCTTAAATGGATGAAATGATTTGGTGGTTTGGATTCCTTTATGTTTTTTAGTGTTGGAGTTGAACATATTTGTTATCTTATACGCTCTTTAAATTTCATTACAATGTTAAAATTGAATTTAGAGCACATTTCAATTTGGGCTTTAAAATGAATCCTAAGTTAAAAAAAAAATTGTTATTTGATCTTGAAGCCTCTATCTCTCTTGTTTGTGTGTAGTAAAAAATTGTTATTTGATCTTGAAGCCTCTATCTCTCTTGTTTGTGTGTAGTGTGTCATTGAGAATCACCTTGTTGAAGGGATTTTTAGGGTTCTTCAAGTACCCTTGGAAGGGTTGGGAGGTGTGGGACACATTTCCCCTTTATGCCTTGTGTTTTTATCTCTGTGTTGGAGCCTCTTTTGGTCTACCCAACCTTAGTAGTTATCTCCTTCATGGTCTAGTGTGAGGCAAGATTGAGTGCCTAGAATCTTTTTGGTTCCGTGATTTTTTTCATCATTTTAGAATCCTTTTTTATTGAGGCTCCTTCCTTGTAGTCCATGAGGGCTGTGCTTGTCTTAGGGACCAAAACTAAGCTTGGATTTTCTCACTGGTCAATACACTAGCACTAGAATCAAGACTACAACATTTGGAAAGGACTCCAATGCTAGGCCTAGGAACTTGTGCACTTGAGGTAATGTTCTAATTTGGGTGCTAGTGTCCTTTTGTGTCCCATTTTCTACCATTCTTTATTTTTGGTATCTTTTGGCTATTTCTCAAGAAACTTGGAATACAAAATTTGTCCCCCATGGCCTAGAGAATCTTCCCATTTATTTTTATTGACATGTGTCATACCTTAAGTTTTATGAAACCTATTTTTCTTTTAAAGTGTGTCATTGCTTGGAGACCTATTATCATTCAAGTTGGTGGAGGGATTGTACCTCCTAATAAGGAAACCAATTGTGTAGGCTTGTCCCTTGGTTTAGGTGTTGTTTAGTTGGTTTTTGAGTAGACTGGAAGTGGTTATTACCTCATCCTACTCTTTGTTCCAAAAATTAGTGGTTGAGTTTTCTAGTTGAGGTGTGTTAGCTCCTAGTCACTCCATCACCTATGTAGGTTTCATGGTGTTGTGGAGTTTGTGAGAGTTTTTTGGTGTGTATTTGAGATAGATGCTTCCCTCATCCCACTCTAGTATGGTATTCATGAGAGAATGTGATCATGGGTTGGCACTTGCTCTTCATTTAATTGTCATTCCCTTCTCATAGGTTTATCATGGAGGTTTCATCTCATGATTGGTAAGTATTTTGTTGGTGCCAGCTTGCTTGTAGCAATGGTAAGGTTGTTCATGTTTTTTCTCCTTGTATCGTAGTGTTTCATAGAACAATTTTGAGCACGTTTTTGTGCTAGTGTGGTCCATGTTGTTGTCCCATCTTGGTATTTGTGGTTTTTCTTAAAAAATAGGTTGTTTAGCTAGCTAATGTCCTATGTGTGTTGGCTTGGGGCATTACATGCTAGCCATTCTTGTGTACCTTAGTTTCCCTCTTTTCCCTCTTCCATTATAGTTTTCTAACTCTCTTGTCTCCCTTCAAAACATGCATACACCTTGTCTTAGCATCCCTTATACCATCCAAGTGTTTGGAATCTTCTCTAATGTCTAAGTTTTGATCTAAATTTTCCATCTCCTTGTATCCCCTTTTTCCTCTTTGTTGTCTTTGTAACCCCTATATTTTTTTACTCATCTTTTTCCCTTGTCATGACATATATCTAATACACATTTATTAGCATCTTTTATGTATGTGGATTATGTTGGAATATGCATAAGGGGATAAATGAGGCAATTCCATTTAACATGTCTAGTTTGTAGTCGTTTTCATCAAAGTTTTCTTGTAGGATATTTATGAAAGAATTTTTCCATTCATTCTCAAATGGATCCAACATAGTATATCAATTAGTAATTAAATAGAAACCATGTTATTGGAAATTTAGTCATCAATATAGAATATCAAAACTATTGGAATTATCATCACCAACAAATCAAAATTTAACTAGATAGAGTAATAGGTAGTGTACTAGAAGGGGTCATGATAGTTTTTAAGAACATTATTTTAGGACACTTCAAAAGTTGAAAAGACCTTATAGAAAAGGAACATTGCTATGAATATAACAGACATCAATATGATATGAATTTGGTCATAGCTAAATCTCAATTAGAGTCAAAACCAACAATCAACATACCGACATTTACCACAATTTATCTTTATCTTGTTGATTAAAAGCTTGTCAAAAGTCAATTATCAATCACAATTTTCATTGAGCTTAGTTTACATTAGACAAAGCATGCATTAACTTTAGTTTACATTGAACATAAATTAATTTACATGCACTATCCTCTTTTATCTTTTCTCAAAATTGTCAAATCTACGTAGGGTTTTGTTTAGTATCATGGAAGGTTTGTACTTACCTTTGTATATGGCAAGATCACAATGATGTTCTATTAAGCACCCCATTTTCTCAAATATAGATATACACCTAGGAAAAAATATTTTAAGGGTGTTAAACAATCAATTCTATAGTAGAAAAAATCATGTGGCATATAGGTGTCTATGTAATAGATGGCAAACCTATGTAATATTATCTTAAGCTCCAAGATTCTCCAATTTCAATCATCTTAGGTCTTTGGTCCTTTATCCAATATTAATTCCTAGTTTAGTGGCATCTATCACATCATCTCAATATTTAAAGTCAACAACACATTGAATTCCAAGTAAGTTGTAGTCCGTTTAAATCATTTCAATATTTGTTTCTCTTACTCCAACTCAACTAAATCAATCTCAACTAATCAATTTATCTTATATTAATTAAGGTCCAATTACACTTATGACTTATCATTTTATTTAATCTTACTAATTAAATAAAAAATATATTAGTTGGTGAAGATTAACGATTTTGAATGAGCCCACTAGGGATCAAGTCTTGCTGAGGCAAAGCCCCAACACCATAACGTATGAGATTGAGGTTGTGCCTTGGATGACTTTGGTAAAATGGGTACTCCTCAATCCTTGGCTCTTAGTCAAAGATATTTCAGCCTAAGGCTCGTGTTCCATATTGGGTAGCTAAACAATTTTGTAGGTTTGATATAAAACTCTCCAACAAAAAAAAAGGGTTTATTTTCCTACAAATATTAATATGAACAAATTTAAATTTATAACCAAAGTTATGAAAAAACTTTTTATTTTCTCTTACATGTACACACTATTTATTTTGTTTTGCTGGAGGTTTTTATATCAAACCCACACAATGGTTTGGCTACCTAACATGGGGGCATGAGCCTTATGTTGAAACCTCTTCGACTAAGAACCAAGGACTAAGGGGTATCAATTCCATGAGGATGCCGATTTCATCCTTTATGATGTTGGTGCCTTGCACTTAGCAAGACTTGATTCTTAGTAGGCTCATTAGAACCATTCAACTTCACTAGTAGACCAACGACTTATTTACATGTACACTCTTTTTTCACCTTAAGAAACAATTAGTTAGACTATTCTTAAATGTCATCCACTTCAACAATTGACAAATCAATATCGAACAATAAAAATAGAACAACTATTGATCGCTTTTAATATGAAAGAGGTGTAAAATTCTTTTGATGAAAATGATGTTTAAATACAATAAATTGGTTGGAACAACACTTTCAAAGTTGCAGTTAGAGGAATAATGTTAAAAGCAATTTAAAGGATGGGTCCATAACCACATAAATTTAAGACCATGGACACTTGTCGTTACCTCTTCCATTAAACTTTATTGCCATGAGCTTCCTTTTCCTTTTCCTTTTGGTACTCTCTGCCTGCTAAAGCACGGCATGACGAGCTTGCGCTTTGCTTTAACGCCCTCCAAGTTAAGCTTCAATTATCAAGTTGTACAGCAAAGCACATCATATTCTAGAATGGTGGGGGAAGAAGGTGCCCATCTCCTTCACTTTCACTTTGATTTGACAACATTTGTGACTTTCCAGTGCTTTAAGATCAGACAATGGTAGGGGGCAAATCGCATCCTGTATTCTGCAGAGCTGAAACAATGCTTGTGTTTGTATTCTGCATTCTTTTGTCATTGGAATTGCAGATACAATGGTGTGGGAGGGATTCAAAACTAACCAGTCAATATGTTCTTTGTTATTTAAGACTTATGGGTTGTTTTAGTTGTAGTGGAAGCAGAGTGCTTCCATAAGAGCTGATTGCATGGGATATATGTAAGGCCTTGGGGTGTTTGGCTTCCATGAAATGCCCTTACTGTCTGTGCTTTGGGTGCCCAGTTAGTTGGACACTTCAACATGCACATTGTAAGCATTTCACTTGAAGCCAAAGTAAGAGAGTTAGAGGCAGCTTGTGGGGAGGAGATCAACCAGCATGAGTTCAGATCGATCTCCACTCAGAAAGTATGAAAATAAATGTGAATCCCACCAACTTGGAGTGCAGCAGGAGTGGTGGTCACATTTTGTGTGGCATTCTTAGGCATGAAGGTTATTTGCCTAAGAATTCTATTGAATGGGAGACCCAACTTTTTTCACCTTCAGTGCATTTTCATGTTGGTTGGATAAGTTGGGTTGTCTTTCCCTAAAGACTGTTGACAGTGGAGTTTCCTCCTCTATGTTAGAGTTCCCTCATTTTGTAAGAGAAGTTGCAAATAGTCTGATGAGTTTCTTCGGTATATACAGGTGGAAAATTGAAAGAATTCACCCCAAAATCTGCCATTGCCAAAACATCTATACATATTCAAATGTTAATAGATATCATTCCCAATCCAAAATTGTCTTTCATTCAACTTTGTAATGTAATGTTTGGAGAAATCACATTTGCATGTAAAAGTATGGATTGTGAAAAACTCCCAAATCTATTGCCTTGTTGATGTGGTTGTTTTGTGACAGTGACAGAACTTAATATTGAACACATATCAAATTCCTAGGAAACGTCTGTGAATTTGTTTTTATGCTTTGGGAAAGTTAAATTACAACTATAGTTTTGAATATTTTTATTATGTGAATTGAAATTTTAAAGTTTAGTGAGCAAGGCCTTTGAGATTAAGGAAGTGAAAAACATTTTAAAAACAATCTTCACAATCAAAGAAATATTATAGTATTCTTCATATCCCTCAACCATTTTTTTCGTGATGCCTCAAGCAATTGTGCAGATTGGTGAGATGCTTGTTAGATTGCTGATAATGTAGTAAGTTTGGTATTTTTTGCAATGTGAGTGCGCTGCTTATTTTGAAAGAATGATTAATATGTTACATTTCGTATTTCTGGAAACAAATTTTGGAATCGGAATCTTCTTTATTCGTCTGTTTTAAATGGGCTATTGGGCAAAGGAATGTCTGTCAGGCAAGGGAAGAACGTTTGGAAGAAAAAACAGGTAGAGAAGGATAGTGAGACTAGGAAGTTAAGATGATGACAATGACAAACAAGTCCTAAAAGAGAAATTCCTTGATGAAAGGTCTAATGAGGAAACCCCACAATTAAAGGATTTAGATTTAGATATTGAAGGGTTTGGTTCAGAAATTGTCATAAAAGAGGCAGTTTTGCTTCCTTCTTAGGAAGAATTGGGAAATGAGGACACTATCCATATCCTAGAAGATGATATGGGTTGGGAAGAAGAAAAAGTTGTCTATTGTTATGGATGATGTGGAAGTAAAGGAGAATTTTTGGAGGTTAGCTTCGAAGTGAAATAGTATTCATTGATGCATTTGAGAGTCTAGTTGTCACAACATTGTTGAAGAATAAAATATTATCTCCTATTGACTCGCCTTCGCCTTTTGGTGAAATGCAATAAGGATAACCTTGTAGATCTTAAATTCAAGATGCTTACTAGAAACAAAAAATCAATGAATTGTGGATTTGATACAAAACTCAAGAGAAGTGAAAAAGGATATTGCTAATGGCAATTAATAAAACCTTCTGGCATTGTGCTCAAAGGGTAATACCCAAACCCAAAAATTATAACTTTTTTCTTTAAATGGTAGAGGGTTAAACAATTTGTTGCAAGAATTCACTCTTGGTCTCCTTGTGTTATGTAGCGCAGCGCTTGGGTTCATGACATGGCTTAACCGCCTCTTGTGGATCTTGTATAAATTTGGCGGTTGTATCGAGCATTAACAGATCAATCTTTTCGTGCAACAACAACCACCAATGCAACAATTGGTATCAGAGCCGAGGTCACGGGTTCGAACCCCTCACTTGCGCTAGGGGGGATTGTTGCAAGAATTCGCTCTTGGTCTCCTTGTGTTGTGTAGTGCAACGCTCGGGTTTGTGACATGGCTTAACCACCTCTTGTGGATCTTGTATAAATCTGGCAGTTGTATCGGGCATTAACAGGTCGATCTTTTGGTGCAATGGCAACCACCAATGCAACACAATCTACATAAGTAAGACCTTCTAGCAAATCTTGCTAGGAAAAATAAGGTGGATATTGTTTTTGGTTCAAAAAATAAATATGCTTGTTGATAGAGTTTTCAAAATTAAAAAAATATTCTTTAAGGACTTTGGATGTTTTAAGGTTAATGTTGATGGGGTTTTAGGAGGGATTGCCACTTTTTTGAACTTGATTTCTATGGATGAGAATTTTTAGTGTGCTGACCTAAACCATTTGGCCATTCTTTTTCTAATAAAATTGAAAACACATCTTGAATCATCTCCAATATATATGCTCCCAATTTCTCAATGGATAGAAAAAAGTTGTGGACCAATCTCACCACTTTTGGATAGCCACATTCTAACTTGAAGTGTTTGGTTATATGGGAATTTAATGCTCCCGTAAGGAAAATGAGAACGAGGATCTCAAATTTGTTCTCATTTTCCTTGCACAATAGATAATACTTGACAAACTTCATCAATGATAATGCTTTGCTAAATTTGGACTTGGAGGGTGCTAACTATACCTAGTTAAATAATATATAATTGGACCTTCTCTAAGTGTTTAAGTAAGGTTGGATCAAGATTTTATAACTCTTTATTTGCATTTCTCTTACTGTTGCTCTCTTTTTGCTCCTATAAGGGCAAGTTTAGGTAACTCTACTATATTTATGTATGCTAATAAATTGGGTATAAGGAAGGGGTTTCCTTTTAGATTTAAAAAGATGTGGACTCATTGTTGACACCCAACTTTAATGTGTCCCTTTGTTTTGTACTATGTACCCCTTTATGGATTTTGATCGTGTTTATCAAATTATAGACAACCAATATAAGAGATTTCCAAATGGGTCTCCCTTGGGCAATGTTTGGATTTATCCCCACATTTGTCTATCATGTGTTAGAAGTTGTCAAAGTCCAATAAAATTTTATTTGTGGGGATTTTTTTCGTCATTTCTCTAAGTTTTGGTAGGTTTTCAGACTTTTGGGCTTTTGAGGTTTCTCTTACTCGCATCCCCTTCAATTGAACCTTGAAACCTTGAAAATTTTATAAAATTCCTTTTTTGTGTCATAGTTTCAAATTTTTCCTTTGCTAGGTACCATTTCCCTATCACCCTTGATCACCAAAGCCCTAACCATTTACCTTAGGCCTTTTGTGTGCCAATTTTTTTGACCTTTGCTTCCCTATGTACATTCCCCTTTTTCTCTTGATCCTCAAAATATCATTCCTTTCCCTTTTGACATTGGGGTTTCAACCATCCCTCTCCCTTGGTACCTATTAAGTGCCTTCTCAATTCTCAATCCCTCTCTTCTCTTAGTTCCCACTTTTCCTCTTCTTGATATCCCTTTCACTTGTTCCCCACCTTTTCCTTGCCAATGTTTTAAACTTTCCCCTACATAGGTACCCTTTCCATGATACACTCGAATCCTTGACCATTTTCTCAAAGTTATTTTTTAGAGTTGAACTGTTGCTCATTCCTATACCCATGTATCTCTTTCATGGCATCTCTAATGCCCAACTCTTAATAAATCTCTACATATATCCTATCAGAGTAGGAGGTGTGGGCACACATTTAATATAGTGTGTGGTATGTGGTATCCCCAAACTTAGATCCTTAATAATTTCTGCCACACTATCTTATTGGGATCATGAGTTCATACTTGTCCTCATTTGGGTACCTTGTATGAGGTACTCTTAACCATTGATTCTCAACATCTCACTTTGTGTTGCCTTTTTGTGATTATGAGTTCAAAATTCTCTTAATATGCATACCTTAAGGGATGAATTCCTTGTTACCCACAATCCTCAACTCTTGATAAATGTATGAGTCATGAGTCACTCTTAATCACCCTCAAAACTCTAGAACTCCCACGTTTTTCATGATTTTCTCCCACCTACCTCCCAACTCATCCTAGGACACCATCAATGACTAGATAAGGCCCTAAAAGTATCCATTAGATTTTCCCACTTGATAACAACATATTACCCTAAAAGAAGCACACATTTTCATGCATTTCTAGTGAAATAAAAAGAAAAGGTACCCACAATGTTTTTAACGTAGTAGTTGAAGTTTGGATGCCATATCAACAAGTTGTATAGGCCCTTTCTTGGCTTGTACATCAAATCCAATGGTTCCATAAATAGAAATAATGTTTACAAATTAGACAAGAACATCCCCCCACACTTTCACAGTACACCAAGACACATTTATAACACATTTTCAAGAACAATTCAATGAAAATGATGCCTGCTAGATATGGGCATTCTAGATGTAGCATACTTGTGGAAGATCATGAAAATTGCATGTCTTTCTTTGAGGGTATTAGGGACCCAAAATATATCATTTGAAGAGGATGGAAATATAAGAAAACAATAGTTGTAGAACTTGTAGTAGATGAATATCATAAGAAGCCCTAGGGTTTTAAGTTTGGCTTTGGGTATTGCATTTCTAAGATTTTATTGATGTGGGTTTATTTAAAATTTGTAATAGACTCTTTCTAACCTTTGAAGAATGAGTGTAGCTAGCAGACTGGATATTTTTTTAGTGTCCTTATGAATATTTTATGCATCTTTTGGATGTGTTCTTGACCAATTGGAATTGGTTATCTAAAAGGTCGTAAAATAATTTTAAAGCTTTTGTAATGTATTTTCATATGAAAAACAATGAAATACACAAATTTATTTTTGACTCATTAAGTAGTCTCTTATAAATTTTTGTAACTTCTATTATTTATTCTTTTGCATATGTAGGACTTGATTTATGTGTGCATTAAAGTAAATCTAATATTTGCATACATCTTTATTCATATATCCTATTAGGTTTCTATCATTATATATTTTGTGTGAATCCTACAGTTGTTTTGAATTAGATATAGGCATTGGTCTATTATTTTCTCTACATTTCTCACACCAACACATTAAAAAAAAAACTAAGCATTATAAATCTTATTACTTGTTTCGTATTTTTTAGCTTTCTTGTGTAGAATTATTTAACAATATTAAGGTTCGTTATATCCATATTTTAAATAGTTTACTTGGAAATCCTTTTAGGCTAAATTGAGAAGAAACACCAAAAATGACAAACCCAAATGATGTCTTTAATAGGGAGAATTCAAGTTACATAGAAGATCCTTGCTTCATATACAAATTATCTAGCTTGGATGTTTGGCAATACTTAGTTAGAATAAATTTTAAAAAATATTAGATGTTTTTTTATGGTTAGATGGTAAAGATTATAAAAAGAGGCATCCACTAAAGTAGACCTAGTGGCGTCTTCCTAAGTCCATTGGGTAGTTGAGGCTTAAGAATTTGAAGATTCAATGGATTGCATTACTTGCAAATGGATACTATAATCCTTTGAGTGATTACATCCCTATAAAATTTTGATTAGGAAGAATATTGCTCTTTCCATACTTAAAAAGGGTAGAAAATGGACTTCTTTGTAGCCACATGATTTGTTGAACCTATTGGCTCCAATTTATTTAGCAACATTTAGAGGGCTTGGGAGAGTGTTAAACACTTGATTAATTTTTTTTTCTGAAACTAAGGGTAAATCCATTGATTTCGAATCACTATGGTAGAACCAAGAACATGGAATAAAAAACCACTTGCCCTCACTCAAGGTTGTTTTACTAAACAATGGGACTCTAAAAGCATCTCAAAGTTTAAAAATATTTTTTTCAAATGGTAAAATCAAATATTGGGATACTCTTAGATCAAAGTTTGATATCCTTGATAGCTAGAAGAGATCACACTTTATGTTGATTAGGGCCCTATTTACTATGAAATGAACTATAAAATTTTGATGAACTTCAAATGAATTGATGATATAGTTTTTGATCAAATGTTTTCTAAGAAGATCTATAGTTTACTTGCTAATATACGAGAAATAATGTATTATTTTAATATGAAAAAGAGCCTTTAGTGGTCAGATAGTAAATGGATGCATGTCTTGGGTAATATTTAGTTGTTTGCTATTGAACCTAAAAAAAACTTGTCTTATGTGGCTTTTAATTTTGAAAAATATTGTTATTAACACTAAGTCATATTTCGTCACTATCCTTATTAGAATTTGTTCCTTGTGTAAGTATATGGAAACTACTAAACACCTTTTATTTATGTTGGTATTCCTTTCATCTTTGGTCCTCTTCTTTTGGTAATTATTTGGGTTGGGATGTTAAGGATGGATTTACCTGGTTTGACATTTTATTTGGATATGTCAAAGTTTTCTATTGAGATCAATAAGTTTTGGCTTGTGTAAGCACTAAATCTACACTTTGCTTCAAAGACAAACATTAGTGTTGTTAGCAAATTAAGCAAACCAAATCAAAAACTCCTATGAAATATTCAATCATGCTACCTATGCAAACAAGATAAAAGAACCAAAACAACTAAATGAAAGCACATGAAAACATGATTAAACCCTATCCCATAGTGGGAGTGGTGCTCCTTTGATGTGGAAAGGATGCCCTTTCCCACCCCCTTGATAAGCTTCCAAAGTAAAGATGAGTGATCAAGTGCAAGATGAATGCGCCTATAGTGCAAATGCATAAGATTGTAGATGGATTTCAAGTAGAAGTGGCTTCTATTTATAGGTTGAAGGATTGAAGAATGGAGAGATGGGAGGAATGTGGGACTAAAAGAGAACCAATGGGATTGGGACACTTGTCTCAATGCTAATGGGTGAGGATTGAGCATATTTTTCATGTGGTTGAGATGTAAGAGGGGTGTAAGAGAGATTAATGCATTTGTAAGAGGCATTAAATGAATGTGGTTGAGATGTTTTGGAGGGGAATTGTTTGGGTAAGAAAGTCAAATAAAGGGAGTTAATGAAGGAATATTCCCTAGAATATGCTTTTGAGAGGATAAATGAGGTAATTAGTTAATTAAAAGAAACTATTTTCATGTACAAGTGGGTTAGTTAATTAGGTGTTGATTTAACTCTTGGGGAGTTAAAAGCTAGAGAATTTATAAATGATGATTAGAAGGCAATTAAAGTTAATTAATTCATAATTTAATTAACTTTAAGTGGGTTAGTGAATTTATGATATTTGATTTATTTGATCAAATAAGAGGACTTTGGAGATTTAATTAAACAAATTGATTTATTTAATTAAACATGATGGACATTAGTGAATTAATCTAATAAATTACTTTATTTGATTAATAGAAGAATTTGATGATAATTGATCGAAATTAGATGCACTATGTTAGTTAGGTTTATTTGCATGTCTACATTTTTCCCCTCTTTGAAACAATGTACTTGCTACGTTGGTTCAAAGAATAACCTTGTTGAGATCAAAGTTAGAATATTTTTTTATTTTTTGGATGCCCAAATGGAAAGAAGTTCATTGGTACACTACCCCCTCGAGAGATAGGGCAAAAAGTTCAATTTTAGGGTCGATCTCATGACAAAGAGGTTCAAGATGGATGTATGGATGGTTAGACTAACAGATGTATACGATAATGATGATGCAAATGAGATGAATTAAGATGCTGAGAATAACAAATCTATATTATCCTAAACATCTTAAATGATGATGCAATGCATGTGAGATGAATGATGTGTCCTATTATGATGATATGTATGCGTATGTAGGATGGGTATGTTGACGTTTTATGAATGCATGATCAATGTATTTCATGATAGCATGTTAGCGTGAAAGAGGATAGAAAAATGAGAGGGATCAACTCTTGATTCCGAGAAGATGTAGAAGTCCAAAAAGTATATGAGTCATCAAGACTTTATTAGATATGATGATGAATGATGATGATGTATTGCTTATCTAGGGATTGAGGATGTAAAGATCATGACTTTCCTTATGTTTGATAACACACATAGATATGATGCATCAAGGTACAAACAACTAGGATGGCATGGTATCTAGTGCGATGGAATTTGAATCGAAAAATAGATAGGAGTATTCTTGTTCACACCTGACATACAAAACCTTGTTAATTAGGATGTAATTTAGATATTTCAAAAACCTTTGACCAAAACATAGAAAGGAAAAACCTAACCATGTAATAGTCAACAAGACATCCAAAACACCTTTCATACACACCTACCAAAGCAAGTATCACCAAGTTATATTACAAGAATATCCAACAAGCACAATAGACAAAAGATAATGATCAATGCCCCATTCCTTTCTCTCTAAATATTTTTAGATAGGCATCCTCAAGAGGTCATGAGAATAGGTGCAATAAGATAAATCACAAGAAAAGATCAAGTAAACAAACAATTCAATGTTCTTCACACCTCTAGCCAAGACTAAACTACGGTGAGGTCTAATGTTGATGTTCATTGTAGGAAGGATGCATCCTAGGACATGATGTTATTAGATGATTTTGAGACTAACAGGATGATGAGCTATTGATACTAAGAATTGACCAACTTGTCTACCTACTGACCTAGACTTGAGACCTTGATGTTTGAGTTTACAATTTTAAATTTGCTATACTTGTTTCCAATTGTTTTGCCAAAGGTTGAAGATGACGATTGATTTATTGTGAGTGGATGTTTATTGTGGGTGGAAGTGAAATGGGATGGATGATTTTGGGTTTCTTTTTTTTTAATGTTTTTGGTATTTTTGAAATGCTTCGAGGCTATTTCTTTGGATTTTTGAGATGTTTTATAAATGTTTTTATTTTCAAATATTCCAATGTTTTGATGTTTTCTGAGATTTTGACCAAGAACCTAACCTAAAGACCTATCCTAGGGGCCTCAAGGGTTGATCAAATATTAGCCTTGCCTACACTATACATGTAGAGACCACATAGTTTGACTGACAAAGACTCATTTATTGATGAATTATGAACATGTGTGGATTGCTAGTTTATTATGACGGACACCGAAAGGACTGACCTAATGTACCAGGGGTTGATCAATGATTAGCCTTGCCTACGTTCAAGCTCAGAGATGACGTAGTTTGACATGAAGACTCTATTTTTGACTTTTTTGTTTGCGACCTATTTTTGGATTTTTGAAAATTTTGGATGTTATTGGATTTTCTAATTTTATGATTTTTTTGGATTTTTTGTGATTTTAAGGAAAGTATAAGAACATGCCCCCGACATGATGCAATAGACTACTCCAATATAGGTAGGAAAAACTGACCTTAGGAATGTGCCAAGTAGTTCTAGGATGGAACATGATACTAAGACATGATCAATCTATGATGCAAACATATATGGGCAATGGAAGGATCAATGGAATGTGATTGGTGAATGTGATGGAAAGTGATAGAAGGCGATGTAGAACAAGCCAAAGAATCCATGGTGGATGGAAATTTCTTTATTTACACAAGGTGCTTGATTGCCAGATTTTCACCAAGGTACTTTCCCAAAGTGCCATCGAAGTGGTTTTCACTAGAGGATGATTTTTTTCTTTACTGTTTTCAATCCTTTTTATGATTTTTTTGGATTGTTTTGTATTTTTGGATTTATACCTTGCAAGATTAGGCATAATTTTTTTTTGAGATGGGACCTGTTGATGGGCTCCTGTAGAGGCTTACCTTCGAGTGTGGATAGCTGATGTGATCCTTATTTGTAACTTGTAGTGACCAAAAAGGGGCCCAACTAGTTGGGTTCAAATTTTCCCTTGCTGTCTAGATTTGGTACATTCTTCTAATTTTATTTCAACATGAGCTCTCCAACTTGAAATGAACGACTCTTGATTTTCTTATTATAGTTCCATTTGAGGTGATTTTGATACACCTGTAGATGGTTCAAAGCATCCATGCGTCACTCATCTAGTAGTTCTAGCTCATTCAACCGTGACACCCAATATTCATCAGTAATGAGATTTTGAAATGATATTCTTAAGGATGGGAGCTTGATCTTAATGGGAAGGATATATTTCGATCCATAGACCAAGGAAGAAGGGGTTGCACCTTTAGGTGTGCAAATACTCATTCGGTAGGCCCATAAGGCAGGATTTAGCTGTAGGTGCCTGTCATGATCAACTTCATTAATTATTTTCTTTAGGATTTTCAAGATGGTTTTATTGGTAGCCTTAGCTTGGCCATTACCTTGGGGTAATATGGGGTGGAGAAGTAATGTTGGATATTGATTTTTTGGCATAGCTCATGAACGTCCTGGTTTTTGAAAGGTGTCCCATTATCTGAGATAAGAGCTTGAGGAACACCATAATGACAAATGAGGTAGTTTAGGATGAATTTGGAGATCTCCTTTCCTATGATGTAGGTCATTGGGATAGCGTCTACCCACTTTGTGAAGTATTCAGTGGCAGTGATAATGAACTTGTGTCCATTAGATGAGGTGGGTGTAATTTTTCCAATGAGATCGAGCCCCCATTATTAAAAGGGCCAAGGTGTTATAATTGGTTTGAGCTCCTAAGCTGGTGCATGGATGAGGTCTCCATGTTGTTGACATTGCAAACATTTTCGTACAGAGTCATGAGCTTCCTTCTCCATCATAGGCCAGTAATACCCAGTCCTTAGCAGTTTCTTGGCCAAGGTCATACCACTAGAATGTGAACCAAAAATACCATCATGTACCTCGGTTAAAGCAGTCAAAGCTTCCTTAGGGTTAAGGCATCTCAAAAGGGTTCCTTTGATACTTCTACAGTATAGGGTGTCACCTAAGATAACAAAACGGGATGACTTCTTAATAAAGATTCTTTTGAGGTTTGGGGTGATGTTAGTAGGGAGGAATCCTATTTTTAGGTAGGTGTATATGTCATGGTACCAAGGATCATTGGGACCAACGATTTCACACATGAACTTAGAATCCAGTACCTCAAAAGCTGGTATGAGAATCTTCTCAACCGGGAATTCATGCTTAGGGAGATTTCATGCGATATCCAACAATGATATGATTGTAGCCATAACATCAACTGCTCTATTGTTTACCCTCAGTATTTGTTCAAATGTGATGTCGATGAAGAATTCCTTAAGATCCTCCACCAATTTCTTAAACGGGGTAAGCTTGTCATCCTTTGCTTGATATTCATCATTGACCTGGTTGATAATTAACTGTGAGTCCCCATAAACCTTAAGTGCCATGATTTTCCACTATACTACAATTTAGAGTCCTATGACTAGAGCCTCGTACTTCATAATATTATTGGTGCATGGAAAAGATAGCTTATATAACTTTAGGATGCAATTTCCTTGTGGTGTGATGAAGAAAACTCCTACTCCTGACCCATGTTGAGTATATGACCCATCGAAGTACACCTTCCAATGGTATGCTACACTAAGATTGAAAATGGACTCATTTGGAAACTCTGATACTAGGGGGTTCTCTGAATATATAGGTGCTTCTGCCAATTGATCTGCAATTACCTATCCCTTGATAGCTTTCCGTTCTACATACTCAATGCCATATTCTAGTAATATCATGACCTACTTAGTCATTCACCTTGTGAGTGTTGCCTTAGAGAGTAGATATTTTAGAGGGCCTATCTTGGTGATGAGATATATTTGATGAGCAAGCATGTAGTGTTTGAATTTTTTTGAGGCAAACACTACTGCAAGACAAGATTTCTTGATGAATGTGTAGTTTATCTCGTGTCCCACCAAGGTTCTATTGATATAGTAAATGGCTCTTTCTTTTCCTATTTCATCATGTTGTGCTATAAGAGTGCCAAGGGCTGCCACTATCAATGATATGTATAGGATCAATGGTTTGTTCTGGATTGGTGGCATGAGGACTGGCAGTGTTAGAAAGTATTCCTTGATTTTATTGAATGCCTAGTTACATTTCTTGTCCCATGTGTATGTTACCCCCTTGTGGAGTAGATGGGAATATGGGACCACTTTATCTGCTAATTGTGCTATGAATCAGTGAATGGATTGGAGCCTTCGCTGCAAGCCCCTTAATTGCTTCAATGTCTATGGTGCTTCCATTTCAAGAATTGCTTTGAATTTTTTAGGTTCTATCTCAATTCCCCTCATTGATACAATATACCCTAGAAGTTTTCTTGATTGCACACCGAAGACACATTTCTTAGGATTGAGTTGTACTTTATATTCTTCCAGTCTATAAAAAATAGAGCCTAGTGCTGCTATGTGGTCCTGAAACTTCCTTGATTTGGCTAGTATGTTGTCCACAAAGTCTTCTATAGATTTGTGGATCATGCCATGAAAAATCAGAGTCATAGCCCTTTGGTATGTAGCTCCAACATTCTTTAACCCAAATGGCATCATGTTCCAACAGTAGGTGCCCCATGGATAGGTGAAGGTTGTCTTATGCTAATCATCCTTTGCTATCATAATCTGATTGTATCCTAAAAACCCATCCATCAATGATAGCATCTCATGTCCTGCTGTTAAATCTACAATCACGTCTATGTTGGTTAGAGGGAAATCATCCTTAAGAAATGCTTTGTTTGAGTCACTGAAGTCAGTGTAAATTCAGATGCCCCCAGTGGGCTTAGATACTGGTACAAGGTTGGAAACCCATTTAGGATAATCAATAGGTCATATGAAGCCAACATCAAGAAGTTTCTGCAACTCAAGTTTGACTAACAATGCGATCTGTGGATGCATCTTTCTTAATTTTTGTTTTACTAGTTTTACCTCTAGATAGACTGCTAGATGATGGAATACTACCTCTAGATCAAGGCCTGACATATTAGCATAGGTCCATGCAAAATTTACTTTCCTTTCTTTTAGAAATGTGGCTAGAATTTCTTGTTCCTCAATCAAAAGTGATTCTGTATAGAAAGTGATGTGTGGTGTTTCTTCAATTCCTAGATTGACCGGGTTGCATTTTTCTACCAATACTACTGATATTTCTTAATGGATGGCACTAAGGGGAAGATTGAATCCCTCATCCTTTGGCACCATCAGATACATCCTTTATTTTTACTATTTTTAGGTCAGAAAGTGCCACAGTGTGGTTTTCACTTAAAGACCTAGACATTACTCTTAGATTTTCAATTTTGCGACTAAGAGATTCAATCATTTCCCCATAGTACGCATGTGTGTCTAGCTCAATATTAAACCCTGCTTTGTGATCTCCATATGGTAGAGTATTCCTTAGTTCCATGAATTATAAGAGAACCTCATTGTTTTTGAATGTGTCTAAGATCAGTGGTCCTCATTGGTCACAATGGATGAGTTGGGGGTAAACAAGTTTCAGTTCAGTGGTTTGGTTCGAAAGAAATGGTTGTGATCATAAAAAGGAAGGAGTCCTCAAATAACATGGGTAAATCAGAGATATGGTCCTCAAAAGGATATCGATATGGGTACCGATAGTGAGGATTTGATTGTTTTAACCGTAGCACTCTTGCCAAGTATGGTTAGCTTTGTAGGGGTACATCCAAGGCCAAGATTCTTAGGGTGCTTCTTAGGAACAATGGGTTCAAACAAACCATTATCATTTTTCCCAAACTTCTCATTTTTTTAATAGCCCTAGTTAAACATTAATTGAAGACCTTTTTTGCTTTCTTCCATGGGGAGATCTGGCACGAGCCTTTCATCTTGATATAACAGGCTTGATACATCTTTTTCATCTACCACCTTTTTGATTAGGTCTCCCCACTTTTTGAAGGTGGCAGCTTCTGCTTTGAAGGTCTGAGATGTGTCAATTGGTTGTGTTTTCCCATGAGATCTAGGAGATTGAGGTAACTCTCCTATCACAAAGGTACTTTTATTCATTTTATAGTCCCCACATCCATAATCTTGGATAATAACCTTAACATCTGGGATGTTCAGAATGGAAGGTGTATTTTTCTCAGAAGTGGAGGCTAAGGTGGATGGGTCAACATAAGGAGATGTGGGTCCTTCATCATTTTTTGGGACTTGGGGGATCTTATAATATTTTGCCTCCATATTTTTGCAATAATAAAATGGCTCAGGGTCAACATGGATTGCGATTTCTTGGTTTTGATAAGGGAAATTGACACATTGATGGAATGTGGATGTGACAGCTTGCATCCCATGGATCCGTGGGTACCCCAGGAGGATATTATAGGGGAGTTCAAGGTCAAGAACTTGGAAAGTGGTCTCCATGATTGCTGGACCTACTTGAATGGGAAGTTGAATGGTGCCTTGGGACACCCATTCTTGATCATCATAAGCCCTGATAGTGATACCTTTTCCTTTCTCGATGAAATTTTCAGAGAAACCCAAATTCTTTATTAGCTGTAGAGTACAAATATTCAAACTGACACCTCCATCCACCAAGACCCATTTGACTTTGTTCTTGTGGACTAGGACTTCAAAATGGAGTGCATGGTTGTGAGATGGTTGGGTTGGGAGATCCTACTCAGAGAATGTGAGGAGATGCAGTGTAGTGATATGTCCAAACATAGCTTGAAATTGGCCTGCATCAAGATTCATGGAAACAGAGGGTGCAACCAATGCCTTTTCTAGGATGTCCCTATGTGCAAGCGAGATTTTTAACAACTCCATGATGGAGATCTGGGCGAGAGTCCTTTTCAGCTATTCTAGGACATTGTAACCATTAGGGATTGACTTTGGATTTGCGGCGGGTTCTTTGGGTGGTGGTGAAGGTCTTGGAATGGTAATTCTGCTACCATGTGTGGTGACTCCACACTCGGCTCTAGGTCCTTTGATATTAACAATTGTCACCCATTCATCCAAGGATGCAACAACATGGTCATAAACATGGTTCACTTTGTTGTAACTCTTTCCTTTACCATTTTTGTTTCCTTTATTGTGATTTGGCATTGGATTTGTGTATATCTTAAGGTCTTGATTCTTGGCTAGTTGTTCAATGGTTATCATCTTATCATCAATGAGTTCTTGGATCATATTCTTGAGTCACATACAACTGGCTATTGTGTGTCCCTTTATTTTGTGAAAATCACAAAGGTACTTCTCGTTATACCATGGTGTTTTAACTTGAGGCTATTGATAATTTTTATAAATGGGGATTTTGATGAGATTTGCTTGTACCAACTATTGCATGATAGTTTTGATTGGTTCCCCAAGTGGTGTGTATTTTTGTTTAGGGGGATATTTGTTCCTTAGGGGTGGTCCCCCTTGAGCATTTAGGTTGTGATGATGGGTTGATTTGTGGGTTGTTTTGGGTATTGATTTGTGGTTGTTGGTATGTTTTTTGTTGTGTATTCCACCTTGGGGCATTGATAACAACTTTGGCGTAAACGTCACCATCGTTGGTGACATTTTTTTTCTTTACCCACATGTGAGGCTTGTCATTGTAACTTGTTGATGGTCGATTGTTTTGGTATGTGGGTGTGCCCCCTTGTGCTATAAGGTCTCTTTCGATGTTGAGGGCTTTGGGAATCAATTGGTCATATGTTGTTATGAATTACATTTTCAAATGAAAGGACAAGGTCACTTCAAGGTTGGAGATGATAGTCCCAATTTGTTGTTCTTCAGGCATAGCCCATTTGCTCTTATTGGCCTTGGCTCGCCATCATTGCAAGAAGGCTGTGAATGTTTCTCCCTTGTTTTGTTTTAGGTTGGATAATTCTTCTAGGCTCACTTCCATGCATATGTTAAATGAATAATTTTGTATGAATAAGTCCACAATTTCTTGAAACTTTTTAATTCCGGGGGGAAGGCGGAGAACCATTCCATTGTTGGACCTACCAAACTTTGAGGGAAGAGTCGCATTAGATAGGAATCATCATATGAAAATTCCATACATTGTACGTGGAATTCCTTGATGTGATCTTCAAGATTACCATTCCCACAGTATTTGTCAAATTTTGGTATCTCGAATCCTTGTGGGAATGGAACCATCACAATACTTTTGTCAAATGGATAGGGGCACAAATTCCCTTGTGATTTCATTTTCTTTCCTGATTGTATGTCTAGCACTTGTTGTGAGAGTAGTTTAATTTGTGTAGACAAATCATTTTGTGGATCAGGTGGTGGGATGTATGTGTTTTTGGGTGGTATGGTTATTTGGGTGACAGGTGGGATGACTTGCATATTTGGCAGTATGTTCATGAGAGGTTTTTGTAAGCTTTGTTGTGCAAGCAACACTTTTTGGTATGCTTGTAGTTGTTGTTGTGCCAACAACGCTTGTTGTTGGTCTTGTTGTTGTTGAGCTATTAGTGCTTGTTGTTGCAAGGATTCCTGATAGGCTTGTTGTTGTAACAAGGCCTATGCTTGGGATTTTTGCACTTGGTATTGAGCTTGTGCTTGAGCTTGAGCTTGTTGAGCAGTGTGTGTAGCTTGTGCAACTTGTGCAGCCTATGTGGCTTGTGTAACCTATGCAACTTGTGCAACATGTGCGGCTTGTTGTTGTCGTAGTAAAGATTGTGTTTGGGAAACCTGTTGTGCTTGTTGTGCGGCTTGTTGAGCTTGGAATTGTTGAAGTTCCTTTTGATACGCTTGTCGTGTCACTGGCAATGTGATACTATATTGATTTTCCATATTTGGATTTGGTGGTGGAGGTGGGGGATTTGGTGGAATGGTGTGAGATGGTGTGATGAGAGATTGTTGGGGTGGTTGTTGAGGTGTTTGAGTGATGATGAGGGGTTGTGTGGTAGATGGTATGATTGATGTGCTTGGTCCTTGGGAGACCATGTTTTGAGATATTTGGGGTGTTTTAGATGGTGTAATGATTGGTTGAGATGTTTGGATTAGTGCCACTTGGTGTTGCCATATCAATGGCATTCTTGAAGGATTTGGTATGATTGACATGCTGATTTGATTTGTGATTGGAGGATTGATTTGAATTGATTGGTTTTGGATTGGTATTTTGGGTAAAGGGGGTTTCCCTAAACCTTGGATTGGTGTGGATGTTGATGTTAAAAGAGGGAATGATGGGAAGATTGGTGGTGTGTTTCCTTCCAAAAGTGAGGATGATGCATTAAAAGTTACCACTTGACCAAATAAATCCACTTGTCCTTGTGATATCATGGGGAGAGAGACTTGTGTATCAAGAGGATATGCCAGTATTGTGGAAAAGGTGGAGGGATTGTTGGTATCATGAAAATGAGTGGCACATATGGATATTTTGGGTCTTGTGGGATGGTGTTCAAAAGACCCAAGATAGTGTGAGTGTCTAGGTTTTGGTTATTTACAAGAGGATGTGTTTGAAGAGCTTGGAGTAATGAACCCCCCTTGGTAATCATGGGTTGGCTTGGAGCATGAGATGATGTTGGTTGTATGATGGGTTGAATGATGTTTGGGAAGGATGGTGTGAATGATACTAGTGGCATGTTCCCAAGAGGTTGTTCCATAATAGTTCTCACATCAAAATCGAAAGGGATTTTAGCTCCTTCTTTTGCTAATGGTAACATGTATTGTGTGGGATTGAGTCTTATGACTGTGTTGACAATATTGTGTGTTTTGGGATTTTGGACTAGCTCAATTATTTCATCTTGGGACATTCCTTGGAAGTTGTTGGTGACATCCTCCACTTGGCAACCTCCCTCTTGAAGATCTTGTGGTAGTTGAGGAGGGTTAAGTGGAGGGTTGATAGATTCCCTAGGGTTAAATTTTGATGCAGTTTGGCTCAAATCATTGGAAGTGGATGTTTCTTTGTTTTTCTCCATGATCTTCTTGCGTTGTGATCTTGTTTGGACCATAAAATTGGGATCAACTTTGGGAATATAGAAGGTAAACCTCTAACTCCGTGGGTTGGTCTAAACTTTAGGTACAAAAAGAAAATCTAGGATGCTAAGGATCAAATGATGGTGGTGTGATAAATGAAGGATGAATGATATGACTGTTTGAAACTTTGAGACCCTTGGAGGAATACTAGACTTTAGGATTTAGGATTTGGATTTGGATTTGGTTTGATTTGATTTGGATAATGGACTTTTAGATCTTAAGATATTAGATGTTATCTTTGTCCAAAGGGGGTAATAATTTAACTAAATGTGTGAAGAAGGATTCGTCCACACACACCTAGCCAAAGAAAGTGATTTTGATTTTTATTGAAGGATTTACCATAAGTCTAGCATGAATAATTTTTCCAAGGTTCTAAAAATTGTTTGTGAGGTGGGATTTGATTGGTGATGGTGAGAAATTAAAGGGGTCATTTTCATCCTAGATGAACCTAGAGAGATTTTGTTTACAAGAACAAGGTATTGAAGAACACGCTATACCTCTAAAAGTTTCAACTCTATGAGAGAAATTCAAAACGTTGGAAAAGACCCAAATTTTGACAATAATAGAAGGACTACAAGTTTGGATTGTTTCTTGAAGCACGTTTGTAAAATTTGTATACCAATATATCTCTAGTTTTGTAAAGTGCTAAAAAATGTTTCTTGAGAGCCTTTGGACTAAGATGCTTATGACGATTAATGGACCTTGGTTTCAAGATTTTGAATTTGTGGGAAATCATGAGATCAAACATATATGTGGGGTCCAATTATCTTTTGTCTTGATTAAATGGATTCTTTTTACCACATCAGGACTTCTTTCTTAACTTTCAAACTGAATGTCTATGTCTCAACTCCTTTTCATTCCAAAAGGCCCATTATGTGAAAATCAAAGAATCAAAGGCATAGTTTTCCTAGGTTGACTTTGGAGAGAACAAATTGAGATATGGGCCCAAATATTTAGAAGCCTCTAAGGATAAAATCCCTAGGGACAAGCAGTAATATTTGGACTCTTCAAATATTTGTTCTTCCAAAGGGCTTGAAATTTTGATGACTTGTTGAATGTTTGTTTCAAAGTTTGAGATCCAAGTAATGTATTTAACTGACTAAAAAATTGTACAATCCTAGGATAGAAATGGCTATACTTTGTTGAGTCCCCATTTAAATTTCTCCAAACACGAGACAAAGCGAACAGTTAGAGATTTGGCGACATTGGCTCCCCTCCACGACACACACTTCTTGGGACCACCAAATCTCAAAATCCTAAAGATCTAAAGACCTTAAGGATTTATTCTATTTCTACTTTGAATAGTACAAATGTGGTGTGGATTCAGAAAGACCATTCTTGCACCAACAAGTATTAAGGATTTTTGGCCTCTAAACAAAGGGCTGTAGTAAGGACATTCGATTCAGGGGGTACAATGATAAACTCCATCAAGAGGTCTCCCAAATCTTAGAATAAGGGCTTTATGCATCATAAATATATTGGGGGAGAGCTATCATGTACTGCTTCCCATTGATTGCAAACTTTCCTTGCAACCACAAATTTATATAGCAGTTCAAAAAAGCTCAATGGCTTTAGCTCGTTTCCACTTGGGTCATTCCCTCCTTTCGAAGAGGGGAGGCAGGTCCTCTAAAGATAAAAAAGAAAAGAAAAGAAGTACATTTTTAGTTTGACCACCTAGATTGCATAAAGCACTAGGAGGTGTGGACACCGATTTTGGTATCCAAGGGTTCTCTAACTCTTCTAGGGTTTTTCACCTAAAAGGAGAGAAATGAACCCAAAATACTAATGTCTACACTCAAGATTAAAGTAAGGAGGGATTCAATATGCCTAAATATGATGTCTAGATGCAATAGACTGAAAAAGAAATGATTTATTGATGTTAAACTTAAGAAATGTAAAGTGCTGGAAAACATAATGATGTATGCAAAAACACCTAAGAATGCAAGTTAATGATGACATAATTAAAAAAGACTGGAGAGGAGCACCTAGAATCTAAAGTCTGGTACAGAGAGGCTTTGGAATCCTATAGAGTTGACTGGGACACTTACGTGAAGTTGTGCGACTTAGTCCAGTTTCGAGGAGATTCTATCAGAACATGAATCTACCAAATGGGTATCCAAAAATGAAAAAACCACTTTTCAGGCCTGTCAGTCAGACTAATTTTCCACAAATGGTGACTTAGTCCACCCAAGGATCTTAGGAAATTTGAAGTAGGATTCTGTAACTTTCGATCTGCACTTCCCTTCCTAATAGGTGTTCAGTTTAGATTCAACAAAAAATGGGCTAAAATTGGTCTCCAAGCTTCAATTAGGGATTTGTTGACTTTGATGACTTTGATGGATTGAAAACACCTTTTTGAAACTTTCCTCTTTGAAAATCTACATACAAGATCTGCAAACACACATGCAAAGAGGGGAAAAAGGGTTAACGGTAAGAGTATAGGGTTTTGCCTTGGTCAAACCCCGATTTGGTAATCAAACCCTATGAAATGAAATAAAATAAGAAGAGAATGATGAATAAACAACATGCAATGTCATAAATCACCAAACCCTTGATGTATAAATTTGAAGATATGCAATGAAGTGCTCCAATGGATGACTTGATGATGCTTAGAGTGCTTGAATTCTTGAGAATGATTAAGTGAATGAATGCTTGAATGAATGGGGGTTAAAATGAAAGGAAAAACCCTTTATTTATTATTTTTCATTATTTCTGAAAATAGCACATCACATGATGACCTCAAGGGTAAGAGAATAAAATCCTACCAAAAAATTGAAATTATTTTATTTTTGTGCCAAGTGGGACTAAGTCGCCTCAGGTGGTGACTTGGTCCCACTAGAGCAATTTTATTGGGTGTCGAAAATTAAAGTACATTAAATAAGGTTTAACGGGAATATCCTAAAAAATACACTTAAGTATGGCCGGAAAGTGTATTAAGGGGCCATTTAAACATAAGAAAGGGTCAATTTAGTGAGGACAATTCTAGAAAATGAGAGTTTGTTCAAATCTTTACAAAACTTTGAAATAAGACTTGGTAAGTGATAAAAAGGGGTTATTTAAGAATTATAATGAAAGGGTCCTAGAAAAGTGTGAAAGTGGGTTACAACACTTCACAACACCTTTACAAGACATCTTAGAAGTCTTAATGATTTTCAAGGGTCCAAGACCTAATGTGACGTGTTGGCCACATTACAACATTAAATCTAGGAAAAATCAAGCCAAAGTCCATAAGAGAGACTCAAGTGAGCATAAAAATGTCCAACTATACATTTTTTGGTGACACAGGAGGGAACACACACAATGCATTTCCTTCACACTAGCATAAGGGTTCAATTTTTGATCCAAATTGAAAAGTGTGGGTGATTTTAGGCAACCAATGTCAATGGAATGCTTTTGATTCTCAAGATTGTCATGTGGTGTGAGAGAAGTGCATACACATTCAAGTGACAAAAATTGCAAAAGAATCAAAAAACAATGAAGGCACACGTTCTTTTTAAACCCCAAAGTAATGGTGAGTTTGTTTTAAGCACCAAAAACCAAGTGTGAAGTTGCTTGTTCAATTCTAACCCATTTGCAAAGTCTAGTAAGTTCCTGATGTTCAATTTTAATCCAACTTTAACAAAGCTTGAGTTGAGGGTAAATTTTTTTTAAGCCCAAAGATGAAGTGAGTTGTCCTAAAACAAAAAATAAAATTGGGAAATGGATGCTTCGAGCTATTACAATAGGCATTTTAAAATGCTTTTTTTCAAGTTCAAGTGCCCACTTTCTTCATCTCAAATCTTCCTGTGATTTGATTCCCATGTGAGAGCAACCAAAGTTATTTATTAATGTCAACCCCAAGCAAACATTACAAAGCTATGAGAAATAAGATTTATTTCAAGGAATCAATGAAGCAATGCATTATCACACAAAAAAAAGTTACCACTATCATGCAAAGTCTTTGTAAAAAAAATTCAATGATTATAGCACTAAAATTTAATCAACACATGATGCCAACTGAACATTACAAAATGATGATGTCAAATGAAAAGTGTAGGTCAAAATTAATCAACACACCAGCCAAGTGAGTGCAATAATTTCATGCCATAGTGTCAAATTCTAAGTTTGCACTTATTGGATGTAGGAATGTTAATTGCATTTTTCCACACTCAGCATAGAAAGTACTTCTATAGTAATGATAAAATTCTCAGAAAAAAGTTAGTCAAAGCTCTTGCACAAGGGAAGAAAAGACTGTGAATGTCGTACTTTATGTAGTGGATTGCATCTCTTTCTTTTGTTGATAGAGATCGATTTCTTGAATTCCTTACCAACAAAATATTTTTGACAAAGTCTGCAAATTCTTTTTGACAATAGAAAAACTTTGTACAACATAAATCTGCAAAAAGCTAACTCAACTATCAATTTTCACTATCTTTCACTATACCTACTTTATATTATGTTAGGTTGATGCAAATCGATTTAATGAATTCCACTAGATAGTGACACGACAAGAATCAAGGAAGCGGTATGTAGTTGAGCTAAAAAATGTATTGATTATCGATTCAATCTTTACAGAAGGAAAAGTTTTTGTTGACGCTGATTGAAGTGAGAAGAAATTTCAACAAAAAAATCACACTTTATGCAACAAGTATTTGACTAAATGCAAAGGAACGAAATGAGACCAAAAGTCTCTGATGAAACCACCGGAAAAAAAGCACAATTTTTGACTATATACAACTAGCATGTGGTACAGTTATAGGAAGGTGCAACAATTATGATGACAATGGCTGAGTAGGTCGGTAGGAAAGGAATTTCGAGTGGAAAATTGAAGCGCTTAAATATTTAAAGTAAAAACTATTTTAATTGATAAAAAAGACCAAATCCGCATTTGCCCAAAATTGGCATTGAACATGAAAAGAGAAGTAGATGAGCTTCTTTATTGTGATTTGGTACTTTATTTAAGTTATTCACACCAACTCTTTTTTTGTGTCGAGCTACTATTCAGTTATATGACAGCCAATGCAAAAAATCATTTAGCAGGCGGTCACAAAATTGTGCCAATTTCTAAACAACTTGGGGGGAGTTTCTCAACAATTTGTGAAGGAAGAAAAGAGCTTCTTTATTATTTTTTTAGTAGAAGAAGAAAAATGAAAATGGTGTTTCTTTTAATGGGAAGTAGCAAGCTTCTACAAAAATAAATGGAATGATTGAAAGAAAAATGACTACAGAATAAATATAAAGGTTAAAAATGATGAAGTAGCAAAATGACTATTGAAGAAATGGAAAGGTTAAAAATGATGAAGTAGCAAAATGACTGCAAGAAGAAATACAACGAATTAAGACACAAAGCACAACTGCAACATACACTGAAGCAAGAATCTAAACAATTCCGGTTTTGGAAAGCATAGTGGGCACCAAATGTAAGCACTAAATCTACACTTTGCTTCAAAGACAAACAAACATTAGTATTGTTAGCAAATTAAGCAAACCAAATCAAGCACTCCTATGAAATATTCAATCATGCTACCTATGCAAACAAGATAAAATAACCAAAACAACTAATGAAAGCACATGAAAACATGATCAAACCCTATCCCATAGTGGGAGTGGTGCTCCTTTGATGTGGAAAGGATGCCCTTTCCTAACCCCTTGATAAGCTTCCAAAGTAAAGATGCGTGATCAAGTGCAAGATGAATGTGCCTATAGTGCAAATGCATAAGATTGTAGATGGATTTCAAGTAGAAGTGGCTTCTATTTATAGGTTGAAGGATTGAAGAATGGAGAGATGGGATGAATGTGGGACTAAAAGAGAGCCAATGAGATTGGGACACTTGTCTCAATGCTAATGGGTGAGGATTGAACACATTTTGCTTGTGGTTGAGATGTAAGAGGGGTGTAAGAGAGATTAATGCATTTGTAAGAGACATTAAATGAATGTGGTTGAGATGTTTTGGAGGAGAATTGTTTGGGTAAGAAAGTCAAATAAAGGGAGTTAATGAAGGAATATTCCCTAGAATATGCTTTTGAGAGGATAAATGAGGTAATTAGTTAATTAAAAGAAACATGTGCAAGCGGGTTAGTTAATTAGGGGTTGGGGAGTTAAAAGCTAGAGAATTTATTAATAATTATTAGAAGGTGATTAAAATTAATTAATTCAAAATTTAATTAACTTTAAGTGGGTTAGTGAATTTATGATATTTGATTTAAATCATTTGATTTATTTAATCAAATAAGAGGACTTTGGAGATTTAATTAAACAAATTGATTTATTTAATTAAACATGATGGACATTAGTGAATTAATCTAATAAATTATTTTATTTGATTAATAGAAGAATTTGATGATAATTGATTGGAATTAGATGCAATATGTTAGTTAGGATTATTTGCATGTCTACATTATGTCCCTCTTTGAAACAATGTACCTGTTGCATTGGTTCAAAGAATAACCTCAAGCTGAGATCAAAGTTCAATTTTATTTTTATTTTTTGGATGCCCTAGCGGAAAGTACACTAGTACAACTTGTTCTTACCAATGAATATTTGTGGCATATTTGGAAGGACAAAATGAGGAGTTTTCCAAGGCAAGAGAAGATACCTTACCGAGCATTAGTGTGAAATTTCCATCATTGGCATCTTATTGTAGATCTCATGATACTTGAGATTCCAAAATAAATATTCTTGATTTTATTAGAGGAAGGAATTATAGTGGTTTGTAAAAAAGAGATTAAAAGAGCACATATTTGGACGCAAGACATGAGCATCTTGAACAAGGATGAGTTTGAAGTGCTAAAAGAAAACATGAATAAACACAATATCACCAAACCTAAAAGGAAAGTGAAGACTAAACTTGCTATGAGAGATATATTTGAGCTTGTTTTTCAAGATTAAAATCCCAAAGACATGGCATAACTAGTTTTCGGCACCTTTGATTATTGTAGCAATCAAGGATGTTGATGGGCATAAATCATTGTAAGTGGTTGTATAAGTCTATTTTTGTATCCCTTTTTCTCCTATATTAGTGATACTATTAATTTTTATGGAATGCTAGCTATGTTATTTTATTGGTGATAGCGGTACTTTTATAGTGTTGATTTTTTTATTTTTTTTAAAGGTGGCTTTGCCATGAAAGATTATATTAGATTAAAGAAAATTACAAATAGTTCGAGGGGAAGCAGAGAAAGAATAAAATTCTACTAATCCCCAAATACTGGGAGAAATTTAAAAGAAAACTTGGTATATTGCCGATAAGGGAAATTACAAAGAAAAGCATTTTCTAGAGAAAATACCAACTGTATAAAAAACTCAACCCTAAAAATAGGGGAGAACCACAAAATCTAGAAGAACACTAACAACATGAAGGAAGTGAAACAAAACTTCCATTAAGACCAAGAAGTGACCGAAGTAGCACCAAAATCAGTAATGAAGCTAGATATAAACTGATAGAAAGAGTCGAGAAGAAGCAAGTGAACCCAACAGATCCCAAGGAAAACACCAAAATTTTTAGATCTTTCCTTCAAAAATCCTGCAAGGATCCAATAAAGAACAAAATTTCTTCTGACCTAAAATTTTAGTTTTGTCACCAAAGTAAGCAAACCAAAATTTGCAAAAAGAACAGATGAGGAGGGAAAGCATCATGATGTGCTTCCTTCTGATGAAGCTATATCTGCTAGAGGAGGAAAAAATGGTTCCTCATGTGGCTGAATGATAGCATGTTGAATGAGTAAACGAATTGCCTTAAACAACATGTAAATGGGATCACTGGCCGAATTACCATACTGCTAGGAAAGAAGTCTCAAGTGGACTTTAAATTCACTGTTACAATCGTTTAAAAGACCATAAGCCATGGCTGAAAGAAGTTTAGAAAGCCTATAATTGACGAGGAGGTGTTGTTTGCTTGTGACTCCCCCACCAAACAAGAACCTTGCAGAATGCCATACCTTTCAAGTGTTGGTTGGAGGGAAGAAATTGGGCACACATGGGGCAAGAGGTATGTGCCCGCAATGAATTTAACCATCTCCACATCACTCAAGATATCCATCATATTTGAGACAAATTGAGAAGCTAGTTCATAAGGTAAGGGTGAATAATGCATATCTAACCAATCATAGCCAAGAACAATTTGAATAGCATCAAATACTTGCTTGCATTCAAATACAAAATCCCTTCGCAGTCATTCCTCAATGCAGGGAATCTCCATTCTTAACTGATGAATGCAGGGTGGAACAAGAACTCAAAAGAGATTATCCATGATGATAATACTAAGCTAGAGAATTCAGAAAACACTGAATTGGTAGAGAAGAACGATACATAAAGTAACCAAGTAAGGAATGGTAGCTGCCATAACACTTCACTAGGAAATATAAACAAATTCAATTTCAAAACAATTAATGTGCCAGATGATCTAAGTAACATGAGGACCAAAATACTACCAAGTGTGATTCTTCGAAATAATGAAAGAAGTCGATTTAATACAACATTGCACTAAGTCTTCTTAGTGCTTGCTTCATAGGCCAATAAAATTAGAAAAATTTAAAACCTTGATCGAGATAACCAAGAAATGTAACAATTCCAAAATTGTCCCTAAAAATCCAGACCATCGTCAAAGAATATTGATCCAATATATTATTTTGTGGATCCAATATATAGTGTTGATTTTGTTGATTGGAGTAGATGCTCCATTTATTATACGTCATCATTTTGTGGAGATCTCTAATATAAAAATAAAATTAAAACACCTTTAGGAACCTTCATATGAGTGTAATGATTTACATGATTTGTCTAAGTTTCATGAGGTAGACTAGTGACAATAAAATATAAAATATCAAACGATTTAGAAGACCAAAAGAAACTACAATGAGAAAAAATAAAACAATTTATATATCCTTTCTATTATAAATAAGATCAATCTAGAAGACTAAAAGAACCACAAGTGGCACAGTCTACAATTCATAAGTAAAATGATTGAATGTTTGCATGCTTGCAAAGGCTCTAACATAAAAAAAAAATTAAATATACACCGAACATGTTGATGGCAAGGGAGACTCCCCCTTTCACATTTGATCACAAACACACATAAAACACAATGCAAGAAGGAAAAAAATTAATTTGAAACACATAAAATGGAAAAGAAATTTGCAATATGTATTATATTGAAAATCTGAAATTGAGATACATAAACATGGAGCCCATATGCTCTCATACAACATGGGCTTCAAACATACAAAAATCTGCAACTCAACATTCTAGTTTCATTCCAACAACATCTGGATATGCAAGCACAAATCTCCAAAATCCCCTCTCTCCAAATGAGCAAGCATCATCATATAGAAATTGTGAATGAGGAAAACCTCTATGGTTTTCCAAAACCACAAGCAAGATACATGTCACTTTCGCCTATGACTTCTCCCTCATTCTTCTGAATTTCCTAAAACCATTTCCGATTTTTGTGTGCCTCCTTTTCAGCTTTCCAAAACATTTTGAATTTCTCCATTTCAATCAAAAATGAGAAAGTTATGCCCAATTTACCAAGACTAGGTATCAGAATTATGACCCAAACATGCAACAACATGCAAAACTTGTGGCCAACATGCAAATGCATGCAATAACATGCATACCAAGTGGTCCCACCTAGAAATGGGATGCCCAAATAGGATATTCAACCATTTATTCCTTTGAAACATTTACTAGAGCATAATTCCTCAAAAATTACATTTACAATTTTTGCCACAAGCAATATTATAAAGTTACAAATCAAAATATTTATTCTCCAAACCCCTAAGCCCTTATTGAAAATAAAGAAAATTAAAATAGCAATATTTTTGGTGATGCAAGATTGCTAGTACCCCTAGATGCTCCTACATCACATGTTGAAAAGATTGCAAGGGTATTATGAATCATAAATATACACCAACTATTTGGATATCAAAGAAATAAAGAAATGATAAACAACTTCAAAATCTACAAGTGAATATGAATCCAAAGAAAAATGAGAAATTCTTATGGAAACATAAATAAAAAGAAAAAAAAATAGTGAACATGCTCAAGTTACTTGGAAACCAAATTTAAAGAGAAAATAAACAAGTACAAAATCTACAAGTGGTTGTATATTATATTATAAGAAAAATGGGCAATGGTTATGGTAATACTAATAAGAAATTTGGTGCCTCTCTCAAGTACATATGTCAAGAGTACTACTTTACACATGGTGATGAGGAGCACATTTTACTTGGTTCACATATTTCATATGAGGACATAGTTATTCACAATTGGGATGAGGATGACTGATAGAGGAATATTCTTCCAACATCATTTTGCTTTAGTTTCTTTGTTTATATGTTTTTGTTTTCTTTTCATTTTCTTAAAAAATGGATGATACAAATACACCTTTAATGGTGCATATTCACAAAAGTGACTATGAACTTGTGTTGTGTAGTTCATGTCATTTCTATTTTCTATGTTTTTTCTTTGTTTATTTTCCCTATGAATTTGGGATGATGCAAAGTATAGAGTGTCTGAAAACCACTTTCGATCACGTCGACATAAAATATAGCTGATCTATGTTATGTTTTTAATCAAGTGGTCTTTTTTACTGAGAGGTGTTTTTCATGTACCTCCTTCCTTAAATCTCCTTTGTCATAGTTGAGCATATATTTTCTTGTATTTTCATTCTCATTCACCTTTTATATGATGTCTTATATGTCTTTATCTCTTTTATTCATGTATGTCTCTCATATATTGTCCTTTTTCTATGATGCATATGATGTTATTGTAGATCTCATGATACTCAATATTCTAAAATAAATATTCTTGATTTTATTAGAGGTGAGAATTATAGTGGTCTATAAAAAAGAGATTAGAAGAGCATATATCTGGACCCAAGACATGAGCATATTGAACAATGATAAGTTCAAAGTGTTGAAAGAATACATGAAGAAACATAATATCACCAAACCTAAAAGGAAAGAGAAGATTGAACCTACTATGAGAGATATATTTGAGCTTATTTTTGAAGACTATAATCCCAAAGACACAACATAACTAGTTTTAGGCACGCTTAATTGTTGTAGCAATAAGAGATGTTGTTGTGAATAACTTGTTTTAATTGGTTGTATAAGTCTATTTGGGTGTCCCTTTTTTCTCCTATACTAGTGATACTATTAACTATTATGGAATGCTAGCTATGTTATTTTATTGGTGATGATAGTGACACTTTTAAAGTGCTGGTTTTTGTTGATTGGAGTAGATGCTCCATAAGTTATACTTATCCTTTTGTGGATGATCTCTAACATAAAAAATAAAATTAGAACACCTTTTGGAACATTCATATTGAGCATAATGACTTACATGATTTATATATGTTTCATAAGGTAGACTACTAGCAATAAAATATAGAAAAATATCAAAAAATTTACAAGATCAAAAGAAACTACAAGAAAAAATAAAACAATTTATATATTCTTTGTATTATAAAGAAGATCAATCTAGAAGACCAAAAGTACCACAAGTGGCACAATCTAAAATTTATAAACTAAAGGATTGAATATTTGCATGCTTACAAAGGCTCCATACATGAACAAAAAATTAAATATACTCCAAACATGTTGAAAAGATTGCAAGGGTATTATGAATCATAAATATAGGCCAACTATTTGGATATCAATGAAAGAAAGAAATGATAAACAACTTCAAAATCTACAAATGAATGTGAATCCAAATAAAAAATGAGCAATTCTTATGGAAAAATAAATAAAAAGAAAAAAATAGTAAAAATGTTCAAGCTACTTGGAAATCAAATAAAGAGACAATAAATAGGTTCAAAATTTAAAAGTGGTTGTATATTATAAGAAAAATGGGCAATGGTTATGGTAATACTAATAAGAAATTTTGTGTCTCTCTCAAGTACATATGTCAAGAGTACTACTTTACACATGGTGATGAGGAGCACATTTTACTTGGTTCACATATTTCATATGAGGACATAGTTATTCACCATTGGTATGGGGATGACTCGATAGAGAAATATTCTTCCAGCATCATTGGTTGTGGCCTTCTATTTTTGCTTTAGTCTTTTTGTTTATATGTTTTTGTTTTCTTTTCATATTCTTAGAAAATGGATGATACAAAGACACCTTTAATGGTGCATATTGACAAAAGTGACTATCAACATGTGTTGTGTGATTAATGTCATTTCTATTTTCTACGCATTTTCTTTGTATGTTTTCCCTATGGATTTGGGATGATGCAAAGTGTAGAGTGGTTACAACCACTTTCAATCATGTTGAAAATAAATATAGCTAATTTAATTTATGTTTTTAGTCTTGGCCTTTTTTTACTAAGTGGTGTTTTTCATGTGCCTCCTTCCTTACATCTCCTATGTCATTGTTGAGCATATACTTTATTGTATTTTCATTCTCATTTCACCTTTTATAGTATATGTCATATCTATTTTCTTCTTGTATGTCTCTTTCATATATTGTCCTTTGTCTATGATGCATGATGCATGTGATGTCCTCCCTCCACTTGAGGGTATCACATTTATGTTTACTTTTCATCTTCTTTGAGCTGAATGCTATTTTCACTATCTCATGCTATCATTTTCTTACATGTTTACTCATGCAAGTATCATACTCACATCTTATGATATTGCATGTACTTAAGCTAACATGATTATCTCATGATTATGTGTTCACAACTTATATGACATATGCTTATACTTATATGATTACATCTTACATTGACACTTATCTATGCTTATAAGTTTCTAACATTTTGGATATTGTCACTTATCATTATTTTGAACATTGGGGGCACTTTATTCGCCCATATTATATGAGCTTTCATGATCATTTACTATCATTTCATTTTATATTTTTCACATGATAATATTTATGATACTTGTTTCATAATTATTATGCTTTATATATGATCATATCATTTTTACATTTCATCTCCTTTATTTTTTTCCTCATTTTCATACAATCAATTGAAAGAATGTATATAATATCACTAATATTCTTTTGATAGATCTTTCGCAACCTTACAACACTATGATTATGATGACTTCTTCGTAACTCTAAATTGATCACTCTTAATTATAATTTGACACCCTCCCAAACATTACAATATTCTATTATGTTGTTTGTTCTTTTACATCCCATATTCTCTTTTGATCGTCTCACTTAGATGATATTTAGATAATATTTCTAACTTAAACTAATCTATCCTAGACATCTTCTGGAGATTCCATTTTTCTGTTCGATGATAAATGCTGCAAACGGTTAACCTCCTGCAGGAAGGAACTAATTTAAAAAATATATAAAAGATACCTATAACCAGAGGAATTTTCAATGGCCAGATACATCTGATTCCTTATGTTAAAAAATCTTCTCCACATTGAATTCTTTTTCTTTTACTGTTATAATTTTACTTATTGCTACTCTTGAGTTCTAACATATGGTCTGGTTGAACCCAAAACACACCACCGACAAGGTTCTTAATAATTCAAAAATAACAGAGAATAATTTTGAAAGAAAAGCAGATGGTGGGAACATGAGCTCTGGGTCCACCTCTATGACCACAAAGATAAAAAGAATGAATTACTTTGTCTTGAGGAACATTTATGACTTTTCCAGATGCTTAAATATGCAACCATGTTGAGATGCAGATAACGCTCTTCATTTTGCAGAGCTCAAAAAATGTTTGTGTATGCATTGGAGATGAAGTGAGTGGCAGCTTCAGGAAGTTTTTAAGCTATGATAAGAGATTTTACAGATTTTTCAAACAATGTTTGTGTTTGCATTGGAGATGAAGTGAGTGGCAGCTTGAGGAAGTTTTTAAGTTGTGATGAGAGATTTTACATATTTTTCAATTAAAAATATGTGCTGGTTATGTTTAACTCCGAAAAACCATGAGGATGCAAAACACCATGGGATGTATGTAAGGCCTAATGAAGAGGAGGTATTTGGCTTTCAAGAAATGCCCTGCTTGTGTGTGCTCTGGGGTTTCGATTACTTGGACACTTCGATCACTAATTTGCGAGTTTTCCAATTAAAGCCAAATGAAAAGAGTTGGAAGTCTTAATGACCAACCAACTCTCCACTGATTTTCCAATGGAAATAAGTGTGGGCAATGCCAACTTTAAGTCCGGCAGGAGGTGGCGGTCACACTTTGTGTTGAGTTCTTGGGCACCCAAGTTATGTGCTTGAGATGTGAAGGGAATGGATGATTCACCTTGTTTTATCTTTCACTGCATTTTCATCTTAATTGGATGGAATGCCATTCTCTGCAGATGGTGGAATCTCCTCTTCTGTGTTGTTTCCTGATTTGTTAAGGGCAGCAGCAAAAGGGTTGCTGGATTTAAAGAGGTGTGTAAATACAGAGGATGTACCACAAGTCCGGCTAAGACACTCTATACAAACTTAAATGCAAATTTTTCTCTAATCCATTCACAATTTATGTTTGATTCAGCTTTCTATATAATGTTTAATTAACCATGCTTGCATGTACAGTATGGAGGTTAATGATGTTTATGACTAATTAAAGTTTCCCAAATCTATTCGGTTGTTAATGGATTTCTCTTTAAATGATAGTGAAACCACTTCATATTCAAGAAATATCAAATTCCTTGGGAACTTTTGTGAATTTGTTTCTAGATTTAAAGTTTTTAATTTTCTATTTTAATAGAGTAATAGAAAAATTTAATTACATAACTATTTAAATAGAAAGGCATCAGGCAAATTCACTGCCAGCAATTCACCATCAGAAAATTCACTACAGGAAATTCACTACAGGAAAATTCACCGCCATGACAAATTCACCTCATAGAAAATTCACTGAATTACTGGTGGTGAATTTTCCATTAGGTGAATTGTTGGCAGTGAATTTTCTGACAGTAAATAGAATCTCACTGCAGTTATTGAATGCAGTAGCAGTATCTTATGGCTGCTGCACTACTCTGGCATTTAGCCTCAAGTAACTTGAGGCAACTCAGAACTTGCAGTTCTTAGCCACAATACATCTATGATCTAAGCAACACACTAAGGCTTATTCCTACCAGAAGAAGGCAACTCAATCCGTGTGAAGATGCATGTTCTACCACCTGCAAATCAAAAGATTCATAAGGAATCAGCAGAAGGAAATAATTTGCAGACAAATATTTTCAAAATTCTAACGTACAATGATTACAGAACAATAACAAATGCAGAACCAAAGCAATGCCATTCCTTTAATTAGGTTAGTATTTGTAAGAGAATAAATGCATATATTAAATAGACGTCACCTTAGAAATGGACATATTTTTAAGTTTTACGTAATTTGATTAGAAAAAGCTATAGATTCAGCTTTCTCAACAACATTTTCAGTCATATGGAACTTGTTAAAGAAGACATTGCAATTTACATTGCTTAACCGGGCAAAAACAAATGTGTACAACTTCTCCCAACTGGTGAGCGATGCAAAGAACCACCTGCACAAACAATCAATTGGCGTTTCAGACATTTTCTTCAAGGTGGGTGTATATTATTACTATTTTACTGTATGGTCTCTGCTGGAATAGGAACCTTTCAGCTATCAACTCCTCTGTCATCTTCATATAGGTATGCTTTTTCTTTTCTTTTTTTCACATTATATTTATTGCATATTATATAATCCTTAAATTTATAGTTGTTTGCAAAAGGATTTTCAGAAAGAGTGAGATTGATAGCTAACAAAAGAGGATTTTCAGAAAGAGAGATTGATAGCTAACAAAAAGATTTTCATGGGTATGGGTATTGACCTAATGAATATGAAAGTAACACTTCCCCCAAAGGCAAGAGCTCTTAAATGGACCGGAAATTCATCCCAAAGAATCTTGCATATCTCTCATACTTACAATAATAAACAAACATTTGTATATTGTAGGATATTTTTAATTCAAAAGAACTTTTTCTATGTAAATCTATGTATTATGTGTATAGATTTTGAGTGTTGCTTATTTTCTTTGTTGCTAGTTTAAATTAGTTTAAATCTTCATTGGTATTATAGTTTCATTTTAGATTTGCAAAAATATTTTAGAAAATGGAAGGTTGTTGCTGATTGTTTGGCTAAATGGGCTTCTGATCATATTCATGATTGGAATTTGGTGGACCGGGGTCAATTCCGGATTTGTCTCAATAGTTGGATCACTTGGTGGAGCTTGATAGGGCTATGTAATGCCCTTGCTTTGTACTTCTTGTTTTAATAAAAAATTTACCCTCCTTTATGAAAAACTAAGTAATTTTATTTATTTTAAATAATAATCTTCTCAATTATGTCACACAATCTACCACAACTCTAAATTAAGTTACTTTAATTGTATTGACATGAGGTTCCTTTTCCTTTTAGTACTCTTAGCCTGCTAAAGCACGACATGACAAGAGCTTGCACTTTGCTTAGTTAGGCTTCAATTATCAAGTTGTAAAACAAAGCACATCATATTATAGAATGGTGAGGGAAGAAGGTTCCCATCTCCTTCACTTTCACTTTGATTTGACAAACATCTGTGACTTCTGGTGCTTTAAGATCAGATAATGGTTGGGGACAAATCACATCTTGTATTCTGCATAGCTGAAACAATACTTGTGTTTGTTTTCTGCATTCTTTTGTCATTGGAATTACAGATACAATCTAGTGTGGAAGAGATTTAAAAGTAACCAGTCAATATGTTCTTTGTTATTTAAGACTTATGAGTTGTTTTAGTTGTAGTGGAAGCAGAGTGTTTCCATAATAGTTGATTGCATGGGATATATGTAAGGCCTTGGGTTGTTTGGCTTCCATGAAATGCCCTTACTGTCTGTGCTTTGGGTGCATTTCAGTTGAAGCCAAAAAGAGTTAGAGGTAGCTTATGGGGAGGAGATCAACCAGCATGAGTTTAGCTCGATCTCCACTCAGAAAGTATGAAAATAAATGTGAATCACACCAACGTGGAGTGCAGTAGGAGTGGTGGTCACATTTGGTATGGCATTCTTGGGAATCAAGGTTATATGCCTAAGAATTATATTGAATGGGAGACCCAAATTTTTTCACCTTCAGTGCATTTTCATGTTGGTTGGATAAGATAGGTTGTCTTTCCCTAAAGACTGTTGATAGTGGAGTTTCCTCTCCTATGTCAGAGTTCCCTAATTTTGGAAGAGAAGTTGCAAATAGCCCAATGAGTTTCTTTGGTATATACAGGTGGAAAATTGAAAGAATTCACCCCAAAAACTACCATTGCCACAACATCTATACAAATTTTCATCTTAGTTAATATATCATTCCTAACCCCAAATTGTCTTTCATTCAACTTTGTAATGAAATGTTTGGAGAAATCACATTTGCATGTAATGTATGGATTGTGAAAAGTCCCCAAATCTATTACCTTAGTGATGTGGTTGTTTTGTGACAGTAACCAAATTTAATGTTGAACACATATCACATTCCTAGGGAATAATTGTGAATTTGTTTTTATTCTTATGTTTTAGGAAAGTTAAATTACACCTATAGTTTTTGAATATTTTTATTATGTGAATTTAAATTTTAAAGTTGTGATTGGACGGATTAGTATGGGTCGATTAGCTTGATCCATGAAGAATCAAAGCATAACGTCAAATTTCAATAGGATCATTCAAATGAAAGTTAAACTAAATATTTATCAAAACTAAGCACTCTAAACTACAAAAGCATTTAAATACCAATCCATTCAAAACTTATCCTATTGTGGGAGTGGTGTTGTGTTGATGTGGAACGACGACCCTTTCCCAATCCCATGGATAAATGAGCTTGCCCCAATCAGTTTTATTGAAGAAAATTGATGGAATGGTTGTGAGATGTGTATGTAAACATGATTTTAATCTAAATAAGCATGATGCAAGCTAATTTAAACATGATTTTATGCTAAATGATGAAGATATACAAATTTTAAGCTAATTCTAAATGGATTGTAACCTAAAAGATCCAAACCTTAATTAATTAAATAAGCTAAATGGATGCATTATGTGATCATGGAAGCCATTAATGGAAGCTTAAAGCTAATTAATGCAATTAAAATGAACTAAAAAATGTTAAATGTGTGCTAAATATGAGTGTGAGTCTGAGTGATTTCAACAACATAAGTTTTCTTAGAAAGATGGGTCCCTATTCAATAGAGGAAAACTCTATTTATAGAATAGGTAAAAAGAGATCAATGGATAAGATCAAAAAGATCAATTAATAGTCAAGGATGAAAGAAAGAAGAGGCATGGATCATGGATTCTCATCAACGAGTGATAATGCAAGATGAGATTTAATCAAGGGTTAACATTCTTTCAAACAAACACACTTTCAAATTGTCCATGAGGTCATAAGTTAACTTGCACAAGAGGTCACAAGTTAACTTGTTCAAGAAGCTAAGTAAATTTGTTGAGAAAAAGGAATATTCCCCTTTTTCTTCTCTTTTCAAATGAGTGAGGAGAGAGAATATTCTTTGGAATATTCTCATGGGTGAGGGAAAATGATAATTTAATTAATTAAAACTAAATTAAATTGTGCAAAAGGGGAAGGAATATTTCATTTGGAGGAATGTGCAAAGGAGGAATATTCCCTTGCAAGTGGGGGGAATTAGATTTAATTGATAATTAAACAATATTAATTATACAATTAGGGGAATTAGATGAATTAGATGATATCCATTAATTAAAATGATTCAATGAATGGGGTAAAGGTGGAATGATATTTAATTAAATAACTTAGGGTTATTTAATTAAATAAGAAGATTTAGGGATTTCAATTAAATAGTTTGATTTATTTAATTTAACAGTACGAGGTGTTAGCATGAAAGGGGGTGAATTAACCCGATTTGATAAATTAGGTTAATAGGTGAAAATGATGCCATTAATTAATTAGCTAGGCTAATTTGATTAATTAAGCAAAAAGAGGATGGGTTTCAAGAGGAAATGATGTTAGTATACCTGATTCGAGTGTATGATATCATTTAGGACATTTTTAAGTGTCTACAAAAGTTTAGTGAGCAAATTCTTTGAGTTTATGGAAATAAAAAATATTTCTGAAACAATGGTCACAAGCAAATAAATATTATCTAGCATACTTCATATCTCAGGAACCATTATTTTTGTGATGCCTCGAGCAATCGTGTAGATTGGTGAGATGCTTGTTAGATTGTCAATAATGTAGTAAGTTTGGTATTTGTTGCAATGTGTGTGCATTGCTTATTTTGAAAGAATGATTAATATGTTACATTTCATATTTCTAGAAACAAATTTTGGAATCTGAATCTTCTTTATTCATTTGCTTTAAATGTTAAAAAATGGGCCATTGGGAAAATGAATGTCTATCAAGCAAGGGAAGCAAGGTTTGGAGGAAAAAACAGGTGGAGGATGGTGAGACTAGGAAAGTTCAAGATGATGACAATGACAAACAAGTCCCAAAAGAGAAATTCCTTGATGAAATGTCTAATGAGGAAACCCCAAAATTAAAGGATTTAGATATAGATATTGAAGGGTTTGGTTCATAAATCGAAAGAATTGGGAAATGAGAACACTATCCATATCCTACAATATTATCTCCTGTTGACTCCCTCTTTGGTGAAAGGGAATAAGGATAGGCCTTTAGATCTTAAAGTGAGGATGCTTATTAGAAACGAAAAATAAATAAATCAATTAATTGTGAATTTGATACAAAATTCTTTAGAAGAACAAGAATTAGGGGCCTTAGGGGAAAAAAAGAAAAAATGTAAAATTTGTTTCTTTCATTACAATTTTTATTTTTCAATTCCTATCAACTATCAATTGAACCAATCAATCATATTCTATATAAATTAGAAGTGTCAATTTTAAATGATCTTCATTCACCATGGTGACAACAAATCAACATCACCACTTATATGCTTACACTCAAAAGTGTTAAGCTCTTACAATTAGGGTCATCCCTAGACCCAAACCTAAACCTCGAGGATTCGTGATGATCCTACCTACTTATACCCTCATGAGAATTAGAGGCATCATAGTTCATACACTACTATTAGAGGGAGTTCATTCTTTCCTCTTGCATGATATCTCTAATGTTGTCTTTAATCTATGACTATTCATTAAGCATAAGTTACCAATTATTTTAATTATAATTAAATGATAATAATTTTCCATCAAGTATTGGTTACATAGAAAACATTACCAATCATCAATGTACAAACATACACAAATACATTGGGGTCATATCATACCATAATCCCAAGATCACATACGCAATGTCTGCCTCAAACATACATCACATATATACAAGGTGGATAGGTCATACTATTACACCCCAAGTGATATTACCTATTTACTATTATCTTTTTTGGTAAATTGATTGAATAAATGAATGTGTTTTATGGATCTCTACATGAATGCATTTTATTAATCTTTATATGAATATGTTTAATGTTCATCTTGAATGAAAATAAGATGAATGAATGATTGATGCACTTTGATATTTTATAATGTTTCTAACAATGAAATGTATGATGCATATGATTATGTTGTGTTCAGCTAACTATGATTATGATGTGCCAAATTGAGTGTAGCAATAGGTTCGATCCTCCAGAAGAAAGGGGAAGTATCACTCAAGAGAAGAACTTGGTCTGGTAACCCTTAATGAGCCTAACTGACAAATCACACACTCACATCCTAATTTGTCATAGAGAGTCAAGTTAGTTTTAGCAAAGGTAAGTAATATTTGTTGTGAATGTTGTGATTGAGAATTATGATTACGTATTGATGTCTTGTGTCAATATTTCCTTGTATTCTTATTGTGGTATCGATGAGATATATGCAAAAGATGTATATATGTATATGTATATGTTTATGTGTATACAGTAGACACATACATGTGAGTTAATATGTACATGAGTATACATAGGTAGGTATACCTAGGCATGCTCATGGATGAATCACCCATATGCAAGGGGATACCAATTGGACGAAATTGACATATATGCAGCAAGGCATATAATAAACCATGGGGCACATGAAGCTTAAAGTGTAGCTTTAAGTGGTGGTTAATCTAGTGCATAAAGTAAAATGTGACCAAGTCAAACATTAAAAGAAAGCACGTATGAAGTATTGCAACAATGTTAAATGCTTAAGAGAAGTAAATGCTATGTGAAGCAAATAATAAGTTAGCAGGTCATGCCTATGAAGGTGGTGCCAAAGCATAGAGGTGGTGCCATATTTAGTAGAGGTTGTAATGAAAAAGAAGTCTATGAATTTGAATAAGCCTAAAAATAAGTGTTTTGAATCAATCAAGTGCAAACTTGGCATCATTTTGAAATGGAATTCGAATTAGGAAACTTATTTTTAGCTTGTTGTCCCAAATACTAAGTTGACTTAGTCATGAAAGTGTCATGTGTTGCAAACTTGTGAGTGAGTACTTGCATGAGGAAGAAAGGTGGCAAAAATACTCGTTTGTAGCCTTCGATTGCTCACAAATTAGGATAAATAGAGGTGCTCATTTTACCAAATGCTACACTTATCTTTCTGAATATCTTGTTGTTGTTTTGTTGTGAGTTTGAGAGCTTGTGAGTTGAGAGTTATTTTGGTATTTTGTATTTGTGGTCATTGTGAGATTTTGTGAGAAGTTAGAAGAGGATAGTCAAGTGGGAACTTGGAGGAGGTGTCAATCAATTTGAGGATCCATACTAGGAAGGAGTTTAATCAATTGGAGCTTATAAATGTTAGAGTAATTATGCATTAGCTGATAATTAATTAATCTTTAATTGATTATTAGTCTAATTTATTCTCATGCACTTAAGCTAAAATTAGGAGTGCTTTTATGATTTTAGGGTTTTGCTCCTATATAGCACTCAACCCTCATTGTAATTATCTCTTGAGATTTCATATCTTTTTGATAGTCTCTTGCTTTTGTAGCTTTTTCTTGTTGAGGAATATTGCATATATTATTTACAGATCTCTTGCATGGAAGATGTCTTTGTTTGTTGTTTGATCCCGTGGCTTGCGATTTTGTGGTTTTTCACAATTCTAACATGGTATCAGAGCTAAGATTCAACAAAACCCTTCTCAATTTATGAGGTTTTTTCTTCAATAAGGGTTACAAGTTTTAGATTTGAATCCCCTTTGCTTTTTTTGCAAATTTTGGAGGTGGAAATTTTTTGGTGTATTTAGGGTCAAAACACAATCTTTCATTAGATTCAAAGCTATCAAGAAAGTCAGATTTTCCTTTCACCTGACAATTGCATAATGCCCCCTTTGACCCCTTCTTTGGCCTCTAGGGGGTGTTTTTTCTCTTAGCCATAACTTGGGTGTACAATATGTCAAATTTTTGTAAACAAGATATCATCAAAAAGTGGTTTTGCCATCTTTCTGGTGTGGGTCTCGACACCTATTTTTTGTTGGTGCATTCTATAGCCTATTGAAGTTAGAGGTGTTGTTTTAGTCTCAAGCTCATAGCTTTTGACTAGTTTCTTCATTTTTTGTGATTCTAGCAACGTTGGAACTATCTTTCAAATCTCTTCAGTTCCATCCATGCATTTTTTCTAGATTTCTCTCTAGGTATATTTTATTCCAATTTTTGTGTTTTAGCACTCTGGTGAATTACTTGGACTTTTTAGCTCCTAGGAACTTGTTTGTGTGGGATGACTCATTTTTGGTTGCTCTATATGTATTTCTAGCATTTTGTCCTATTTGGGTATTGTAGAAATTCTTTTCATGTACATTCTCTTTTGTAGATGCACTAAGATAACGTGTCATTCTGGTGTATACTTTTTTGGGGATTTTGCACATCCTATTGTGTCTTTTGTATTCACACTATGATATAAAATGTCATGGGTGGGTTGATGTTTACCTTTGGTTTTCCATCACACCTTTTTCAAGTGAGTGCCCCTTCCATGACATCAGTGAATCCTAGTGATTCTTGCCTCATGTGTGTGTGCCTTGGTTTGCACACCCTTTTATTTGCAAGTTGTTATTCCTACATGCACTTCTTGGTTTCACACATTTTCAATGTACCTGTCATTGCTCTCCCTTTTCAGCATTATGGGAGGGGTTTCTTCTGTTACTGCTAATGCTTCCATGGTTTTGTGTTGGAGTGATCTACATATCAAGTTCTTGTTCCTATGTACTTTCAGATGTAGTGTACATCATCAGTTGGTTACATGCATTTCAACGAGTTAGAGCATTTACCATATGGACATTCTTACATTCCATATTCTGGAGGCGACTTTTAATTTTCATTTGGTCAAAGACTACTAGGTATTTGTATTTTCAACTTGCATCTTGCATGTTGAGTAGTGTATTTTTTGGTCAATCATGCAGATTCATGTGTTGTTTGTATCTTCGAGTTCCAGATGTTTTCCTTTGTTTTCCATCTGATTTGAGTAGTGTCATTGGGGACACTCATGCAAATTATTGTCTCTCATGATCAGTGTTCTTTAGACTAGATTTGGTACCTACATTTTCAACTTGCATGTTGAGTAGTGTCATTGGGGTCACTCATGTAGATTCATGTACCACTTGTATCTTCGACTTCTAGATGTTTTCCTTTGTTTTCCATCTGATTCGAGTAGTGTTGTTGGGGGAACTCATGCAATGTAGTCTTCTTGATCGTGACATTTATATCTTTGAGTTCTAGATGTTTTTGCCTTTGTTTTCCATCTAACTCGAGTAGTGTCATTGGGACACTCATGTAGATTCTTGTTATCTTGATCCTAATCATCATTTGTTTTAGATTCTTGTTATCTTGATCCTGATCATCATTCATCAACAGTCTACAACTTCTTCATGCTTCTATGATGTTATACATGCTCCTATTTTTTGGGACATTTGTTCGGTTGGAGGCTTCTCAGTCATTCATTCACATTTCTCTCTTTTGGAGAAGATTTTTCTCCCACTATGGGTTTTCTCCTTTTTCTCTAGTTTTGAGAGATCGTTTGTTTGTACATGAGTACCTCAATAGGCATTGTTTGTCAGTACCCATCATGCATTCTCATTTTTTAGGGTTTTTATCTACTCCCTAAGTTCATCTTAAGGGGGGGGGCGGTGTTAGAGTAGTCATGCATTAGTTGATAATTAATTACTCTTTAATTGATTATTAGTCTAATTTATTCTCATGCACTTAAGCTAAGCTTAGGAGTGTTTTTATGCTTTTATGGTTTTGCTCCTATATAGCACTCAAACCTCATTGTAATTATCTCTCGAGCTTTCATATCTTTTTAATAGTCTCTTGCTTTTGTAGCTTTTCCTTGTTGAGGAATATTGCATATATTGTTTGTAGATCTCTTGTGTGGAAGGTGTCTTTGTTTGTTGTTTGATCCTATGGCTCATGATTTTGTGGTTTTTCACAATTCTAACAATACATGCATGCTAGTTTCTATTCCTTTATCTTTATGTTGGAAAGGATAAATTAGTTTTTTACTATGTTGAGAAAAAAGTGTTTCTGAATATCTTGTGGAGTTTGTTTGAGATTATTTGTTTCAAGGTTATGCAATATGTTATAGAACCTATCTTGTTGGTTATGTCTTTATGTACCCTATATATGGGAGTTTGTTTGAGTGCAATGTAGTTATACTATATGTAGTTATCTTCGCTTTATGAAGGAAGTCTATGTTAGACATTTATAACACTATGCAAGATGTTACTTTACACACTTTGGTAGTGTAGTGTTACTTTACACACTTTGGTAGTGTAGGGGTTATTCCTAGATTGGTTAGATCCCTGGGAAAGGGGGTAACCTAGATATAGAGTATAATGGTCATTATGAATCAAATCAAGCTAGGAAGGTGGGTGAAAATGTGATGTCTACTCTAAGTTAAGGGTAATGGAAACTTTGGCCAAAGTAGTGTAAGTAGCCACTGTTTACACTGTCAGTTTCATTGTGATTTGAGATTACGTAATAGGAATGGGATGTTCATAAATGTAAGTTATAACCACTATATGTCAGTCTAGAAATGTATAGGACATAACACCAAGCTTAGAATAGGCTATTGTTATGAGGTTACCAAACCAATCTCTTTGTCGAAGGGTAGGGCCATCTTACAAATTAGTTAGATGTGTGGGGGACCACAATAAGTCTAAGGTTGGTGGAAAAATGTTTAAGTGATGCTTCTCCTCTTTAGTTGGCAGTTGAGATTTGAGGGGGAACTCCTAGACCATTGTACTTTATACTTGTTGTAAGCTTGTTTAAGCTATGTATGTAATTTGTATCCAACTCTATTTAAAATTGAAAATATGAAATGTCATATGGAAATCATGTATCATCATTATTTGAATCAATGCTAGGAATTATTTTGTATGTAATGGAAAAGTTTGAAATATGTTTCAAGTGTACATTTATTATTCAAAGGAAAATAAATTTTTTATTGCTCTTTAAGGTTAGATGCATAAACTATTCACTTGTGGGTAAAACATAGGAAAAATTATTGTGTAGAACAATGGGCATGTTACACATACACATCACAACTACAACAGTGACTGGTTCATATGTATATCACAAGTACAATGGTAACTAGGTCATATGCACATCACTTAAGTACAAAGGTGATTAGATAATATGCATATCACAAGCACACTAGTGTAGACACAAAAATATCTGATTGATCCCATGCACTAATCTTGATTACTAACACGGTTTGTCTAATCATCTCTTTTGCTAGTCATTTAATTAAATAATCTTTATTTAATTAAAATTAATCACATTTCATCTCTTAATTAAATAAATCAATTTTATCTGATTAAGTAGTCATCTCCTATTAATTAAATAAATCATTTTGTTTAATTAATCTCTGATCCCTCTTTTAATTAAATAATTCATTTTATTTAATTAAATTCTAAAAGCCATCTCATTTAAATTAAATAAATTTATCTTTATTTGATTTAATCTAACACCATTCTCTTTAATTAAATAAATCAAAATCTTATTTAATTAAGTCTAATTCATTTTCTTCTCATTTTGATTTAAATTAATCCAAAAGTCTAAGTCAAAATGGCCAAATCAACTAATCTTCATCAAAATTAATCAAATCTTGATTAATCTTAATCCTAATCACTTAGATCCTCTAGATTATGCAACTTGCACAATAAATCAATTTATTTGATTTATTAAATCTCTACTTTCATTCAAAAAGGCATCAAAGTGGGAATATTCCTCCAATTCAAAAATCTCCCCCCAAAAGGACTTGTCCTCTCCAACAAGGCATTAAAAGCCTTGAGCCAAGTGGCATTTACTCCATTTTCTTCTCCCTCCACCATGTCACTTTCAAATTTCAAATTTGAATCTAATGGCATTTATCATGCACATTGACCAAAATGTGCTCCATCCCTCTCCAATAGCATGTTGACAAGTGGAATTTTGTTATTGGTTGATCTTTAATCCCACATTCATCCTATCTTTCAATCCTCCATCATTTTTTCTTATAAATAGAGGCCTCCTCTATTGTATCAATCCTCCACAATCTTCTACACAATCCATGTAAGATCATGATGCACAAGTTCATCCATTGTTCATCAATTTTTCATCATTCCATAGCTAGGTTATGGAGAAATTTCATCAAAGAGCATCATTCTTCATCCATTGATCATCAAGCTTACAAGGAATTGGGAAAGGGCCATTTTTCACATCAAAATGACACCAATTCCCCCATGGGATTGAGAGTTTATTTTGTTTTGAGCAAGATTAGATAGTTTTTTAATTTGTATCCTTCATGTTATTTCTTGTTCATTTCATCTCAAATGAATCTTATGGGGAATGTTGATTTAGATTTGCATATTGGACTAATAATGTGTTTGTTCTTTGTGTTTGTGCAGGTCTAGGATCACCATTCACAATAGTGACTCACTCATATATACATCATGAGTACAATAGTCTTGGCTCATAACACATCACAAGTATAGTGATTAGCTCATATGTACATGACAAGTACACCAATGAATAAATTAAGCATACATCCCATATATTTTATGTGAATGATCCACACAATGCATTGAATGTTCACATAAAGAGCAACTAGTAGATTTGAAATTGATGTAACCCTCTGCATGAATCATTCTACTACCTAATTTATGATCACATGAGCTTATGCGTAGATCTCACTTGGACAAGGAATGTCGGTGCATCCCACATTGCACCATGGGTCCCATCCTTTTACCAATCCACCACCATTTGTGATGAAAATCAAGCAACCCATGCTACTTGATGTCATCACTAACACTTGGGAATCAATAACAAGGTACACAAAATTCAAGACCATTTACACTATGAGTGACTAGCATATACACAATGAACAAATGACACATCCACAATGGCTAACTAACACTTGTCCATAGTGCATCATAGATAGAAAATGAATGTTGGTGCACTGCACACTACACAGTGGGTCCATCCTTTTCCCCCAACCTTCTACACCATTAGGAAATCGGGAAGAGGATTTAGTGCATTCCATACTACACCAGTGGTCCATCCTCAACCCAAAGATTTCCACAAGTAGTGAACCTACCATATCCCTATGGATTCTAACTTCAACCATCTATAGGACACCAACGACAAGTATGTCCACCCAAGAAGAAGTAGCTTATAACATATACCACCTTGTGACCTTAGTGATATTGTCAGCTATCTTCTTCACAACCTAGGGAACACTTGGCATCAATCATCCATGCGCTGTAGGTGATTTCTAGTGAAGCCTCTTGATACAACAATTAGCTTTGATTACCATTACCCACACCATAGGATAACTACCTATGCAAATGTTTCCATATCATAACCAGGTAACCCGCTACCTTCACCTTCATGAACTAGGTGAATGATGACTAATCCCTAGCAATAGCCAAATCGTTGATTATTGGCACGGTCCAATGATTGCATGCCATTTCTCAAATATCCCAAAGGTTCACACTTGGGTCATCTTTATCCTTGGACTTACACAATAAGATTCACAAGTATTGGAATTTATCACAATCAAGTGATTTAGGAACCTATAAATAGAGTCTTATAATTCTAGAGTTGAATTCCACAAATAAATAAGAATCGTATTGAACCAGCACAAGATGGCCTCTACTCAACAAATAAATACTATAAGGTAGTCAAACATATTCACTTCATTTTTCTTATTATTCAGAAGCATATTATGTATTAAATACAAGTTATCAGATTTCCTTAACTCATTCATAACCATCTAATACCCATTTTAACCTCAAATTGAAACCTACTAAAGAGAGAAGGTCAAAAAAGTTAGGAACAATCCCAAACCTTAGATTTATCCTTCAAAACCCTCCCCCTACAGACTTGAGGTCACAAAATTCCTATGTACCTGCTTCCAAATGAAATTGAAATCATATGTATGTAGTTCTCATTACAAGGTCTTTCAAAGGATGCATACACACAGGTTCGCTATAATCAAGGTTTCACTAATTTTTTCCTTTAATTAATAACACTTAATAGTAGTTAGGAAATCATAATTGAGTTCACAATTTAGTCACCCATTATTATTCATAAATTGGCATGAAGGTCCCAAGGTTCGTCTTATCAATATAGGGGCTTGGCTTATTACTCAACATGGAATTACCTTGGTTTACACAAACCCATAGGAAGCACTTTCATTTGAAATTCACATAATATATTCTATATCAAGGTTCTTATACTCAAGGGGCCGATAGATATTTTGTAATCATATAAATCCTATGTTACCCCCAATACCCAAATATCATCCTAGGATTATATAGCATGTCTTGTTATTGCATTAAGTGAGGAGGATAAATGAATTTAAAGGAACTTATTATGCCCATTTCCACTACAAGAGAATTTACCAAATGGTCACATCATTATGTGTATCCTGATATCTTCTCAATATCACTCTACATCTAAGATTTCTAATATTACAACTATCTAAAACCCATAGTCTTACTAAATTAAAAGCCATATTGATATCAATCCTAGGAAGAATGAGTAATAATTATCTGGCATTGATATTATTTCTAAAATAATGGCATCATAACCTTAAATGATAATTCATTTAATGTCATGTTTACTAGGCACTCTTCAAAATATGACACAATCTAATTTTAATATAGAGGTTAAGGTCCAAAACTCTTTTCTTAGCTATGGACTAATAACATAATGATTACATAAACTTCTTATGCAACTACTAGCTATAATTGTTTAAGTTGATTACGACTCAATATACTAAGTACCGCATATGAACAAAGTTGGTCATCAACAAATAGTTTACTAAAGTAATGACATGCATGCATATGGCCATAGAGACATATTCAATGGGGATAGAATCCTTATTTGAATTATTTTATTTACAATCTATACGTATTTAGATTAGAGAGAACAAATAAGAGACCACCTTCGTGAGGATTAAAATCCTACCTCTTGTTTTCCTTTCAAGATAGAATGAATCATATAATATAGTTGATACTTATTAGTTCATAGGTTGTGTACTTCTAAATGTCAGTGAATATATTTCATAATTCATTATGTAAGTAACAATCATGGGTACCCATTACTGATGAAACACACAGTTATAATAAGATTGGGGGTGAATCAGTATAACAACAATCTTTTACTTTTTCACAACTTAGTCAACCACAATAGTAATACTTTAAAACTTAATCATCTATAGCAATAACACACATGCAAGATCTAGAAATTAAGAACATAGGAAGAACACACAATTTATGTGGAAACCCTAGCAGGAGAAAACCACAACACAATATTGCTTATATATATAGATCTTCTTTGTAGGCTTCAACCTACTTCTCTTACAAACTTCTTTTGTAGGCACCAACCCACTGAAGATAAAAATCCCCACAACTGAGCACCAACTTAGCAAGAGACACCAATCTCTTCTTTGACAGGCACCAAGCTCCAAATTCTTCAATGGATGATATGTCTTGACAAGATTTAAATGTAGATATGCTTTCCCTCACCAATTTGATCAACAACCCTAAGTTTGAATGATGTAAATATTTCCTTCACAAATTGATTCAAATGATGCACACTCTTCTTTCACAAATCTGATCACGAAGATACTTTCAAATCTGCACTTATCTTTTCTCAAATCTACTCTTATGCACTTTTAGATCTACTCTTATATTCCTTAAAAAAATTGCTCTTATATTTTCCTTAGATCAGCTCTTAAGTTATGCATCAAATAACATTAGTATTCTCTTCATATATTCAAATATAAATCTGAATTACGCTTTATATACTTTGTTATATATCTTCTTAAATACTTGACTGATTTTCTTATATTTTCTTGCTTCAAAAATACACTCCACATCCCTCTTTTACACCACTATGTGTCCCTTCAAAGGGAGGTGACTCTTCCAAAGGGGGTTGGCCTAAATATCATTAAGTGATTTCTATTTATTTTAATTTTTGCATACCCAAGGAGAGCGTACTAAACAAGGAAGGTCGAACCTCTTCCAAATTAATATTATTTACAATTTTAAACACTCACAAATGGGGCGACTCTATGAAGGGGGTCATCCCAATTTTTCTAATTTTATTTTGCATTTTTATCCTCTTCCAAAAGGTGCTAGACATGGGTCAACCCATGTAGTCATTTTGCCAATTAATTGTCTCCTTCTTGCTCAATGATATCTTGAAAATGGTGCCATAGATTTGACACAGCCAAACCTCTAATAATTTAGCAACTGACATATTTTTGACATCAATGACAATAATTCAATTCATCTATACACCTTTGACATTAATAACAATATTTCCAACAATCACCTATTAATTAATAGATCCAATAGCATTGTTTTCAAGTTGTCTGGTCATTGCAAGAACACACAATGTTAATAAATGATACCTATAAAGAAGATAATCACAAACACCGAAGAATTCTACATATTTTATAACTAGAAAGAGGGTATGAAAGATTTGTATTGTTCATCATTCCACATCCCATGTGATGAGCCCAACTAGCTCCAACTCAACCTCTGACTTTTTTGACTTGTTTTTGTGTTTTTGAATGTTTTAAGAAGAATTTTAGATAGAAGTAGAAGGTGCCAAGCATAAAAATGGAAGTAAACTGAAAATACAAGGAATTTCTGGAACAACTGCAATATTATTGAAGATCTAGAAATTCATACAAAGAGATTGCATATAAACAACATACCCAGAAACCTCCAGAATAATTAAATAAGATGGACTTGAACATGCTAGGAAAGATATCTGGAACTGACAAATAGCCATGCCTAGATCCTGGGTCTACTTTCTCCCACATAGAAACTAGAGAAAAGATGTTGAGAAGGTTGGATGCCTAGGATGGAGTCCAGACAGGAGCCAAAAGAGAGGCGTTTTAGCCTCTTACTTCACACGCCTATCCCCAAGTGACATGCCTTCGAATGCAATGGTACAACCTTTGTAAGATGATGAAGTCTCTTATTTGAAAGTTGGAAACTCGATGAAGATGGTGTCCCTGATGAAGAAACCCTCTTCCTTATTGCAAACTAGTAAATATTGAACAAAAATATCAAATGTAAGCACAGATGAACTCCTATATGAAGCTCCCTCAGTAGCAACCATTCAACTAGTATTTCACAATCTCACAATCACAGATCAATGAAGAATTGTCACTCTCCAATGAAGAAATATTGAAACCCTCGCCCTTAGACAAAAATCACAGAGAAGTTTTGAAGTAAATTCAAATAATCATAACATAATGAGGTCGATTTGCTTCATTTTCCTTATAACCTCAAAAAGGCATGACTTCCAAGAAGTGACACACTTTTGCATTAAATACATTTAAAATTTATTTACTAATTTTCCATAGTTGGAGCCCAAATAAATGACTTAAATAATTTTAATTTTCACTTTATAACCTTAAATCATCATTTTAATAAATTTAAGTGGCTTTTTTTTACTTTTATAAAGTCAATTTGACTTTATAATAAATCAATAAGTTAAATAAATAACTTAACCACAAAAATACTGATAACTCCCTCCAAACTCAGTATTTTTCCATGCCATCATAAGCTGGTGAACATTGAAGTACAAACACCTGCACTGAGTCCAATACTGAAGTGAAGGAGTGGGAATGACAATACCCACCAAAAACGGCCACTGACCCCCTAACCAAATCCTGTCAGCCTACGAGGATCAAAATAATAGGCTAACCATCACAAAACAAGATCATGCTAAAAAGGGGACATTATAGTCCGCCCTCCCTAAAATTGCTTGTCCTCAAGCAATCTCAACAACAACGAATACACCACTCCACCAGGATCCCAAGGGAAGTGTACGTAATGTCCCTCATGCCACCAAGCAACTCCTGTAAGACCAACATCTGAACAACTAACGAATCATGCTGAACCATATCAATTCCAACATTAGGTGTCACAAGAGTGAAAGCCTCGAGGAAGCAACTTAGAAAGCTGACTAAGTTTGCTTCCCATGTCTGCGCAATGTAAGTTGTCATACAAACTGTCTAGTACGTGTGCAACTGAACTATGCATCCAAAACAAATCATGTACATGAAGATCGAAAGTGATACAGTGAACACTCCTTACCATGTACACCCTATGAAACTCCTCAACGAGCCCTGTATGAAATCCCGATGCACTGAAAGAATCCTAGATACTACGATCAACGCTCACCCCTAAATCAAGGTTAGGAGTGGAATCAACATCTACCTCGAAGAGCGGATTATCACAAGACAATGTAGCATCAACCTCAAAAAGAGGATTGTTCACAAACTGAACCTCATATCTATGCTAATCCCAATCAAACACCTCGGACCCAATAGAGCAAGAAGCAAAATCATACTCCTCCTGAAACATCTCATGCTCCTCCTCCTCTAAAATCTCTTGCTCTATCTTCCCACTTTCCTCACTGACGAGAGTGATAGAACGCAAACTCCCATCTGAAATATCAGCTTGCTAGTCAGATAAATCAGTCATGTTGTCACCCTCATAAAACCACTTCATTTGTCTATTTTGACCTTTAGGCTTGAGGGGACAGTCATGGTTAAGGTCATACGGGCCCTTGCAATAAAAGCAAAGCTTCTTCCTTCATAAATCATTGATTGTTTCTCGATCCAGAGGAGCTGTAAACTTTTTCTTTTGGTCTGAGTTTTTTGTTTTCTTTGGATCAGATCTGTTATCATTGTAGGATGAGGATGGTTTTGATTCGGACTTACTACATGAAGTTGTAAGTTCCATGCTACGAGCTTTTCTCATAGCTTCCTACAAGGTAGGGGGATCAAAAGCCTTGATCCAACCCTTCATAGGCTCAAATAGCCCCTCTACAAAAAGTATGACCAATCTCCTCTCTGATATTCCGGTTACCATGACCGAGAGTTTCTGAAACTCTCCAATATAGGACTCTAAACCGCCAATCTGCTTCAACCGAGCGAGGTCCCTAAAGTATAACTTCGGATCACGTTTGTCAAATCTCTCAACCAACCTATCTATGAACTCCTAATAAGTAGTGATCTGGTCATGCTGTAATGTCACCATGCCATGGTACCACTAGTCATGGGCTACGCCATCCAAGTGTAGAGCTGCAAACCTTATGGCATCCTCTTCTGCCATTGGACGTAATGTCAAGAAGGTATCTAGTTTACTCACCCAAGCTCGAGCTGTGACTATGCCACTGCCATCAAAGTTGGTCAAAGTGAGTTTGTTTGTTGCCTGTTTTAGATCATGGTTCCTGTTTCTAGGCCTCATGTCTGTCCTGTTCCTGCCATGCTCTCTCTTCTAGCTCATAAATCTATCAAAGTTAAGTTGATCCTTAACTCTCTGGGGAAAGGCATCCCACTCATCATGTAGTGTCATGATGTTATCAGCAAAATTCACATCACTTCCCTCCTCAGCCTCGTCCTCCTCATCAGGATCACTTCTAACAAATGTTGGAGTAGGCCTGTCATAGGTGCGTGCTGGAGTAACTATCCTCCGAGGAGTTCCATGTACACTACCTTCCTCCTGATCCTATAACTGTCTCCTAGGAATGTTCAAGTGTTGAACGGTTGTACTCAACTGTTGCAACACATTGGCTACTTGTTCCTGTCCAACAACAAGACATCTCAAAATGTCCCTGGCTTCCTGATCCTCATTGTTACCAAGATTCCTGTGTGGCTCACCATCATTTCTATCTCCCATGTTTTCCAATGGTATCTCTTCGAACGGATTATCAAAAGGAAACTCCTCAAATGAATTTCTCTGCAATCCAGGTCTCCTGTGTGAGTAATACCTGTTATAACCACTCTGGTGTGACCGCATAGATACTTCTAACCCTCCAGGCTGGCAGGATTAAA
>VDFB02047230.1:101221662-101332425 GCA_007258455.2 Sequoia sempervirens | reverse complement strand
TAGGCTCGATGCCCTTCTTCACCACACTGGAAACACGTTCCTCTGAAACCACCTCTTCCAGATCCTTGTCCATATCTCCCTCGTCCTCTACCTCTTTGATCACCACTGTTTTGATCATGAGGGCAGTAGAAGTTGTCATTTCTTTGGCTTCGACTGGTACCCACATCTTCAATTTTCTTTTCATCATCATTTCGGCTTCCTGAAGGTCTTCCATTGCCCCTTCCGCTTTGACCTCCTCGTCCTTTTTGCTTGCCATAAAATCTTTTGTTCAACTTCTCTTCCACCTTTAGAGCAAACTGATACACATCCTCAATGGTGGTCATTCTAACTAGGCTTAACTCCTCCTGAATGCTCGGTCGTAACCCATTAAGTTATCGGGCTACCTTCTCCTTATTGGCCTCTGTGTGACCTGTCCTAATGATTATCTTGTGAAAATATTCAGTATATTCTTTCACAGATCTTCTTGCTTGCTTCAACCCTTGCAATTTCTTCAACAGATCTAACTCGTAGTCCACTGGTATGAACTGCTTCTTCAGTTTCTCTACCATGCGATCCCATCTGGTGATATTTCCTTTTCCTCTTCGATTTCTTTCCAACTGGACCTCTTTCCACCAAATACTGGCATGGCCCTTCAACTTCATTTTCGCAAACTTAACCCGATCTGGGTCCTCTATTTCCTTATACTCAAAATATTCTTCTAGCTCGTTGATCCAATCGATCAACTCTTCTGGGTTCAGACTTCCAGAATAACTGAGGACTTCTGCTCTGGGTCTTTTCCCGATCTTCGAAATGGACCTTATTAGCCGCATTTGGTCTTGATCAATTTCTTCTTCTTCCTCTTCTACATTTGAACCTTCTTCCTTTCCTTCATCCTCACTTTCCTCTCTCGGGTTTAACCCTCTTCTCAACTGCTCTTGTAATGCATCAATCTGTCTCTGGAGGACTGCTAGTGCATCTCTTCCACCTCGACCACCTCTAGCACCACCATGCCTTCCAGGCATCACTCTTGGAGGAATCTTTCTTGATCTCGACCCACAACCACGGTCCTGGTGCGAATTGCCTCACGATTGGCGATCTGTCCACACGCTCAAGAAAACCCGCTCTAATACCACTTGATGAGGGCACAACCCGAGACTTAGAAAATAACCCACAAACAAGAGAATAATTTTATTATTCAGAAAATGGAGCTTCTTACATGCAGAGGATCTCAAATCCCCAAGTTCTACAACACATGCAAGTTACAGACAACTACAAAATAACTCTTTCACAATATGCTAGCTTGTCCCCAAAAAGTCACCCAAAAATTAGAAACCCGACCATAAATAGAGCGCCTCATTAGTTTGGAGCCAAAACAACATTCAAATTTGAGTTTAGGCGATTTGGCACCGAAAATTTACAACATGAAGTCCAAATTTCAAAAGAGCATTTGCAATTGTATCTTCTAGAAAGTGCGCCAATTTCTTGGGGCCATAACTTTTGATCCGAGACTTTGATTCGCGAACCATTTGAACCGTTGGAAAGGTCTCGAAGTCAATAACGCGCTCGAAATCCACTACGACGATTTTGGCAAGTTTCGGGGCCATTCCGGGAACTCTAAGTGCCTCAAATCTAACTCGAAAGATTTTCAGGTGCAAATCTCGGAAACTAAAACTGCAATATCTTTCAACCCAGGAACAAAAAATAAAAACCGTAAATTGGGAATTTCATTATGACGAAAAGGGTATCCAAAAATGTAAAAATATCTAAAAATTGAGAAACTTGAAATTTAACTTTTTTTTGGGTGATGCAAGGTTGCCCTTACACCACTGGATGCTCCTGCATCAGTTATTTTATTGGTGATGATAGCGAAACTTTTATAGTGTTGATTTTGTTTTTTTTTAAAGGTGGGGGCCATGAATATTATATTAGATTAAAGAAAATTACAAATAGTTTGAGGGGAAGCAGAGAAAGAATAAAATTCTGCCAATCCCCAAATACTGGGAGAAATTTAAAAGATAACTTGGTATATTGCCGACAAGGGAAATTACAAAGAAAAGCATTTTCTAGAGCAAATACCAACTATCTAAAAAACTCAACCCTAGAAATAGGGGAGAACCACAAAATCTGGAAGAACACTAATAGCATGAAGGAAGTGAAACAAAACTTCCATTAAGACCAAGAAGTGACCGAAGTAGCACCAAAATCAGCAATGAAGCCAGATATAAACTGATAGAAAGAGTCGAGAAGAAGCAAGTGAACCCAATAGAGCCCAAGGAAAATGCCATAACGTTTAGATCTTTCCTTCAAAAAGCCTACAAGGATCCAATAAAGAACAAAATTTCTTCTGACCTAAAATGTCAGTTTTGTCACCAAAGTAAGCAAACCAAAATTTGCAAAAAGAACAGATGAGGAGGGAAAGCATCATGATGTGCTTCCTTTTGATGAAGCTATATATGTTGGAGGAGCAAAAAATGGTTCCTCAAGTGGCTGAATGATAGCATGTTGAATGAGTAAACAAATTGCCTTGAACAACATGTAAATGGGATCATTGACCGAATTACTATATTGCTAGGAAATAAGTCTCAAGTGGACTTTAAATTCGTTGTTACAATCGTTTAAAAGACCATAAGCCATGGCTAAAAGAAGTTTAGAAAGCCTATAATCGGTGAGGAGGTGTTGTTTGCTTATGACTCCCCCCACCAAACAAGAGCCCTATTGAATGCCATACCTTTCAAGTGTAGGTTGGAGGGAAGAAATTGGGCACACATGGGGCAAGAGATATGTGCCTGCAATGAATTTAACCATCTCCACATCACTCAAGATATCCATTAGATTTGAGATAAATTGAGAAGCTAGTTCATAAGGTAAGGGTGAAGAATGCATATCTAACCAATCATAGCCTAGAAAAATTTGAATAGCATCAAATACTTGCTTGGATTCAAATGCAAAATCCCTTGGCAGTCGTTCCTCAATGCAGGGAATCTCCATTCTTAACTGATGAATGTGGGGTGGAACAAGAACTCGAAAGAGATTATCCATGATGATAATCTTAAGCTAGAGAATTCATAAAACACCGAATTGGTAGAGAAGAACGATACAAAAAGTAACCAAGCAAGGAATGGCAGCCGCCATAACACTTCACTAGGAAATATAAACAAATTCAATTTCAAAACAATTAATGTGCTAGATGATCCGAGTACCATGAAGACCAAAATACTGCTAAGTGTGATTCTTGGAAATAATGAAAGAAGTTGATTTAATACAACATTCCTCTAAGTCTTCTTAGTGCTTGCTTCATAGGCCAATCAAATTAGAAACTTTTAAAACCTTGATCGAGATAACCAAGAAATGGAACAATTCTAAAATTGGCCCTAAAAATCTGGACCACCGTCAAAGAATATTGATCCAATATATTATTTTGTGGATCCAATATATAGTGTTGATTTTGTTGATTGGAGTAGATGCTCCATATATTATACTTCATCATTTTGTGGAGATATCTAATATAAAAATAAAATTAAAAAACCTTTAGGAACCTTCATATGAGTGTAATTATTTACATGATTTGTGTAAGTTTCATGAGGTAGACTAGTGGCAATAAAATATAGAAAAATATCAAACGGTTTAGAAGACCAAAAGAAACTACAATGAGAAAAAATAAAACAATTTATATATGCTTTATATTATAAATAAGATCAATCTAGAAGACTAAAAGAACCACAAGTGGCACAATCTACAATTCATAAGGAAAATGATTGAATGTTTGCATGCTTGCAAAGGATCTAACATAAACAAAAAATTAAATATACACCGAACATGTTGATGGCAAGGGAGACTCTCCCTTTCAAATCTGATCACAAACACACATACAACACAATGCAAGAAGGAAAAAAATTAATTTGAAACACATAAAATGGAAGAGATATTTGCAATATGTATTATATTGAAAATCTGAAAATGAGATACATAAACATGGAGCACATATGCTCTCATACAACATGGGCTTCAAACATACAAAAAATTGCAACTCAACATTCTAGTTTCATTCCAACAACATCTGGATATGCAAGCACAAATCTCCAAAAGCCCCTCTCTCCAAATGAGCAAGCATCATCATATAGAAATTGTGAATGAGGAAAACCTCTATGGTTTTCCAAAACCACAAGAAAGATACCAGTCACTTTCACCTATGATTGCTCCCTCATTCTTCTGAATTTTCTAAAACCATTTATGGGTTTTGTGTGCCTCCTTTTCAGATTTCTAGAACATTTTGAATTTCTCCATTTCAATTAGAAATGAGAAAGTTATGACCAATTTACTGAGACTAGGTATGACAATTACGACCCAGACATGCAACAACATGCAAATGCATGCAATAACATGCATACCAAGTGGTTCCATCTAGAAATGGGATGCCCAAATAGAATATTCCACCATTTATGCCTTTGAAACATTTACTAGAGCATAATTCCTCAAAAATTACATTTACAATTTTTGCTACAAGGAATATTACAAAGTTACAAATCAAAATATTTATTCTCCTAACCCCTAAGCCCTTATTGAAAATAAACCAAATTAAAATAACAATATTTTTGGTGATGCAAGATTGCTAGTACCCCTAGATGCTCCTGCATCACATGTTGAAAAGATTGCAAGGGTATTATGAATCATAAATATACACCAACTATTTGGATATCAAAGAAAGAAAGAAATGATAAACAACTTCAAAATCTACAATTGAATATGAATCCAAAGAAAAATGAGAAATGCTTATGGAAATAAATAAAAAGAAAAAAAATAGTGAACATGCTCAAGTTACTTGGAAAGAAAATTTAAAGAGAAAACAAACAAGTTCAAAATCTACAAGTGGTTGTATATTATATTATAAGAAAAATGGGCAATGGTTATGGTAATACTAATAAGAAATTTGGTGCCTCTCTCAGGTACATATGTCAAGAGTACTACTTTACACATGGTGATGAGGAGCACATTTTACTTGGTTCACATATTTCATATGAGGACATAGTTATTCACAATTGGGATGAGGATGACTTGATAGAGGAATATTCTTCCAACATCATTTTGATTTAGTTTCTTTGTTTATATGTTTGTGTTTTCTTTTCATTTTCTTAAAAAATGGATGATACAAATACACCTTTAATGGTGCATATTCACAAAAGTGACTATGAACATGTGTTGTGTAGTTCATGTCATTTCTATTTTCTATATTTTTTCTTTGTTTATTTTCCCTATGAATTTGGGATGATGCAAAGTATAGAGTGTCTGAAAACCACTTTCGATCACGTTGACATAAAATATAGCTGATCTATGTTATGTTTTTAATCAAGTGGTTTTTTTACTAAGAGGTTTTTTTTGTGTACCTCCTTCCTTAAATCTCCTATGTCATAGTTGAGCATATATTTTATTGTATTTTCATTCTCATTCACCTTTTATATGATGTCTTATATGTCTTTATCTCTTTTATTCAGGTATGTCTCTCATATATTGTCCTTTGTCTATGATGCATATGATGTTATTGTAGATCTCATGATACTCAATATTCTAAAATAAATATTCTTGATTTTATTAGAGGAGATAATTATAGTGGTCTATAAAAAAGAGATTAGAAGAGCATATATCTGGACCCAAGACATGAGCATATTGAACAATGATAAGTTCAAAGTGTTGAAAGAATACATGAAGAAACATAATATCACCAAACCTAAAAGGAAAGAGAAGATTGAACCTACTATGAGAGATATATTTGAGCTTATTTTTGAAGACTATAATCCCAAAGACATGACATAACTAGTTTTAGGCACATTTAATTGTTGTAGCAATAAGAGATGTTGTTGTGAATAACTTGTTTTAATTGGTTGTATAAGTCTATTTGGGTGTCCCTTTTTGCTCCTATACTAGTGATACTATTAACTATTATGGAATGCTAGCTATGTTATTTTATTGGTGATGATAGTGGCACTTTTAAAGTGCTGGTTTTTGTTGATTGGAGTAGATGCTCCATAAGTTATACTTATCCTTTTGTGGATGATCTCTAACATAAAAAATAAAATTAGAACACCTTTTGGAACATTCGTATTGAGCATAATGACTTACATGATTTATATACGTTTCATAAGGTAGACTAGTGGCAATAAAATATAGAAAAATATCAAAAAATTTACAAGATCAAAAGAAACTACAAGAAAAAATAAAACAATTTATATATTCTTTGTATTATAAAGAAGATCAATCTAGAAGACCAAAAGTACCACAAGTGGCACAATCTAAAATTTATAAGCTATAGGATTGAATATTTGCATGCTTACAAAGGCTCCATACATGAACAATAAATTAAATATACACCAAAAATGTTGAAAAGATTGCAAGGGTATTATGAATCATAAATATAGGCCAACTATTTGGATATCAATGAAAGAAAGAAATGATAAACAAATTCAAAATCTACAAGTGAATGTGAATCCAAATAAAAAATGAGCAATTCTTATAGAAACATAAATAAAAAGAAAAAATATTAAAAATGTTCAAGCTACTTGGAAATCAAATAAAGAGATAATAAATAGGTTCAAAATTTAAAAGTGGTTGTATATTATAAGAAAAATGGGCAATAGTTATGGTAATACTAATAAGAAATTTGATGTCTCTCTCAAGTACATATGTCAAGAGTACTACTTTACACATGGTGATGAGGAGCACATTTTACTTGGTTCACATATTTCATATGAGGACATAGTTATTCACAATTGGTATGGGGATGACTTGATAGAGAAATATTCTTCCAGCATCATTGGTTGTGGCCTTCTATTTTTGCTTTAGTTTCTTTGTTTATATGTTTTTATTTTCTTTTCATATTCTTAGAAAATAGATGATACAAAGACACCTTTAATGGTGCATATTGACAAAAGTGACTATCAACATGTGTTGTGTGGTTAATGTCATTTCTATTTTCTATGCATTTTCTTTGTATGTTTTCCCTATGGATTTGGGATGATGCAAAGTATAGAGTGGTTGACACCACTTTCAATCATGTTGACAATAAATATAGCTAATTTATTTTATGTTTTTAATCTGGACCTTTTTTAACTAATTGGTGTTTTTCATGTGCCTCCTTCCTTACATCTCCTATGTCATTGTTGAGCATATACTTTATTGTATTTTCATTCTCATTTCACCTTTTATATTATATGTCGTATCTATTTTCTTCTTGTATGTCTTTCATATATTGTCCTTTGTCTATGATGCATGATGCATGTGAAGTCCTCCCTCCACTTGAGGGTATCACATTTATGCTTACTTTTCATCTTCTTTGAGCTGAATGCTAATTTCACTATCTCATGCTATCATTTTCTTATATGTTTATTTATGCAAATATCATACTCACGTCTTATGCTATTGCATGTACTTAGGCTAACATGATTATCTCATGATTCTGTGTTCACAACTTATATGACATATCTAAGATTACATCTTACATTGACACTTATCTATGCTTATAAGTTTCTAACATTTTGGATATTGTCACTTATCATTATTTTGAATATTGGGGGCACTTTATTCCCCAATATTATATGAGCTTTGATGATTATTTACTATCATTTCATTTTATATTTTTCACATGATAATATTTATGATACTCGTTTCATGATTATTATGCTTTATATATGATCATATCATTTTTACATTTCATCTCCTTTATTTTTTTCCTCATTTTCAGACAATCAATTGAAAGAACACATATAATATCACTAATATTCTTTTGATAGATCCTTCGCAACCTTACAACATTATGATTATGATGACTTCTTCATAACTCTAAATTGATCACTCCTTAATTATAATTTGACACCTTCCTAACATTACAATATTCTATTATGTTGTTTGTTCTTTTACATCCCATATTCTCTTTTGATCATCTCACTTAGATGATATTTAGATAATATTTCTAACTTAAACTAATCTATCCTAGACATCTTCTGGAGATTCCATTTTTCTGTTCGATGATAAATGCTGCAAACGGTTAACCTCCTGCAGGAAGGAACTAATTTAAAATATATATAAAAGATACCTATAACCAGAGGAATTTTCAATGGCCAGATACATCTGATTCCTTATGTTAAAAAATCTTCTCCACATTCAATTCTTTTTCTTTTACTGTTATAATTTTACTTATTGCTACTGTTGAGTTCTAACATATGGTCTGGTTGAACCCAAAACACACCACCGACAAGGTTCTCAATAATTCAAAAGTAAGAGAGAATAATTTTGAAAGAAAAGCAGACGGTATCTTGAGGAAGTTTATAATTTTGAAAGAAAAACACACCACTATGACCACAAAGATAAAAGGAATGAATTGCTTTGTCTTGAGGAACATTTATGACTTTTCCAGATGCTTAAATATGCAACCATGTTGAGATGCAGATAACGCTCTTCATTTTGCAGAGCTCAAACAATGTTTGTGTATGCATTGGAGATGAAGTTAGTGACATCTTGAGGAAGTTTATAAGTTGTGATGAGAGATAAAAATATGTGCTGGTTATGTTTGACTCCCAAAAAGCAAGAGGATGCAAAATACCATGGGATGTATGTAAGGCCTAATGAAGAGGAGGTATTTGGCTTTCAAGGAATGCCCTGCTTGTGTGTGCCCTGGGGTTTCAATTACTTGGACACTTCGATCACTAATTTGCTAGTTTTCCAATTAAAGCCAAATGAAAAGAGTTGGAAGTCTTGATGACCAACCAACTCTCCACTGATTTTTCCAATGGAAGCAAGTGTGAGCAATGCCAACTTTCATTCCAGCAGGAGTGGCGGTCACACTTTGTGTTGGATTCTCAGGCACCCAAGTTATGTGCTTGAGATCTAAAGGGAATGGATGATTCACCTTGTTTTATCTTTCACTGCATTTTCATCTTAATTGGATGGAATGCCATTCTCTGCGGATGATGGAATCTCCTCTTCTGTGTTGCTTCCTGATTTGTTAAGGGCAGCAGCAAAAGGGCTGCTGGATTTAAAGAGAAGTGCATAAATACAGTGGATGTACCACAAGTCTGGCTAAGACACTCTATACAAACTTAAATGCAATTTTTTCTCTAATCCATTCACAATTTATGTTTGATTCAGCTTTCTATATAATGTTTGATTAACTATGCTTGCATGTACAGTATGGAGGTTAATGCTGTTTATGACTAATTAAAGTTACCCAAATTTATTCCGTTGTTAATGGGTTTCTTTTTAAATGATAGTGAAACCACTTCATATTCAAGAAATATCAAATTCCTTGGGAACTTTTGTGAATTTGTTTCTCCATTTAAAGTTTTTAATTTTCTATTTTAATTTAGTAATAGAAAAATTTAATTACATAACCATCTAATTAGAAAGGCATCAGACAAATTCATCGTCAGGGGAAAATTCACCGCCATGACAAATTCACCTCATGGAAAATTCACCAATTCAGTGAATTTTATATGAGATGAATTTGTCATGGCAGTGAATTTTCCCGTAGTGAATTGTTGGCAGTGAATTTTCTGAAGGTGAATTGCTGGTGGTGAATTTTCCTAGAGCCAATTAGAAAAATTAGATAACACTAAGACAATTAAAAAATAGCTGTGCTGCAGCTGGAGTCTCTACCAAAGGCTACAGGTGTGGAATGCAGTAGGAGTATCTTATGGGTGCTGCACTACTCTGGCATTTAGAGTCAAGTAACTTGCTGCAACTCAAAACCTGCAGCTAGCCGCAATATCTATGATCTAAGCAACACACTAAGGCTTATTTCTACCAAAAGAAGGCAACTCAATCCGTGTGAAGCAAATAGATGCATGTTCTACTACCTGCAAATCAAAAGATTCATGAGGAATCAGCAGAAGGAAATAATTTGCAGACAAATATTTTCAAAATTCTAACGTACAATGATTACTGAACAATAACAAATGCAGAACCAAAGCAATGCCATTCCTTTCTAACGTACAATGATTACTGAACAATAACAAATGCAGAACCAAAGCAATGCCATTCCTTTAATTAGGTTAGTATTGTAGACATGGAAAATATATATACTGATTGATATCACACACCATATCTTGATTTACTAGCACTGGTTTGTCCGGAATCATCCCCTTTTCTAAACATTTAATCAAATAACCTTTATTTGATTAAATTCATCACATTTCATCTCTTAATTAAATAAATCAATTTTATCTTGTTAAGTCATTATCTCTTGTTAATTAAATAAACCATTTTATTTAATTAATTCCTAAATCTATGTTTTAATTAAATCTCTATAGTTCCTCTATTAAATTAAATAAATCAAACATTTATCTAATTCAATCAAACACCACTCCCTTTGGTTAAATAAATCAAAATATTTATTTAACTAGGTCTTAATCATTTTTCATCTCTTTTTGATTTATTTCAACCCACAAATCTAAATCAATTAGTCAAATCACCTAATCTCCTCTTAAATTGATCAAAACCTAATTAGTTTAATCTAATTGCATGTCACATCCTCTAGCTTTTCCCAATTGCACAATAAATCAATTTATTTAATTTATTAAATTCTTCTATTTCATTAAAAAAGGGCATCAAGATGGAATATTCTTCAAATTTGAATTTTCCCTCCTACATGTCTTGTCTTCTTACATGGCATTAACTCCTCTTACATTGTCTTTTACATGTTTCCCATTTGCAATTTAACACTCTTTCTTCTTCCTCCAACAAGCCATATTTTGAATTTGAATCTCCCCCCTCTTTGCACATTCTTCAAAATGTGCTCATTCCTCAACCATTCACATGATGACAAGTGGCATTTTGTCATTGGTTGATCTTTAGTCCCATATTCATCCCTTTTGCCTCTTCTCTAATCAATCTCATCTATAAATGAAGAGCTCATCCTTCATTTTCATCATCCACAATTTGAGCAAAGTTATTATACTTCAATTTCATCTTAGAGCTTTAGCATTTGCATCAAATCCATCAATTGTAGTTAGGTTATTGCAGGTTTTCTCCATGGAAGACATTTGAAGCAATCACCAAGTGGATCATAATCATCAAATCTTCATCAAGCTTGCTTAGGAGTTGGGAAAGGCCAATTTCCACATCAAATTGATACCAACTCCCCCATAGGATCAAGAGTTTGCATTATTTGAATAGGATTAATCTCTTTTATTGCTTTTCATTGCATTTCTTGCTTTCATTTCCTATTTCAAATCATGTTAATGGATTTTATGGGGAATCTCTATTCTAACTTGCATTTGATCTCATTAATGTGTTCATTTGTTGTGTTCTTGCAGGTATAGGATATTGGTTCACAAGTATTTGTAAGAGAATAAATGCATATATTAAATAGTCATCACCTTAGAAATGGGCAAGTAATTTGATTAGAAAAAACTATAGATTCAGCTTTCTCAACAACATTTTTAGTTGTATGCAACTTGTTAAAGAAGAAAATGCAACAGGAGTGACATTGCTTACCTGGGCAAAAACAAATGTGTACAACTTCTCCCAACTGTTGAGCGATGCAAAGAACCACCTGCACAAACAGTCAATTGGCATTTTAAATTTTTTTTTCAAGGTGGCTGTATATTACTATTTTACTGTATGGTCTCTGTTCTCTAGAGTCTCTACTGGAATAGGAACCTTTCAGCTATCAACTCCTCTGTCATCTTCATATAGGTATGCTTTTTCATTTTTTTTTTACATTATATTTATTGCATAATATATTATCTTGAAATTTATAGTTGTTTGCAAAAGGATTTTCAAAAAGAGTGAGATTGATAGCTAACAAAAAGATTTTCATGGGTTTGGGTATTCTCTACATCAATATGAATTAACACCTTTGCCAAAGGGGAGAGCTCTTAAATGGACCGGAAATTCATCCCAAAGAATCTTACATATCTTTGATACTTACAATAATAAACAAACATTTATATATTGTAGGAATTTTTTAATTCAAAGAACTTTTTCTATGTAAATCTATGTATTATGTGTATAGATTTTGAGTATTGCTTATTTTCTTTGTTGTTGGTTTAAATTAGTTTAAATCTTCATTGATATTCTATAGTTCCATTTTAAATTTGCAACAATATTTTAGATTTTCATATTTTAGTGTTTTCCTTCATTTCTAGCAAAACTTTATGTTTAAGATAGTGAATAATTGTCTATTGATTGCAAAAATCAACTAAGTAATTTCATTTATTTTAAATAATAATCTTCTAAATCATATCACACAGTCTATCACAACTCTAAATTAAGTTACTTTAATTGTATGTATTTTATTGTTCATAAAACCTAATTTTAGTAAAGAAAACTATTTTATGTCTTCACAACTACTAAAAAAGTGATTAGTATTGGGAAGCCTACATTTTTTTTTAATTTAAAAAAAATGTAAAAATTGGCAAGTATAATTGAGGGATCTCTACCTCATTTAATGGCAAATGAATGTGTTATGTGTAATATTTTTTTACAAAAATAGACATCTTTGAGTCCACCTAGAGTTAGTACGTTATCACTTTTATAATGCTTAAACCTCCTTAGATTTAGAATGTATTTTCAAGTAGAAAGTTGGGCAATTGAAAAGGATAATGGATAAAAAGAAAGTATTTATAAATTTATTATAGATTTGGCAGGAAGAGATATAAAATATTATTGTAATATAAACAAGAATAAAAAATCAAGCTTTAGTCAACTACATAGCTAGTTGACTTTGTAATTTAAGCATCATAAGTTCAAAGGCCATGTAGTTTAAATATTAAAGTGGTTACAATGAGTGACTATGTGTAGGTGATAGAATTTGAACCCTTACTTGTAGCCAATGGAAGAACATTGGTTTGCTTCAACATAGATATGCATGGGTTATTAGGTAGCCACAAGGTGGGGTGTGACTTGCATCATTAGAACTTTAATCACATATATTTAAATGTGGTTAGTTAGATTCAACCTTAAAAGTTAAAGCTAAAAAAAATCTTGTTAGGCTTATGGAATAATTGATATCTTGGAGAAGGTTTATAATAGCTTACATAAAATTTTCCAATAAGATTGAAACACAATTTTCTATAACTAGAGAGTGGAATATAGGTAAGTGGGGTGAATGTTCTTTATTAAGAATGACATTATCAAATTTGATGTCAAGTAATAATTTATATGGATGAAATGCACATAATAATGAGAAGGAATATGTAATATGCTGCATAAAATGTGATTCAAATAAACATTTTATACAATGAATGTCCAAAACGAGGAGGACAAATCAAAAGGTTCTTAGATTTAACCTTCAAATTTTTTCAATGAATATTATGATATTCGTAGGGCATGAGGAAGTCTAACAGTAGATATAATTTCATGGGCAAGAAGAAGAATAGTTTTAAACTTTTGAAGTAAAAGTAATGCTAGCATAATATTAAACATAATAGAAAAAAGACACATGCATGATATAACAAGATATTTCACTCTAGGAAACTCTTTCAACAAGAAATCCAAAAAAATAACAATTATGTAATGTTCTAACTCAACCATTCACAATACAATAAGATATGTTTATTAAACCTAATCATTGTGAAGATGATGAACCATAAACTTTAAAAATGGTAAATGTTAAAAAAAATCTAGATGCATAGATTTGATTGGAAGCAACTAGGAGTCAAAAACTCTAGTAATTGCATGACAAGATTAAAAAGGAGAGGAAGCAATAGAATATGAGTTCATAAATTTAAATTAATTATAAGATTTGTAAGATCCAATAGCTAAAGCATGCCTTATTTAGTATACTCCAAAATAAGTTTATAAATGAAGTGGAAATTTTCATGTCTAGGGATTTTTTCATAGAATGTAACACATATTGAGAGGGAATATGGCCAATTTTTTAGTTTTCATGACTCTTGGTTTTCCAAGGATGGGGTGTGGTTTTTTTTAGTGGTTTCTAACACCTTTTTTGTTGGTAAGTTAATGTGGCACTGTGGGGCCACACCCATTTATTGATAGCAAAATTTACATTATGATACAGAGCCATCAAAACTCCAAGATTGGCTCAAGGAACTATCATACTGGTCATATCACCTATTACCTATTAGTACTACCTATGGGAAACATTTCCCTTTACATCTATATTGTATGCTATGGTTCTTCATTGCCATCATCCTAGGCATTATCTCCTTCCTACAACAAAGTGGAGACCCAGTCACCATCTCCAACCACCACTCCATCCACATAGCCTTTTAAGAAATTTATGCTTGCCCTTGCCTGGTTCCATCTTCCCGCCACATTCATGTCTTGCCCCTAGATTACAAACTACTACAGTGGACCATTGTCCACACTGCAAAATTTCAATACACGTCTATTGTTTGGAAAAATATCCCTTCCCATAATGACACGAATTAGATAGCCCTTCAGGCTACCACACCAGCATGACCACGCTAGCTTTGACATTAGGGCTTCCACCATTGCCTTCATTTCTTTGACATCCAGTAGCATCACCAAGAATGGACGCTATGTCCATTTTGACTTGGTAGCGACCATTCCAGCTTAGATATTTGTCTCCAAGAACCATCCTTATAGCATGTAGGTGTTGGTTAGGAAAAGATAGAGAAAACAAAAAAATACAAACTGCTACAACAATATAAATAAGAAATAGAGGACTGCAAATTGAGTTTTTTATTTTTCTGATTAAAACAAGTTACATACACCTCTGTTTTATAGAGGTTCACCAAGAATATGAAGAGAAGAAAAGCTAGATAAAACTATTTTAAAGCTGCTTTAAAATCAAAGTAGATAAAAACAAAAACTAAATCCTAACATCCTCCACAGTGTGCACCTAATCTATGCAAAATAGAAACTTCTATTTTATTTTCTAATTTTATTGTTTTATTACTAATTTTCTCCACTGCATACACGCAGATTAGGAGAAATTATTGATTTATTCTAACACTCCCCCCTAATTTCTACCATTAATAGTTTCACCATTTATAATGCTCAAATTTTCTCTGAAATGATAAAAAAGATCCTTTGCTAACGCCTTGATAAATATATCTGCTAACTGATCTTCAGATCTGCAGAATTTCAATTGAATTTCACCATCATTCACCAACTCTTTGATAAAGTGATATCTAGTATCAATATGTTTGCTGCTCTTGTGAAATACATGATTCTTTGACAATGTGATTGCTGATTTGTTGTCACAAAGAATTGGAGTTGGCTTCTCCTATGTTTGCAATAAATCTATCAAAACTTTCCTCATCCAAATTGCTTGACATGCTACTGAGGTGGCTGCTACATATTTTGCTTCAACTGATGAAAGAGTCACTGTAGGTTGCTTCTTTGATGCCCATGAGATTGCACCTGTCCCACAATGACAAATATATCCAAAAGTACTCTTCCTATCAACAATGCTTCCTGCAAAATCACTGTTAGTATAACCAACCAAACCAAAATCATTAGTTGTGGAATACAAGATTCCATATTGTTCCTGCCATAGGTCTCAATATCCTCTTCCCAATATGCCAATGTGAGTCTTTTGGTGACTCCATGAATCTTGATATCAAACTAACCCCATAGATGATATCCGGTCTTGTAGTTGTAAGATACATCAAACTTCCAAGTAGTCTTTCGAAAATTGTAGAATTAACATTCAACCCTTTATCTTCTTTGCTAATTTTAGTGCCTGTTGCAACTAGTGTAGATGCTGGATTGCAATTCAACATCCTAAACCTTTTTGACACATCTTTTTCATATTTAGATTGACTAATAAAAATTCCTTTATCTGATTGAACAACTTCAATGCCCAAAAATTACACCATCAAACTCAAATCTGTCATCTCAAATTCTTCCTACATTGCTGATTTAAATGTGTCTAGAAAAATTTCTAGTGAAAATTAAATCATCAACATATAAACACACAACCAAAATCTAAGCTTTTTTATTGATCTTTGTGTACAATGTAGGCTCACTACTACTTCTGTTGAATCCACTACTTTGTATGTATGAATCAATTCTGTTATACCAAGCTCTTGGTGCTTGTTTGAGACCATAGAGTGCCGTCTTCAATCTATAAACCTCGTCTTCATGTCCATGAACTTCATAACCTAGTGGTTGTCTCACATATACTTCTTCTTCTAGAAAACCATTCATAAAAGATGATTTGACATCCATTTGAAATACTTTCCAATTATTTTGAGCAGCTATTTCTAAGACCATTCTAATAGTATTTAATCTAGAAATTGAGCAAATGTCTCATTGTAATCAATTCCATACTTTTGTGCAAAACCTTTTGCTACTAACCTTTCCTTGTGTTTTTCAATTTCATCTTCTGCATTAAATTTGGTTTTATAAACCCATTTGACTCCTATGCAATCTTTATCTTTAGGTAGATCAACAAGCTCCCATGTGTGATTTCTCTCAATGCAATTCATCTCTTCATCCAAAGCTTTAATTCAATTTTCTTCCTTAATTGCTTCTTCAAAATACACAGGATCATGAGAGAATAATGCAAAATTTGAGCACAAATCCAAATTATCTTCTCTTTGATCATATATCTCTTTCAAACTTCTCATTTTCTTACCTTTATATTTTGAGCTTAATGAGGCAAGAGTAGGATCTAATTCATCACTTACTTGTGAATTGGGAGTAGGATGATTTGCATGAGTAGATGATTCACCTTGTACAATATTCATTGGAGTTATTGTTGGAGTATTTTTTCCTGCTTGTGAATTTGATTGATCACCTTGCACAATTTTCTCTTAAGGTTCTTCATCATTCTCTAGTATTAGTGCTCCAATTGTGATTGATTTTTCAATGCTACCATCCCATGCTTCTTCTTCCTTAAATTTGACATCTTTGTTAACAATCACTTTCGTTGAAATGAGATTATACAATTTATAAGCCTTTGATTGCTCACTATAACCAATGAAAATATATTTCTCACTTTATCATCCAATTTTCTTCTCAACTCAGATGGCACTAATGAATATGCAACACATCCAAAAAATCTCAAATGAAGTACACTATGCTTCTTACCATTCCATGCTTCCTGTGGAATTTTTTCCTTGACACTCTTTGTAGGACTCCTATTCAAAATGTACACAGCGCAAGCTACTGCTTCTACCCAAAACTCATTAGACAAATTTTTAGCCTTCAACAAGCTCCTAGTCATTTCCATTTTGGTTCTATTCTTTCTCTCTGCTACACCATTTTGTTGTGGTGTGTACCTTGTTGTTAATTGTTTCTCGATCCCATGATCTCTGCAAAAATCTAGAAATTCATTAGAACTAAATTCACCATCTCTATCAAATCTGAGTATTTTGATATATTCTCCACTTTGCTTTTCCACCATAGACTTGAACACCTTGAATTTACTGAATGTTCCAGACTTCTGCTTGAGAAAATATACCCAAGTCTTCTTGCTAAAATCATCAATGAAGGTTGGGAAATAAATACTACCTCTAAATGATGGATTTTGTATTGGTACACATATATCACTATGAAATATCTCCAATAATTCCCTTGCTATAGGAGGTTCCTACAGGAAAAATCTCTCTATGTTGTTTTGCCAAATGCAACTCTGACATAAATTTGTTGGGTGCTCTATAGATTGGCTTTGATACCAATCTGTTGGTTAGGAAAAGACAGAGAAAACAAAAAACTACAATTTGCTACAACAATACAAAACAAAAATAGAGGATTGCAAATTGAGTTTTTCATTTTTCTGATTAAAACAAGTTACATACACCTCTGTTTTATAGAGGTTCTCCAAGAATACAAAGAGAAGAAAAGCTAGATAAAACTATTTTAAAGCTGCTTTAAAAACAAAGCAGATAAAAACAAAAACGAAATCCTAACATCCTAACATCCTCCACCGTGTGCACCTAATCTATGCAAAATAAAAACTTTTGTTTTATTTGCTAATTTTATTGCTTTATTTCTAATTTTCTCCATTGCATACATGCAGATTAGGAGAAATTATTGATTTATTCTAATAGTAGGACCACCCCCACCTAGGGATCTTAAAACTCTCCATGAGCCTTCTCTCTGAGACATCACCATGAAAAGCCATCTCTCGTTTCCTAGCAACCAGGAATATATAGGTATCCATGTCTTTTGTCATTTGTTACAGTTCAACATCTCCCATCTATTTGATGATAAATAAGACAGGCGTGGATGATTACTAGGAGTTGTGGTTGTCCTTCCATCCCATTTTTGATGTGTAATGATGCTCAACATCCTATCTAATTGTGGGTGTACACAAGCAAAATAATGTGATCCTTTGGATTGGCAACAAAAGCTCCTGCATGCCAATCCATCAACGATATGACCTCTACTTCTTGCTCCATCATATTGACCGTCATTTTAACGTCATTTTTCCAAGTCATTCCCCTCTCAATAAATGTGCATAATGGTGACTTCTTCAAATATTTTTATTACCTCTTTCACTTGCTTTAGCCACCTTTGTAGTTTCTAGTTTGGCATTTTCCTGCTTGCACTATGTTTATCACAATTTTTGAATCCCCTTCCATATGTATTCTGTCAAATTTTGATTTCCTCCCTATTAATAGTCCTAGCAAATCCACTTGAAACTCATTGTATTGTTGGTTGTGATGCCAAACGTACCACCATTCTTAGTATCTTCCCCTCATGATCTCTTATGAAACATCATGTGCTCACCATCCCTGGATTGCCCCTTGTTACCACATAAAAAATGATTTTAATTCATCCTTCTTCTGGCAACTTCCATTTGATATCCTTTTTAACATTTTTGGGAAAATTAACCTCCCCAGCCCCATAAACATGGGGTGGTTTCTACACCTCTTGTTTCATTTTCCCACTATGGTTTTTCCTCCCACAAGTTCTATAAATTGGATCCTTGAGATGGTAGTAGTATCTTGTGTTATTTGTAGGTGTATGGAAGCATTTGAGTTGTAGGAGAACAACAAGGAAGTGTATTATGGTGTATTTCTCTTTTGAAGATAAATGATATACTTGCCCTCTTTTCTCATGTGGATTTTTCTCCAGAAATGGTTTCTCCACATGTAAATTTGGTGTCATATTTGTTTGCTGATTTTTCTATTATGATGAATGTGCAATCACATACATTAAATCAGATTTGGTAATCTTATTTTCAGATTTGAATACACATGTACATAAGTTATTATTGCAACTTAGTTCCACCTTGTTTTCAATAGGGAATTGGAATGGCTTGGGAGACATATTGATTGGGATAGGAAAATGATTATAGAACTGCACATGTGATCTTCCCCTCTCCAAACTGATAATATTGCAAGCTTTCATTGTTTTGGTGTGCTTCCAAATTTGAGGCGATTCTTTTATTCTTTCTCACTTGGTTTATGTTTCTCTATTTGGATTCCTTACTCACCCTTTTAAGGGAGCATAGGAATTCCCCAATAGGTTTTGATTTGAGCAATAGAGTAGGAATGAACTTAAATGTGAAATTTTTCCAATTTTTCATTTTGTGCCCAAGCATAATGTCCAATTTTTTAAAATTCCAAGAAATCAAAATTTTCTTCATAATTTTGTTGTTGTGCATTTATAGAGCCAACATGCACTTTTTGTTTTTTAAATATTTGAATTATAATTTAATTAAGAAAATTTGAAGCTCCATTAATGGAGTTTGCATGAAATTTAATAGTTTTTGCATTAAAAAATAGATTAGACCTTTTGAATTTCAAAAGTGCAATTGAATGCCTTTTTTGGGGGGAAATTGAGTCTCCATTTTGATATCATGTTTAAATTTTTGTGAGCCTTGATTTTTTATGCTTTATCCCAATATAGTGTGTGCAAGCCTTATCCCAATGTGTTTAGTGCGAGTTTATGGAATTCATCACTGATATGTTCTTTAGATCTTCACTTATATCCGTGATGGTTCAAGATAGTGCAATGGGAAATAGACTCAATAGTCTATCGCTCATCATAGATGTTCTTTTACTTTCACGTGTCCTATTAATGATCTAAACAACATGTGCAATAAGATCTCAACTGTTCGATCAAGGTCCTTCATTGACTATGTCCATCGCCCATCGCTCATCACTAATTCATGTTTCAACATTTGGGTCACATTAGCGATGGGAGAGAAGCGGTGATGAAGCAATATTTAGCCATGTGTACCTACTTCAAGATCAAAGGCACTGGGAACATCGCCCCTAGTAATACTTCAAATCAGTGATGGAACATTAGGACAATCAACCCCATCGCTCATCGCTATTTTGAAAAAGATAAGTGAGTAGCTATTTGTGATGAGCGATGAAAATAAATACAAAGGGATTACAAGGTCATTGCACCTCACTAATTTAAAACATAAGGCACTTGAGCAATTAGTGATAGGAAAGAAGCCAATGATATAAAGAAAGTTTCTCACATCATGCATCTCAAGAATGAAACTCAAGGTTGAAAAGAAATCCATGAGGATCGATACAAAAGAAAAGGGCTCAATGCTCATTGCCAATTCAAGGCAAGCGGTTCTAAGATGATTCACGATGACCGATGCACTAAGCGGTAAGCGGGAACTTAAGTAAGGGTATTTAGCACGTGCTCATATGTTGTTTTAAAGAGGAGACCGACTAGGAGCAATGTAATACAAGGCTTTAAAAAGACTTAAGAACATTTTATGCAGAGGATGTAAAGATCAAATATTTTAGATTTTCAACTTTATAAAACATTAAGTCCTTAGACCAAAATAACAAGGGAGTAATTAGGCGATGGGTGAATGGGGAACTCTAACCCAAGGGGCCAATCAACTGATTTAAACATGATATCAAAATGGAGACTCAATTTCCCCCCCAAAAAAGCATCCAATTACACTTTTGAAATTCAAAAAGTCTAATCAAAATTTTTAATGCAAAAACTATTAAATTTCATGCAAACTCCATTAATGGAGCTTCAAATTTTAAACATGATTTTTCATGCCTAGATTTTTTAGAGTAAATATTTCAGATTTTCCACATATGGTGTGTGTAAGCCTTATCCCAATGTGTTTAGTGTGAGTTTGTTTGTGTCCCATGTGACTATCTCCTAGCATGATGGGAGTGGACCTTTGGGTACCATGTGGTTGGTTGGCATGGAACCATCATATGGGATTCAAGGATCTTGGGAGGAGCTCTAGGATCATGATCTAGTTGGTAAGGATTCCTCATTTCATGTATTCCATTGCAATATTTTATAAAGCTTATTTGAAGGACATTTGAGCCCTTTATTCAAATTGTAATATGTAATTTGAACCTCTTTAAGTGGATGAAATGATTTGGTGGTTTGGGTGCCTTTACGTGTTTTGGTGTTGGAGTCAAACATGCTTGTTATATGATATTCTCTTTAAATTTCGTTGCAATGTTCATTAAAATTGAATTTAGAGCACACTTAATTTTGGGATTTAAAATAAATCCTAAGTTAGAAAATAGTCTATTTGATCTTGGAGCCTTTATCTCTCTTGTGTGTGCATAATGTGTTGTCAAGAATGGCCTCATTGATGGGTCATTTAGGGTTCTCTCAATGACCTTGGTGGGGTTAGGAGGTGTGGAACAATTTTCATTGTGTCATTTGCTTTGTGTGGGAGCCTATTGTGGTCTCCCCAACCCTTGGGAATTATCTCCTTCGTGGGCTCGTGTGAGGTGAGATCGAGTGTCTAGAACCTTTTCAATTCCCTAATCATTTTCATCATTTCATTTAAGTATGTTTTTGTCGGGGATCTTTCCTTGTAGTGCTTGAGGGTTGTGCTTGTCTTGGGGACCAAAAGTGAGCTTGGATTTTCTCATTGGTTAGGACACTAATGCTAGAACTATGACTACAACACTAGGAAGGACTACAACACCTAGCAGAGACTCCAGTGCCAAAATAGGACCTCAATACTAGAATAGGACTCCAATTCCAATCTTAAACACCTATGCACTTGTGCTAGTGAACTTGAGTGCTAATGTCATAATCATGGTGCTAGTGTCCTTTGGTGTCCTATATTCCATCATTCTTCATTTGTGGGGTCTTTTAATTATTTCTTGAGAAATTTGGAATATAAAGGTTGCCCCCTTGGCCTAGAGAGTCCTCCCATGTTGTCATTTTATCAAAAAGTGTCATACCTTAAGTTTTATGGCACCTATTTTTCTTGGTAAGTGTGTCATTAATCAAAAGGGACCTTTCATCATTCCAATTGGTGGATAACTTGTCCAGGTCCTCCTAAGAAAACACCTTGTGTGGGATTCTCCCTTGGTTTAGGTGTTGTTTAGTTAGTTTTTGAGTAGATTAGAGGTCATTGTTACCCTTCTCCTACTCTTTCATTTAGAAAGTAGTAGTTAAGTCGTCGAGTCTAGGGGTGTTAGCTCCGAGTTGCTCCATTGTTTGTGTGGGTTTCCCTGGTGTTGTGGAGCTTATAAGAGTTTCTTGTTGTGGATTCAAGAGGTACATATTTCCTTCATCCTACCTCGGTGTGGTGTTCACAATAGAATGTGATTGTGGGTTAGTACCTGATCGTTGTTTAGGTGTCATTCCTCTCTTATAGGTTCATTGTGGAGGTTTCATCATGTGACTGGTAAGTATTATGTTGGTGCCACCTCACTTGTAGAAATGGTGAGGTTTTTCATGTTGGTGTTTCCCTTGTGTCATTATGTTTTACATGACACTTTTGTGCATTTTGTTGTGCCAATGTTACATGTTGTCTTGACAAATTGGTAGTTGAGGTCATGTTTTAAAAAAAAATGTTTGATTGGCTAATGTCGTAGTTGTGTTAGCTTGTGTCATTACATGCTAGCCATTCTAGTGTACCTTAGTTGCCCTCTTTTCCCTCTTTCATTATAGTTTTCTAACTTTCTTGTCTACCTTCAAAAAATGCATACACCTTGTCTTAGTGCATCTATTATCCCATCCAAGTGTTTGGAATTTTCTCTAATGTCTAAGTTTTTATCTACATTTTACATCCCCTTGTATCCCCTTTTCCCTCTTTGTTGCCTCTTTGTTGTCTTTGTAACCCCTATAGTTTTTTACTCATATTTTCCCTTTTCATGGCATATATTTAAGAAACATTTATTAGCATCTTTTATGTATGTTGATTATATTGGAATATGCATAAGGGGGATGATGAGGCAACTCCATTTAATGTATCGAGTTTTTAGTCTCTTTCATCAAAGTTTTCTTGTAGGATATTTATGAAAGAATTTGTGCATTCATTCTCAAATGGATCCAACATTATATCAATTAGTAATTAAATAAAAACCATGTTATCGATAATTATACATCAATATATAGAATATCAAAAATATTGGAATTATCATCACCAACAAATCAAAATTTGACCAGATAGAGCAATAAGTAGTGTACTAGAAGGGGTCACAATAGTTTTTTAAGAACGCCCTTTTAGGACACTTCAAAAGTTGAGAAGACCTCATAGAAAAGGAACATCAATATAAATATAACACACACCAATATTATATGGAATTGGTCATAGTTCAATCTCAACTAGAGTCAAAACCAACAATCAACATACCAACATTTACCACAATTTATCTCTATCTTGTTGATTAAAAGATTGCCAAAAATCAATTATCAATCACAATTTGTATCAAACTTAGTTTGCATTAGACAAAACATGCATTAGCTTTAGTTTACACTGAACATCAACTAATTTACCTCCACTATCCTCTTTTATCTTTTCTCAACATTATCAAAATCTACGCAGGGTTTTATTTATCATCAAGGAAGGTTCATACTTACCTTTGTTTATGGTAGGATCCAAATTATGCTCTATTAAGCACCACATTTTATCAAATATAGATATACACCTAGGAAAACATGTGTTTATGAGTGTTAAACAATCAATTCTATAGTAGAAAAATAATCTTTGTGGGTCTTTGGTCCTATATCCAATATCAATTCCTAGTTTATTGGCATCTATCACATCATCTCAAAACTTAAAGTCAACAATGCATTGAATTCCAAGTAAGTTGTAATGCATTTAAATCATTTCAATATGTGTATGTCTTACTCTAACTGAATTAAATCAATCTCAACTAATCATTTTTTCTTATATTAATTAAGGTCCAATTACATTTATGGCTTATCATTTAATTTAAACTTGTTATTTAAATATAAATATGTTAGTTGGTGAAGTTTAATGATTTTGAATGAGCCCACTAGGGATCAAGTCTCGATGTGGCAAGGGCCCAAAACCATAAGGGATGAGATTGAGATTGTTCCTTGGATGAATTTGGTAAAATGGATACTCCTCAATCATTGGCTCTCAATCAAAGAGATTTTAGCCTAAGGTTTGTGCTCTCATACCCAGTAGCTAAATAATCATGTGGGTTTGATATAAAACTCTCCAACAGAAAAAAGGGATTTATTTCCTACAAATATTAATATGAATAAATTTAAATTCATAATCAGTTTTGAAAAAAATACTTTTTTATTTTCTCATACATGTACACTCTTTATTTTGTTTTGTTGGAGGCTTTTATATTGTTCCCACACAATAATTTAGCTACTTAATATGGGGCCACAAGCCTTATGTTGAAACCGCTCACAAGCCTTATGTTGAAACCGCTTTGACTAAGAGTCAAGGACTAAGAGGTATCGATTCCAAGAAGCCACCCAACTTCATCCTTTATAGTATTGGGGCCTTGCACTCAATAAGACTTGATTCTTGGTTGACCCATTCAAAACCATTCAACATTCAACTTCACAAGTAGACCAAGGGATTATTTACATGTACACTCCTTTTTTCACTTTAGAAAGAAAGTGTTTGGATCATTCTTAAATGTCATCCACTTCAACAATCAAAAGTCAATTTGAACAATAAAGATAGAACAAAAATTGATCACTTTTTAATATGAATGAGGTGTAAAATTCTTTTAACGAAAATGATGTTTAAATAGAATAAATTGGTTGGAACAACACTTTCAAAGTTGTAGTTTCAAATGTGTTGGATTTAAATCCAAACTATCAAGATATGCAAAAAATTGCAAATGCAATCATCTAGGAAGTGTTCTTGTAGGATAATGCTCTACTTAAGAGCATACATAAGTATAATTTTTGTAAAGGTGAAGCATATGTGGGTGGGATATTTCCTAGGTACTACTTACATCACAAGGTTTGTTGCAAAAATGTATACATTGCAATGAAAACATCACTGGAGTATGATTCATCGAGCCATCTATACAAAGCACTAGCTCACCATCATTTTGAAGTGGAGGATGATATGGAGAGAAGTTTCAAAGAAAAATTTCATGCTTTGTCATTTCTCTTAACACATCATTGTCATCAAGCAGATAGTGCTAGGAAACAAATTGCAAAACAAAAGGAAGTGGTGGAAATTGCAAAATCACAAGCTGAGCAAAGTAACTTGAATGCACAATAGATCAGGCCGCTTCCATAGATCCCTGACATGAAGGTTACAACTAATTCTCAATCAACTCCTCTAACACATCCGATTATGCACAAAGGAGAAAGGGTGGAAAGTTCGTCTATAGGAAATGCCTAATTACAAAATTATTCTACATATCTGTTATTAAATAGAAGCATAGAGTCAAATGTTTTTTGTATCAAACAAGTTGACATATTGTATTCACTAAAAATCTAGGTTTTCTCTATCACAACAATGAGTTTTGACAAGTTGTACTTTTGTAACTACTGCATAGTTGGGTAATTTCAATTACAAATATGCGAAGTAGATGATGGACTTGAAAGTATATTTCCAGTCAAGAACAATGTTATTGTAACCTTTTATATTATTATATAAATATAATTAATCGACTTATAGCCTTTTAATTAAAAAAAAGTTGCAATTAGAGGAATAATGATAAAATCAATTTAAAGGATGGGTCCATAACCACATACATTCAAGACCATGGACACTTTTCATTTCCTCTTCCATTAAACTTTATTGACATGAGGTTCATTTTCCTTTTAGTACTCTCTACTTGCTAAAGAACGATATGACAAGAGCTTTCACTTTTCTTTAACACCTTGTTAAGGTTCAATTATCAAGTTGTAAAACAAATCACATCATATTCTAGAATGGTGAGGAAGAAGGTGCCCATCTCCTTCACTTTCACTTTGATTTGACAAACATCTATGACTTTTTGGTGCTTTACGATCAAACAATGGTTGGGGGAAAATCACATCTTGTATTTTGCAGAGCTGAAACAATGCTTGTGTTTGTATTTTGTATTCTTTTGTCACTGGAATTGCACATACAGTAGTGTGGAAGAGATTTAAAAGTAACTAGTCAATATGTTCTTTGTTATTTAAGACTTATGAGTTGTTTTAGATGTAGTGGAATCAAAGTACTTCCATAACAGTTGATTTCATGGGATATATGTAAGGCCTTGGGGTGTTTGGATTCCTTGAAATGCCCTTATTGTCTGTGCTTTGGGTGCTCGGTTAGTTGGACACTTCAACATGCACATTGTAAGCACTTCACTTGAAGCCAAAGTAAGAGAGTTAGAGGTAGCTTGTGGGGAGGAGATCAACCATCATGATTTCAACTCAATATCCACTCAAAAAGTATGAAAATAAATGTGAACCACACCAACTTGGAGTGCAACAAGAGTGGTGGTCACATTTTGTGTGGCATTCTTAGGCATCAAGGTTATATGCCTAGGAATTCTATTGAATGGGAGACCCAACTTTTTTCACCTTTAGTGCATTTTCATGTTGGTTGAATAAGTTGGGTTGTCTTTCCCTAAAGACTGTTGACAATGGAGTTTCCTCTATGTTAGAGTTCCCTCATTTTGTAAGATAAGTTGCAAATAGTTTGATGAGTTTCTTTGGTATATATAGGTGGAAAATTGAAAGAATTTACCCCGAAAATTTCCATTGCCAAAACATCTATACAAATTTTTATCTTAGTTAATATATATCATGAACCCAACCCCAAATTGTCTTTCATTCAGCTTTGTAATATAATGTTAAGTATGGAGAGTGAAAAGCTCCCATATCTATTACCTTGTTGATGTGGTTGTTTTGTGAGAGTGATAGAGCTTAATATTGAAAAATATCAAATTCATAGCGAATGTTTGTGAATTTGTTTCTATTCTTATTGGGAAAGTTAAATTACACCTATAGTTTTGAATATTTTTATTATGTGAATTTAAATTTTAAAGTTTAGTGAGAAAATCCTTTGAGATTAAGGAAGTGAAAAACATTTCTAAAACAATTGCCAGAAGTAAAGAAATATTATAGCATACTTCATATCCCTCAACCATTATTTTGCGATGCCTCAAGCAATTGTGCATATTGGTGAGATGCTTGTTAGATTGTTGATAATGTAGTAAGTTTGGTATTTTTTGCAATGTGTGTGCATTGCTTATTTTGAAAGAATGATTAATATGTTACATTTCATATTTCTGGAGACAAATTTTGGAATTTGAATCTTCTTTATTCATCTGCTTTAAATGTTAAAAAATGGGCCATTGGGAAAACAAATGTCTGTCAAGCAAGGGAAGCAAGGTTTGGAGGAAAAAATAGGTGGAGAAGGATGGTGAGACTAGGAAAGTTCAAGATGATGATAATGAAAAAAAAGTCCTAAAAGAGAAATTCCTTGATGAAATATCTAATGAGGAAACCCCAAAATTAAAGGATTTAGATTTAGATATAGAAGGGTTTGGTTCAAAAATCGAAAGAATTGGGAAATGAGGACACTATCCATATCCTACAATATTATCTCCTACTAACTCCCTCTTTGGTGAAAGGGAATAAGGATAGGCCTTTAGATCTTAAAGTGAGGATGCTTATTAGAAATGAAAAAAAAAAAATCAATTAATTGTGAATTTGATACAAAATTCTTTAGAAGAACAAGAATTAGGGGCCGTAGGGAAAAAGAAGTGAAAAAATGTAAAATATGTTTCTTTCATTACAATTTTTTTTTCAATTTCGATTACTATCAACTATCAATTGAACCAATCAAGCATATTCTATATAAATTAGAAGTGTCAATTTTAAACGATCTTCATTCACCATGGTGACAACAAATCAACATCACCACTTATATGCTTACACTCAAAAGTGTTAAGCTCTTACAGCTAGGGTCATCCCTAGACCCAAACCTAAACCTTGAGGGTTCATGATGATCCTACTTACGTATCCCCTCATGAGAATTAGAGGCATCATAGTTCATACACAACTATTAGAGGGAGTTCATTCTCTCCTCTTGTATGAGATTTCTAATCTTGTCTTTAATCTATGACTATTCATTAAGCATAAGTTATCACTTATTTCAATTATAATTAAATGATAATAATTTTCCATCAATTATTCATTAGACAACAAACATTACCAATCATCAATGTACAAACATACAAAAACACATAGGGGTCATATCATACCATAATCCCAAGATCACATACACAATGTCTGCCTCGAATATACATCACATATATACAAGGTGGCTAGGTCATACAGTTACACCCCAAGTGATATTACCTATTTACTATTATCTTGTTTGGTTAAATTGATTGAATAAATGAATGTGTTTTATGGATCTAATGTGTTTTATTAATCTTTATATATGAATATGTTTAATGAATCTTGAATGAAAATATGATGAATGAATGATTGATGCACTTTGATATTTTATAATGTTTCTAACTATGAAATGTATGATGCATATGATTATGTTGTGTTTGGCTAACTACAATTATGATGTGACAAATTAAGTGTAGGAATAGGTTCGATCCTCTAGAAGAGAGGGGAAGTATCACTTAGGAGAAGAACTTGGTCCGGTAACCCTTAATGAGCCTAACTAAGAAATCACACACTCACATCCTAATTGTTCATAGAGAGTCAAGTCAGTTTTAGAAAAGGTAAGTAATCTTTGTTGTGAATGTTGTGATTGAGATTTGTGATTAAGTTTTGATGTCTTGTGTCATTCTTTACTTGTATTCTTATTGTGGTATCAATGAGATATATGCATAAGATGCATATATATGTATATGTGTAGATGTCTACAGTAGACAAATACATGTGAGTGAATACATACATGATTATACGTAGGTAGACATACCTACACATGGTCATGGATGGATCACCCATATGCATGGGGATACTGATTGGATGAAATTGACATATATATATATATATATATATGCATCCCATTGTATGTATCAATATTTTATAAAGATAGTGAAATAGGATTATGTATATATGTATATGTGGTATATATGTGTGTGTGTGTGTGTGTGTGTGTGTGTGTGTGTGTGTGTGTGTGTTTGTGTAATGTTATATATATTATTATATATATATGTATGTATGTACGATTATATATATAATTGTACATATATGGATATGCATAATACTATTCTTTATTTATATAAATATGTTTGTAAACCTTATGAAATAAATATATATTAATATAAATATATTTATTAAATATATATATGTATATATATACTATGGAATGTATATATATCTATATATAATATATATATATGTATGAGAATTGAATTTATTAATATAAATCATAAAGCACATAAGATAGTGTTGATCATATTATTAGTAATATGCAGCAAGGCATATAATAAACCATGGGGCACATGAAGCTTAAAGTGTAGCTTTAAGTGGTGGTTAATCTAGTGCATAAAGTAAAATGTGACCAAGTCAAACATTAAAAGAAAGCACGTATGAAGTATTGCAACAATGTTAAATGCTTAAGAGAAGTAAATGCTATGTGAAGCAAATAATAAGTTAGCAGGTCATGCCTATGAAGGTGGTGCCAAAGCATAGAGGTGGTGCCATATTTAGTAGAGGTTGTAATGAAAAAGAAGTCTATGAATTTGAATAAGCCTAAAAATAAGTGTTTTGAATCAATCAAGTGCAAACTTGGCATCATTTTGAAATGGAATTCGAATTAGGAAACTTATTTTTAGCTTGTTGTCCCAAATACTAAGTTGACTTAGTCATGAAAGTGTCATGTGTTGCAAACTTGTGAGTGAGTACTTGCATGAGGAAGAAAGGTGGCAAAAATACTCGTTTGTAGCCTTCGATTGCTCACAAATTAGGATAAATAGAGGTGCTCATTTTACCAAATGCTACACTTATCTTTCTGAATATCTTGTTGTTGTTTTGTTGTGAGTTTGAGAGCTTGTGAGTTGAGAGTTATTTTGGTATTTTGTATTTGTGGTCATTGTGAGATTTTGTGAGAAGTTAGAAGAGGATAGTCAAGTGGGAACTTGGAGGAGGTGTCAATCAATTTGAGGATCCATACTAGGAAGGAGTTTAATCAATTGGAGCTTATAAATGTTAGAGTAATTATGCATTAGCTGATAATTAATTAATCTTTAATTGATTATTAGTCTAATTTATTCTCATGCACTTAAGCTAAAATTAGGAGTGCTTTTATGATTTTAGGGTTTTGCTCCTATATAGCACTCAACCCTCATTGTAATTATCTCTTGAGATTTCATATCTTTTTGATAGTCTCTTGCTTTTGTAGCTTTTTCTTGTTGAGGAATATTGCATATATTATTTACAGATCTCTTGCATGGAAGGTGTCTTTGTTTGTTGTTTGATCCCGTGGCTTGCGATTTTGTGGTTTTTCACAATTCTAACATGGTATCAGAGCTAAGATTCAACAAAACCCTTCTCAATTTATGAGGTTTTTTCTTCAATAAGGGTTACAAGTTTTAGATTTGAATCCCCTTTGCTTTTTTTGCAAATTTTGGAGGTGGAAATTTTTTGGTGTATTTAGGGTCAAAACACAATCTTTCATTAGATTCAAAGCTATCAAGAAAGTCAGATTTTCCTTTTGTTTGGCCTAATTTGGACTCCTGAGGTCAGATTTGTGAGGGTTTGAAGCAGTTGCTTTTTTTCCAGGTCTAGAGGGTAGTTGCATTTTCAGAGCATTTTGGTGTGAAAAAGACCTCACCGTTGGATTCAAGAGGCTGATTCCACTAGTTTTGACTATAAATTTGACCTATTTCGCCATCAAGAGCTTCTAAGGAATTTTTTTTTTGTACAAGGGCTTGTACGACCCATGTATGGATCTTTGTGTGCATGACTTTCAAGAAAAAAATTTAGAAGGACAAATTTTTTTCCAAGTTCGACAATTTTTATTTTTAAATTTTTTTTTTAAAAATAAAAAAAAATCTAAAGGGGTAGGTTTTTAGTGATTACTGGGTAGATTTATTAAAGCAAAAAAAAAAAGGGACAAGGCTTTTAAAGCCTACGTAGGTGTTTGTACCCTGTGTAGGCCTGGGTAGAGTATGACAATGTCACATCTAAGTGGGCCCCCTTCTAACCACCAACAAAAAAAATTAGGTAGAAGAAAAAGATTCTTGTCACCTTTTTCTCAGCACAAGCGACCATTTTTCGCCATCTGAATCTTTTTCCAGATTCTAGAATATTCTGTTGCTAGTGCATTTTTTTAGCAAATTTCATTTTCAGCGGACCAAATTTTTTTCGGTATAGGGGAATATTCCTCAAAATATTCACTAATGTCAACATGATGTCAGCATGATGTCATCCATATAGATGTTGTTGTCATCATGACATCATCCATATGGACTGCATAGTGGCCCCCTTTGACCCTGTGAAGCCTTGAGTTTATCCTTTTCTAAATATGCAAAACAACTATTATGCAATAAAGAAAAACACAAGGGACACCTAAAAGATTAGCCTAAGGAATGATAACACAAAGAAATAAGATACAAGAAAATAGCAAATGATTATATATTCTTTGTGTTGTTGAAATCCCTTGGTTGGCCCTTGAATTTTGAATGCGTGTATGCTCCTTGGATGGCTAGATGCAAGATGAAAAATGTGATGTTTTGATGAAGCTACAATGGAAAAATACAATGCTAATGCTAGTGGCTAAGTTGCCTGGCTAAATGGCTAAGATAATGCTTGCAAATTGAGTGAGAAATTTGGTAGCATAAGGGTGAAAAATGGCTAAGTTTCCTTCAAATGCATTAGAAAAGGAGGTATTTATAGAAGAATTTGAATTCTCTAGAGAATTCAATGGTTGAAATTAAACCACCAAGGCCAAGATGAAGGGCTATGGTGAGTTGAGGACTCACAAGCCCTCACATCTTGACATGTGGAGGGTGAAGTGGCCTAGGATGTGATGATGTGTAGGTGAGGTGGAATAAGGACAAGTGATGTGGAGGAAGGACAAGTACCTTGCAAGTACCTTGGGAGATGAGAATAATCTTGGGTGAATAAATGTGAATTAAAAATTCACATGCTTGGAAGAATCCCATGGACAAGACAAGGTTCCAAAAAGTGAAGCACTTGTCCACATGTGACTTAATGTGACAAGTCAGAGATTCTAGAAGATGCATGGGAAAAGGGGATTCTAGGAGGAATAAATGTGAATTAAAAATTCACATGGGGAAGAGAAGTCTTGGATGAATAAAAACAAATTAAAAATTCCTTGGGGGATGGGAAGAGTTGACCAAGACACTAATTAGGCTTAACTAATCAGTAATTAGAAGATAATTAGTGGTTAAGGAAGATTAGAGGCCAACTTGCAAAATTTGGAGGATGTGACATGTCATAATCAAGAATTAGGCATGTGCATATCCCTAATGATGAGATTAGGAGGTTGATTAAGATTAAGAAAAAGATGTGACATGTGAGGAATTAAATAAATGTCATATTTATTTAATTCATTTGATGAAAGGGGGGATTGAAGAGTAAGGTATTTAATTATTTAACAAGATACCTTAGGGATTAGAATAAGTTTAGAAGGTATTAATTAAATAATAGCGATATTACTTAATTAATGCAAATAAGAGGATGTTTAGACGAAAAGAGATAAATTTGGACAAATGAAAGTGTCCAAATTTGGATGTCTACATTTTTCCCCTCTTTGAGATGGTGTTACGAAGTAGCATCATTTCAAAGAAAATTAAAATATAGAACCCCAAAAAAGATGGTTAGATTGGGAAAGATGCCCCAGTCATTCAAAGGAGTGACTAAGAAGGAATGATGGGGGTGAAGATGAAGATTAGGGATTGAGGATGCCCCCTCGAGAGGACATGTGGGTTCAAGAGAATACAAATGTGCTCTCAAAATGGATGAGAGGATGTAAGGGGTATATGAGAAAGAAGATGTAAAGTGAGGATAAAAAAGGATGGGAAACAATGGGAGATGATGAGAAGCACAAATGGATTGAAGGAAAAGAGGTGATGTTGCCTCAGTCAAGCCACAAGCTAAAGTGCATTGATGATGGATGGAGTGTTGTCGTTGAGGGAATGATATATCCCAAGACAATGCAAAAGGATAGGGAAGGATACATCCTGATGATGATGATGAAAGTGTTGTTGATGAGGGAAGTATACATCCCAAAACAACACGAGGATACAGCCTGATAAAAAAGGTTGTTGATGAGAGAAGGATACATCCAGAAACAACACCAAAGGATAGTGAAGGATACATCCCAAGGATGAGGATGATGATGGGGATGATTGGATTGAGGCTTGTAATAAGGCTGCGGACAAGACCAAGGATGTGATTAGATGATTTGTGCTAGATTGAAATGATGAGGATTGGATTGAGATGGAAGATGGAGGAAAGGCATAAAGATGATGGGGGACAAGATGCGTAGAATAACCAATCGATATTATTCTAAGAATTTTGAAGAGATGACAATAAGAGATTGGATGGATAGGGGAGGGAGAGTGATGAAGGATGAATGGATAGGGGGGATATTGATAGATGAGAGGATGGGGGATACATGCAAGACGAGGGAATGGAAAATGAAATGAAATCCTAATGCAATTTTCCATCTTTGGAGCACTAATTTTTGCTATAGCATAAGACACAAGATGCCAAGGTATGAAGAGCCAAGGCTAATTAGTGTCTAATGCATAAAATAAACACAACAGACAAGAAGGCTATCCTAAGACCCCAAAGTCACAAAGACCTTGGTCGGGCCAGGTATTGGGATAACCATAAGCACAAAAGGATGCCCCAATGTAACACAAGACCTCAGGGATCTTGGTGGGTACTACGTGGGACAACCAAGAAGACAAAACAAAAATAAAAAGATCAAGATATGCCCCTATGTTTACCAGTCAAAGCACACCATGATATGATGGATCAAGGCGACCATGACCAGTGATGATAGGGAGCTCAAATGATAAAAAAAATCCAAAAGCATCAAAAGATCACAATCAATTTCAAACGTCCTTTGCCATAGGATTAAGAGGATGGGTGGGGTTGATGAGGTTTATTAGGAAGGATACATCATGTTGAGACCAAAGATGGATACTAAACTAAAAGATCGATATGACGCAGGATACTCAAAACCAAGTGGATCTGATGATACGAGTGGGTCTCATTTATGAAAAACTAGCTAGATAAGGGCATAGCTTGATGACACGACACAAGACACAAGACTAACACACCCTAAAGACCTAGGGGCTTGGGGGTTGATGAAAGATTAGCCTTGCCTACGTGAAAGCATAGAGCCCTCATAGTTCAATAAAAGGCCGACAACTGACTAGGAATAAAAGTAGAAAGAGGATGATGGATACCTGGATGGATGACATGATGGACCAAAAGAGCCCCGGGGGCGGATCAAATGACTGACCTTGCCTATGTGAAAGCGCAGGGGAAATGTAGTTCGAAAAATGATCAAAGAAAAACAATGGATAAAGGATGATGAGATGTCTAGGATAAGTGGATAAAAAGATGTGACCAATACGATGAGACAAGATAGACCTATTGGAGAAGATAGAATGATGGTGGTCATACAAAGCTCAAGGATGGGATAGTTATCCAAATCAGCAAAAGATGAATTGGGAGGATGACATGATAGATGGATTGGAAAGATGCGCAAAATAAGCAGGAATGATGACGATGAGATAGACGACATTGGGTTGCATGGAGGGAGGCCTATTGCTAGATACCAATGAAAAGGGATTACAATATGGGATGAGGATAGAGATGAACATATAAGAAGAGAAAGATGGGTGGATAAGAAGAGTGAGATGGGGAGATGAAAGGGATCATTTAGATGGACATGAAGATATAGGTGGGGAGATGGAAGGGATTGTTTAGATGGATAGGATGTCTCCAAGGACTTATTGCACAAAGGAAGAAGATGCCCCCACTCTAGATATGTCATTTGTGATGAGGCGTGAAGAATGGAAGATAAAAGGATAGTCAAATAAAGGGGTGAGATGGATATGGATAAGATGCATGGATGAAAAGGGAGATTAATGGTATCATGATGGATGGACAGGGAAAGTAGATGGATGTGGATAGGATGCATGGATGAAAAGGGTAGATATAAAGGATAAGGAATACGATAGTGTATGGATGAGGGGAATGTATGCCAAGAGGTGTCCAAAGTAGGTATATATGTTTGCCACTATCTATACCAAGATCACGAGGAGGATGGAGGGATTGGGATAAATGGGATATGATGGTAGGATGCAGAAGATAGGTGGGATGGAGGACAAGGATGAAGGGGATGTATAATAAGGAGATGTGTGCATAGCAGGAAGCATGGCAAGAAACATACTAGGAAGCATAGCGAATGGAGGGGATATGCATATCAGGAAGCTGCCCCCAAGTGTGGAAAGAGACAGATGGGGAATTATGCATGACACCTGTTTGCCAGGTTTTCATCATGGTACTTATCCAAGACACTTGTTTGCCAAGTTTTAACCATTGGATGAATTATTTCTCTTTACTATTTTTTTATTTATTTTGACTTCTTTTTTTTTTACTTTTTTGACTTTTTTGGATTGTTTGGATTTTTTGGATTTTTTGGATTTTTTTGGATTTTTTTGACTCTTTTGATTTTTTGGATAGAATGCGGATGGGGATGGATAAAGATGGGGATGTGGATAAGTGGATTTAGAAGATATGCGATAAGGATATGGATGAAGGACTCAAGCATCAAGTTCCATATGAGGTATTAAGGGCCCATGTGTGAAGCAAGTGTTGGATGTTGGTACAACCTTATTAGGATAAATGGATTATGGAAGAGGATGAATTAGAGGGATTTGATGGGGAAAATATGTGGTATAATGGATGGGATGCTGGAAAGGGTATGGATAGAATGATGGGGTAGGTGTGTGTTTGTGTGGTGAGTTCAAGACCAACATTGGCACATGTGGTGGTGTATGTGAAAGGATAAGAGGATTAATGGGTGGAGAATGCAGGGATAATGGAGGAGATGGGATAGTGAATTTTGGGACATAAGGACTCAAAACAGATTTAGGAGATGAAAGGGGGGTATGATTAGCTTTTGGATTAATAATTTTGGATGTTGTTACAAATTTTTCTTTTGAAGGTATTGCATATTTTTTCTTTGGGATCGACATGGTTTTGATCTTTGCTTTGGTGGGCCTTTGATGGGTTTGATTTTGATTTTGGATTTTATTTTTCTTTTCTTCACCATGTCTTTTAGAGGGGCCATGGAGAGCTTTAGATTTATGTGGATGTTTAGATTTATGTATTTTTTTCGTTGGCATCCAAAGTGCTTTTAGTAGCAATGGGATGGGTATGATGAGATGAGTGGTGTGGAGCAATGGATGTAGTATTATTGGGATTGCATGTAGATGGATGATGTGTAGATACGTGCCTTTGTTGATCCTGATTAGGGAACATGAGAGTGGGATGTTTATGATGGGTGACATGGATAGGTGTTTGATGGATGAAAGGATGAATATGAAGAGATGGAGAGGGTGATTTTGGGATATAAGGGCCCAAAATGGACTTAGTGGGTGGAGGGACATAAGGACCCAAAATGGATGGAGCAGATGAGGGAGGAATATGGATGGTTGTTTTGAGACGGTACGATAGTGGAGGGGGGATGGTAGCAAATGATCTGGTGGAGTGATGGGAAGAGCTTGTATTTATTTTGGAAGAGGCTTGTTGTGGATGTCTAGAGGTTGTACCAACATTTTTAGATTGTGAGTCTTGGGAAATAGGTCCAATACCTCTCATACAAAGTTGTTCTTTGACTTGGATGGGCTCTAGAATACCTTGCTCATGAATGCCTAAACCTTTTCCTTTTTCCTTAATAGTTCATGTTCTTGAGCATTTGATCCATAATGGGATTTTTGTTATTCTGGAAGAATGATGCGAGTCCATTATTAGGTGGGGGATGATGGGTGGCATATATGCTTTGTTTTTCTTCCATGGTGGAGAGTACCAAGGGGATATAAAAGTGGTGTGGGAATATTATGGTTAGGTGATGGTGGAGGATCATCAGATGGAGATGAGGTGGTAGCAGCTTCTTGATTGGGACAAGGAGTTGGTGAGGGATCAAGAGAGGGATTAGGTAACATGATAGGATCTTGATTTGTGATAGCAGGTGATAAGGGATCATGCAATGGAGATAAGGGCTCATGAGATGGAGCGGTGGAATCTTGAGTTGGACTAGGTGGGTTGATAGGATCTTGATGTGGAAAAGGGGATATGCTGGCATGCTTTGGATCAGGATCTTGGCAAGCTTCATCATGTGTGGGAGGTATGATGATGGAGTCTTGGAGGGACTCTTCAAGTGGGGAAGATGGAAGGATGGAGGATTCAAAAAATTCATCAGAATGTATTTTAGTGATACTAGGGGTAGGAGAAGTGGATTGGATTTGGGTGTCTTCGATGGATTGGGTGGATCTAGGAGTACAAGATGGTGATGGGGTTATGTTATCTTTGATGGGTTCGGCGGCTCTCAGAGTAGGAGATGGGAGCTCAATGGATTAAGTGGGTTTAGTGATTTCATTCGTTTGAGTAGTGCTAGGGGTGGTAACAACAATGATAGGCGTGGGTTGGAGAAGGGTTTCATCACTAGTGACAGTGGATGATGGGTTAGGATGCATGGTTCCATGACTCCAAGTGGTGGAGTGGGGGATGTGTGCTTTTTCATAAGTCCTTGGAGAACTTCAGGAGTGAGAAACTTGCATACTCTAGGTTGAGATGGCAAGGTAGGAGTGGATGAAAGATCATGGATTGGTGGATTAGGATTATATGGGAGACTAGGAGTAGATGGGAGACTAGTAGTAGATGGAGGATTAGGGTTGGATGTAAGACTAGGAGTAGATGGGGGATTAAGATTAGATGAAGGGTTAAGATAGGGATATTGGTATGGTGAATTAGGATTGGATGACATGGATGGTAGATCGATGCTAGAGGAAGTAGATGGGGAACTAAGATAGGGATATTGGGATGATGGATTAGGACAAGAGGATATGGGAAGTGTGTTGTGATAAAGGTATTGGGATGGTGGATTATGATGGGAAGATTGAGATGGAAGATTGAGATAGGGAAATGTGGATGATAGATTAGGATAAGAAGATGTGGATGTTAGATAAGGATAAGTTGATGTGCATGTTGTATTAGGATAGGAAGGTGTGAAGGTATGAGTAGGATGGGTAGATTGGTATGGAGGATTAGGGTAGTGGGCATATGTTGATGAAGGATTGAGATAGGAGGATGTGGACGGGGGATTAAGATAAGAAGATGTGGGTGTCGGATAAGAGGAAGGTGTAGATGAAGGATATGATGGATATGCAGACAAGGAAGATAGTGAATATCTCTTGTCAAAGGTAGCATAAGGGGCGTGATTAGGCATGGATGAAGACATAATGAGATAGTTTGAAGGGGTGATGGGATTTTGGAAAGTGGGTGGAGAAATTTTACTAGCGATGATAGCGTCAAGGGGATCTATGTCATATACCTCTTGATCGACAAAACTTTAGTTATCGTCGTCGATGTAATTAGGGGTTCCCTCGACTACCATTGATGGAGGATAAGGATTCATGATGATGAAAGGATAAAGAGGATGGATCAAAGATTTTGGATGGAAACAGACTAAAACCCAAGTCAGGATTTAGGTCAAGCTCAGATCGAGATTGGATTAAAGCTCAAATTAGGATGATTAGATTATGCAATGGGATTGATTTCGATGATCAGATTTGATTATCAAAGGATGAATACGACAACGAATCTACTTCAAGATGGAAATAGATTGATTGGGTAAAAAGTGATTGGATAGAGATGTGATTGGATTGGATTGGATAAGATCGATCGATGATTGATACGATCGAATAATGGATCAGATAGGATGATGGAAGGGATTCTGAACCAATTTTAGAGATTACCCTAGGTGACTTAAGGTACTAATTGATCGAATTAAAGGATAGATGGGATTGTGACACTGAATCCACTTTGAGATTGAAAGTGGATTGGTTGGGTCGATGATGATGGTTAACTTAGGATGGATGACAATCTTAAGCAGATGTTGATAATGATCAATTCAGGCACTTAGGTCAATTCGGATAATAACCTGAAACAAAGTTCAGGGGATTTGGATGTAACCTAGAGATGCTTTCAGATGATGCACCTATATGATTCAGATGATGAAAAAATGACCTCGGTAGAATATCAATGGACCAAAGCTCAGATTCATATTGGATTGAAGGATATGATGGGATTGGTTCCGTCGATTGGATTTGGAAGCTGGATCTGTTTATTGTTTGTTTGCCAAATTTTTGCTGCAGAGGGGTGAACTTTCCCTCATAGAGGGGTGAACCTGCCCTTCTATAGGGAAGGTCTGCCCCACTGCAGGGAAGGTATGCCCCACTATAGAGCAGGTTCACCCCACTATAGGGTAGATTCACCCTTTTTCTTTTGGACTCTTCGAGCAGGAAAATGGGCTCTTAAAACGAGGAGACGAGTGATTGGAACAAGGTGTTAGATACTTGGATTGGGGAAATAGATGATCATACTAGGGGAACAAATGATAAGAGTGGATGAACAAGCACTCAAAACTGGTAAATGATCGCTTGGAATGGGTGAACGAATCTCAGGTCCCAAAGAAGAAAGCTTGAAATGAGTAAAAAATTGATCAGAACAGATGAACAACTCTTGAAACAAGGAGATGGATGCTTGGGCGGATGAAAGATTACTTAGAAGGAGTAAGCAGAGAATTGAGAGGGATGAAAGATTACTCGGAACGAGTAAAAAACTGCTTGGAATGGATTAAAGTTCGCCTTTTGGTGAAAAACGAGCATAAATGGATGCTCGGATTAAGTAAATGGGTGCTCGAAATGAGGGGGTGATTGCCTTGACCGAGGGGATGATCACTCAATATGATGAAAATATGTTCGAAATAGGGGGACGATTGCTTAGAACGTGAAAACAAGCAAACGGGTGCTTGAAACGGTTGAACGAATGGTGAGAAAGGTTGTTTGGAAGGTAAAAAAAGGTTGTTTTTAGGGCAAGTTCGCCCCACTGCAGGGCAGGTTTGCTCCTCTATAGTAAACTATAGGGAAAGTTCACCCCACTGTAGTAAACTATCAAAAAACATGGACTTGACTTAGACAGAAAGTGCAAATGGACTAAAGGGTGAATTGTGATGACTGAATGAGAATGAAAATGTTTAAATAACAAAAAATGATAGGGTTTTAGGTTCCCAACTAGTTTTTGTTTAAATCAGGAAGACGAGCCTAACCAATGATGAAGTAGGCTCACTAGAAGATGGAATAAGTCTTTCAAATGGTGAAATGAGATCTCTAGCTAATAAAACGGGATCCCCAAACGGTGAAACGAGCAATTGAAATAGGAAATGAAAGTTTGGAAGGGATAAACAGATGTTCCAAATGGGTGAACGGATACTTGGAACGGTTAAACATATGCTTGGAATAGCTAAACGAATGCTTGGAATGATTGAACGGATGCTTGAAATGGTTAAACGGAGGTTTGGAATGGTTAGATGGAGGTTTGGAATGGCTAATCGAAGGTTTGGAATGATCAAACGAAGGCTTGGAATGGTTAAAAAGAGTGAAGTTGATTGTTCAGGGGGGCAGGTTTTCCCCACTATAGGACAGGTTCGCTCCTCTACAGTAAACTGCAAAGTAGGTCCGCCCCACTGCAGAGCAGGTCAAGGAAAGTCCACCCACTGTAGTAATCTGTAGGGAAATTCCACCCCATTGTGGGAAATAGAGACTTGGTTTGGATGGGAACGACTATGGAAAAGGTTTAAAATGACAACAATGAGGCTAATTTGTAAAAATATTTACTAGTTTCTCATAAGAAGACACTTCAAACAAGCACAATCCTATGATTAGTGTTAAGGGTATGGCCAACAAAGGTCTTAATCTAGGATGCACAAGGCTTCTAGGAAGTCCTCGATATACTCTTGGTACATGAGGCCCAAACCATGAACACCAGCTCGTCACAAGCATGAGTCGGGAACCCCAGTGAGATATTAAAGGGCTCAGATCAACTCTTCACATCTATCTAGGTATCACCCTAGCTTCGACACTCCACCAGACATGACGTGATCGGATTGGGGTACAACTTTGGCTCTCCCCCCTTTCTATACCCCACCAGTATGTGTGGTTGGGATCGCCCCTTGGGGTGATGAAATACCCAAGTAGGTCCCTCTAAAAAGAAGTCACTAATCATTTCCAGCTACTCCCCAGGCTCACACGAAGTGCAAGGGGAAAGCAAAAACAAACTAATGCTCCCTTGGGTGACACAAAAATAGACACAACAAGCAGTAAATTTTACTTTCCCCTAATTAAACTATGTGCCTAGATGAAAATAACAAGGAAAACTTTAAAAATATGAAAAAACAGATGGCCCTGCAAGTAAATGTTAGTTGTTTTATCCTTCGTTCTTTGTGAATTATGAAAAAATGCTACAAAATGTTAGTAAGAAATCCAACTATAACCACAAAAAAACAAGGTTAGGGGGTTAGAACTTGAAAACAACAAAGAACTAAGACAAAACAAAGTTAAAAATGACTATTTTTACCTTCCAAAATATCCTGTTTGGGGCATATCTGCCCCTATGTAGTAAATTGGAGGGCGTATCTACACTTCTACGATAAATTGGAGGGCGTATTTGCACTTCTGTAGTAAAATGGAGGGCGTATCTACACTTCTGCAGTAAACTGGAGGGTGTATCTGCACTTCTATAGTAAACTAGAGGGCATATTCGCCCTTCTGCAGTCAAATGTCAATAATAGTGTTCAAAATTAGGGCAAATTTTCCGCTCTACAGTCAAATGTCAGAAAGAGTGTTCAAAATCAGGGAAAATCTACCTCTCTGTAGTCAAATTTCAGAAACAGTGTTCAAATTAGGGCGTATCCACCTCTCTGCAGTAAACTATTAGAAAACAGAATGTAAGCTAGGGCGTGTCCGCCCCTTTGTAGTCAAAAGTCGAAAAATGGAATGAAACTAGGGCAAGTCTGCCCCTTTGTAGTAAACTATTAGAAAACAGAATGTAAACTAGGGCGTGTCCGCCCCTTTGTAGTAAACTGTTAGAAAACATAATGTAAACTAGGGCATGTCCACCCGTTTGTAGTCAAATGTCAAAAAATGGAATGAAACTAGGGCAAGGCTGCCCCATTGCAGTCAAATGTTATAAATAGAATGTAAAATAGAGTATGTCCGCTCTGCGATAGTCAAATGTTAGAAACAAAATGTAAACTAGGGTGTGTCCACCCCGTTGCAGTCAAATGTTAGAAATAGAATGTAAACTAAGGTGTGTTCGCCCTGCTACAGTCAAATGTTAGAAACAAAATGTAAACTAGGGCGTGTTCGCCTCGCTGCAGTCAAATGTTAGAAACAAAATGTAAACTAGGGTGTGTCCACCCTTCTGCACTAAACTGTTAGAAAATAGGATGTAAACTAGGGCGTATATGCCCCTCTATGGTAAACTGGAGGGCATATCCACCCTTTTTACAGTAAACAGGAGAGCGTATCTGCCCTTCTGCAGTAAACTGGAGGGTGTATCCACCCTTCTATGGTAAACTGGAGGCGTATCCGCCCCTCTGCAGGGCAAGTCCGCCCTTCTACGATAAACTAGAGGGCGTATTCGCCCTTCTATGGTAAACTGGAGGGCGTATCCACCCTTCTGCGATAAACTGGAGGGCGTATCCGCCCTTCTGCAGTAAATTGGAGGGCATATCTGCCCTTCTGCGGTAAACTAGAGGGCGTATCCGCCCCTCTGTAGGGAAAGTTCACCCCTCTGTGACCTATAGCTTCAAACAAACTTAACGACAACAAACGTGAAATGAAGGAACCCGTTTGTGGGTCCCACCGGGCATGCCAGAAATGTAAAGCCTTGAGTTTATCCTATTCTAAATATGCAAAACAACTATTATGCAATAAAGAAAAACATAAGGGATGCCTCAAAGATTAGCCTAAAGAATGATAACACAAAGAAATAAGATATAAGAAAATAGCAAATGATTATACCTTCTTTGTGCTATTGAAATCCCTTGGTTGGCTCTTGAATTTTGAATGCTTGTATGCTCCTTAGATGGTTAGATGCAAGATGAAAAATGTGATGTTTTGATGAAGCTACAATGACAAAATGCAATGCTAATGCTAGTGCGTAAGTGGCTTGGCTAAATGACTAAGATAATGCTTGTAAATTGAGTGAGCAATTTTGTAGCATATGGGTGCAAAATGGCTAAGTGTCCTTCAAATGCATTAGAAGAGGAGGTATTTATAGAATAATTTGAATTCTATAGAGAATTCAATGGTTGAGATTAAACCACCAAGGCCAAGATGAAGGGCTATGGTGAGTTGAGGACTCACAAGCCTCACATCTTGACATGTGGAGGGTGAAGTGGCCTAGGATGTGATGATGTGTAGGTGAGGTGGAATAAGGACAAGTGATGTGGAGGAAGGACAAGACCTTGCAATTACCTTGCAAGTACCTTGGGAGATGAGAATAATCTTGGGTGAATAAATGTGAATTAAAAATTCACATGCTTGGAAAAATCCCATGGACAAGACAAGGTTCCAAAAAGGGAAGCACTTGTCCACATGTGACTTGATGTGACAAGTCAGAGATTCTAGAAGATGCATGGGAAAAGGGGACTCTAGGAGGAATAAAAAGGAATTAAAAATTCCTTGGGGGATGGGGAGAGTTGACCAAGATACTAATTAGGCTTAACTAATCAGTAAGTAGAAGATAATTAGTAGTTAAGGAAAATTAGAGACCAACTTGCAAAAGTTGGAGGATGTGACATGTCATAATCAAGAATTAGGCATGTACACATCCCTAATGATGAGATTAGGAGGTTGATTAAGATTAAGAAAAATATGTGACATGTGAGGAATTAAATAAATGTCATATTTATTTAATTCATTTGATGAAAGGGAGGATTGAAGAGTCAGGTATTTAATTATTTAACTAGATACCTTAGGGATTAGAATAACTTTAGAAGGTATTAATTAAATAATAATGATATTACTTAATTAATGCAAATTAGAGGATGTTTAGATGAAAAAGGATAAATTTGGACAAATGAAAGTGTCCAAATTTGGATGTCTACAAATCCCTTCTTTGGCCTATAGGGGGTGTTTTCTCTTTTAGCCATCACTTGGGTGTACAATGTCAATTTTTTGTAAACAAGATATTGTCGAAAATCTAGTTCCGTCATCTTTCCAGTGGTGTGAGTCTCAACATCTAATTTTGTTGCTAGTGCATTCTACAACCTATTGAAGTAAGAGGTGTTGATTTTAGTGTCAATCTCATAAATTTTAACTAGTTTCTTCATTTTTCATGATTCTAGTGATGTTGGAACTGTCTTTCAGAGCTCTTTAGTTCCATCCATGCATTTTTTCTAGATTTCTCTCTAGGCACATTTTACTCCATATTTTGTATTTTCACACTTTGGTGAATTACTTGGACGTTTTAGCTCCTAGGAACTTGTTTGTGTGGGATGACTCATTTTTGGTTGTTCTATATACATTTCTAGTATTTTGTCCTATTTAGGCATTGTAGACATTCTTTTCATGCACATTCTCTTTTATAGATGCATCGAGATAAAGTGTCATTCTGGTGTATAATTTTTTGGGGATTTTTCACATCCTATTGTGCTTTTTGTATTCACACTATGATATAAATTGTCATGGGGGGGTTGATGTTTACCTTTGGTTTTCTATCACACCTTTGTCATGTGAGTGCCCCTTCCATGATAACAGTGAATCCTAGTGATTCTTGCCTCATGTGTGTGTACCTTAATTTGCACACTCTTTTATTTGCAAGTTGTTTCTCTTACATGCACTTCTTGGTTTCACACAGTTTCAATATATTTGTCATTGCTCTCCTTTTTCAGCATTATGGGGGGGTTTCTATTGTTGCTGCTAATGCTTTCATGGTTTTGCGTTAGAGTGATCTACGTATCAAGTTCTTGTTCCTATGTACTTTCAGATGCAACGTACATCATTAGTTGGTTACATGCATTTCAACGAGTTGGAGCATTTACCATATGGACATTCTTACATTCCATCTTCTAGAGGTGACTTTTCATTTTCATTTGATCAAAGACTATTGGGTACTTGTATTTTCAACTTGCATCTTGCATGTTGATTAGTGTCATTTTCGGTCACTCATATAGATTCATGTGTCATTTGTATCTTTGAGTTCTAGATGCTTACTTTTGTTTGCCATCTGATTCAAGTAGTGTCATTGGGGACACTCATGCAGATTATTGTCTCTCTCATGATCAGTGTTCTTTAAACTATTTGGTACCTACATTTTTGACTTGCATGTTGAGTAGTGTTGTTGGGGTCAGTCAAGCAGATTCATGTACCACCAATATCTTTGAATTCCATATGTTTTCTTTTGCTTTCCATCTCATTTGAGTAGTGCTATTGGGGGCACTCATGCAATATAGTCTTCTTGATTGTGACATTTGTATCTTCAAGTTGTTGGTATGTGGCAACTGATCATGCTATACTATACACTTTTCATGTATCCTTGCTGGAGTCCGGGGCCAGGCTGGGCCCTGGGTGGGGGTTTAGGGGTGGCAGCCCCTAAGAAATTTTTTTTTCCCATTTTTTTCGTTTTGTCACTAAAAAACACAAAATCGACTTTGTAAAACCCTAATTCTAGATGCTTCTAAAAAGCTTGTTATAAGCAGTTTGGATGGGGGTTGCAGTAGGAAATTATTAGCGAGATTGTAATATGTTTTACACCGGATAATAAAATCATTGGATGGCTACGGTTTTGTGGATGTAGCCCGGATTGGGTGAACCACATTAAATTCTATATGTTGTCTTGTTTCTGCTATAATTTTGTGTGTGTTTTATTTCTCTATTTTATTGATCAAATCTACATTTAATTGTTAGATATCTATTTTCTAACCCTAACAAGTGGTATCAGAGTGGGTTGTTTTTAGTTATCCTTTGCAAGAAGGTCTCACGGTTTAGTGGGTGTCTCATAGTTAAGTGGGAGAAATGGTGGATGAGGGTAAATTAAAGGTAGATAAATTCAATGGGCAGAACTATCAGTTATGAAAAATGCAGATGGAGGATTATCTCTATTAGAAGGATTTATGGAGGCCATTGGAAGGAATAGCCAAGAAATCAACAATAGTGAGTGATGAGGAATGAAATCTTCTGGACAGAAAGGAACTGGGAGCCATTCACTTATGCTTGGAACAATCGGTGGCATTCAATATTACAACAACAAAGACAACTCAAGAGTTGATGGAAACCCTGACAAAGTTATATGAAAATCCTTCCACTTCGAATAAGGTATTTCTTATGAAGCGTTTATTTAATATGAAAATGGTAGAAGGTGGGTCAGTTGTTGATCATTTAAATGAGTTTAATATGGTCACCAGTTAGTTAAATTTTGTAAATGTAAACTTTGATGAAAAAGTTAGGGCTCTTTTGATTCTATGTTCTTTGCCAGAAGGCTAGAATAGCTTGGTAATGGCTCTTAGCAATTTTGTTTCTGGTTCGAATACATTGAAATTTGATGATGTTGTTGGTTTTATTTTGAGAGAGGAAATTCGTAAGAAAAGCTCAGGTGGAACATCCACATCAGGTAGTGTTTTGAATGTAGAAAGTAGGGGTAGAACAAAGGAGAGAGGAAACAATTATGGAAGTCGTGGGAAGTCATGAGGAAAATCAAAGGACAAAAGGTCCCAATCTAGAGACAAGAGGGATTGTTGGTACTGTGGTAAGCTGGGTCATTTCAAGAAAGATTGTTGGTATCGAAAAAATAAAGGAGACAAAAAAGAATGCAATAAAAAGGCAAATGTGGTAAGTAATAAATCTGATGAGGATGCTTTGATTCTTTCCCTTGATAATGTTGATGATTCTTGGGTGTTAGATTCAGGGGCTTCATTTCATGCTACGCCCCATAGAAGTTATTTTCTTGATTATGTCCAAGGGGATTTTGGGCTGGTTTATTTGGAAGATAACAAACCCTGCCAAATTGTTGGAAAAGGAAGAATCAAGATTAAGTTGCAGAATGGGAATCATTGGATACTACATGAGGTAAGGCACATTCCAAAGTTAAAAAGAAATTTAATTTTAGTAGGGAAACTAGATGATGAAGGTTGTGTTGTTACATTTAGTGATAAAAATTGGAAGGTTACAAAAGGTGCCTCAGTGGTAGGAAAATGTGTGAAAGTAGGAACCTTATATCTTTGTTTAGGTCATACTATTCCTTCTACTTTAGCTATTGCAGATAAAAATCAATGTTCAGGAACAACTGTTGCAATTTAGCAGGAAAAAAATTAGACAGTTGCTATGGATTCTGAATCAACATTGTGCCATAATAGACTTCGGAATATGAGTGCAAAAGGTATGAAAGTACTTCATTCAAAGAATGTTTTACCAGGTCTGAAATGTGTTAATATGTATTTCTATGAAATTTGTGTGTATGGAAAATAAAAGAGAGTTAGTTTTCTCAAGGATGGGAAGCAAAAGAAAGATGAGAAATTGGAGCTTGTGTATACAGATGTATGAGGACCAACTCAAGTATCTTCTCTTGGTGGCTCTCAGTACTATGTCACTTTTATTGATGATGCAACAAGGAAGGTATGAATTTATTTCCTTAGGCAGAAATTTGATGTATTTGAAACTTTTGAGAAATGGAGAAGCTTGGTTGAGAATGAGACAGGTAAGAAGTTAAAATGTCTCAGATCTGATAATGGTGGTGAGTATTGCAGTAAAGAGTTTGAAGATTATTGTTCCTCAAATGGTATTCATAGGAAGAAAATGATTTCAAGGACTCCACAGGAAAATGGAGTGGTTGAGTGCATGAACAAAACAATAATGGAGCATGAACGGACTATGAGATTACATGTTGGGTTGCCTTTAAACATGTGGGAAAAGGTTGTAAACACTGTTGTTTATTTATTTTGAGGTCCCTCTAATCCTTTGGGTTGTGGTATTCCATAGGAAGCATGGACGGGTAAGAAGGTGAGTTATTCTTTTTTCAAGAACTTTGGTTTTGAAGCATTTGCACATGTAGATTATGAAAATAGAACCAAGCTTGATGCAAAATCAAAGAAATGCATATTTGTTGGATATGGCATTGATGAATTTGGTTATAGGCTTTGAGATTTTGAAAATAAAAAAATTGTGAGAAGCAAGGATGTCATATTCAATGAGAAAGTGTTGTACAAAGATCAGTTGCAACAAAATGAGAAGAGAGAAAATGATTATGTAGTGTTGGATCATACACCAAACAACAATGTTCCAATGGTTCCTCATGCTCCACAACAACAGCAACAACAAATACCACAAACTCCAGTGAATGTTAGATGATCTTCAAGGATAAGTAGACCTCCAAAAATATTTTCTCCTTCTTTGTATTCTATTTTATTAACTAATGTTGGTGAACCAGAATGTTATGATGAAGCTATGCAGGTGGATACCAAGGCTCAATGGGAGCATGAAATGGAAAAATAAATGGACTCCTTGCGGAAAAATCAGACTTGGGAATTATACAAGTTGCCTGTAGGTAAAAAGGCTTTACCAAACAAATGGGTTTATAGGCTGAAAGAGGAGGATGGAGGTAAGAAAATATTTAAATCTAGATTAGTTGTAAAGGATTTCAACAAAAAAAGGGTATTGATTTTGATGAAATCTTTTCTCCAGTTGTTAAAATGACTTCTATTTGTACTGTTTTAAATATTATGGCTGCTGAAGATTTGCATTTAGAACAACTTGATGTTAAAACAACCTTTCTCCATGGTGATTTGGAAGAGGAAATATACATGGAACAACCACAAGGATTTTAGGTCAAAGGTAAGGAGAAACTAGTGTGCAGATTGAAGAAAAGTTTATATGGCTTGAAGCAAGCACCTCGGCAATGGTATATTAAATTTGATAGTTTTATGGCTGAGTAAGGCTATAGTCAGTGTAATTCAAACCATTGTATTTATTTTAAGAGGTTAGATGATGATAGCTACATTATCTTATGTTTATATGTTGATGATATGATTGTAGCGGGGTCTAACATGGATCACATAAGGGAGTCAAAACAGTAGTTAGCAAATTCATTTGCTATGAAGGATTTGGGGGCAACAAAGAAAATCCTTGGTATGACGATTACAAGAGATAGGAAAAACATAAAATTGTTTTTATCTCAGACTGATTATATTGAGAAGGTGTTGTAGAGATTTCATATGGAGAATCCAAAAGCTGTTAGCGCACCTTTGCCCAGTCATATCAAATTGACTAAGGATATGTGTCCAAAGACACAAGAGGAGGAAGAAAAAATGTCCAAGGTACCATATGCTTCAGTTGTAGGCAGTTTAATGTACGCCATGGTATGCACAAGACCAGATATAGAACATACTGTAGGAGTTGTTAGTAGGTATATGAGTCACCCTAGAGTTGAGCATTGGAATGCGGTAAAATGGATTCTCAGGTATTTGAGAGGTACATCCAATAAATGTTTATATTTTATGGATCTAATATTGATTTAAAAGGCTATGTTGACTCAGATTTAGCAGGGGATATAGATACTAGGCAGAGTACCACAAGTTATGTATTTATAGTTGGTGGGACAATAATGAGTTGGATTTATCGGTTGCAAAAGGTGGTTGCTTTATCCACCATAGAGGCAGAGTATGTTGCTACAACAAAGGTGACAAAGGAGATGATATTTCTTTATCCACCACAGAGGCAAAGTATGTTGCTACAACAGAGGCAAAAAAGGAGATGATATCGCTGCAACTTTTCATAGAAGAGTTAGGAAAATAATAGGCTAAAAATTACTTGCTTACAGACAACTAGAGTGCTATACATCTTGCAAATAATTCTTCATTTCACTCTAAAACCAAACACATACAATTGAGATATCATTTCATTTGGTTAGTGTTGGAGGATGGACAGGTAAAATTGGAAAAGATACATACAGATGCCAATACAACATATATGTTTACGAAGGAGGTGACAACGGAGAAGCTAAGCTCCTCTTCAACTTTGGTTGGTCTTCAAGGTTGAATTCAAGTATAACAGAGTAGCAGGGTCCAAGGTGCTCATTTCCACTGGGAGTTGTAAGTGCAGCAGTGTCATTCAGAATTAGTCTTCAAGTGGGAGATTGTTGGTATGTGGTGATTGATCATGCTATACTGTACACTCTTCATGTATCCTTGTCGGGGTCTAGGGACAAGCTGGGCCCTCGACGGGGGTTCAGGGGCGGCAACCCCTAAGAAATGTTTTTTCTCATTTTTTTCATGTCGTCACTGAAAAAGAAAAAAATTGACTTTGTAAAACCCTAATTTTGGAAGCTTCTAAAAAGATTGTTATAAGTGGTTTGGATGGGGGTTGCAGTTAGCGAGATTGTAATATGTTTTACACTAGATAATAAAATAATAGGATGGCTGTGGTTTTGTGGATGTAGCCCGGATTGGGTGAACCACATTAAATTCTCTGTGTTGTCTTATTTCTGCTATAATTTTTTGTGTTTTATTTCTTCGTTTTATTGATCAAATCTGCATTTAACTGTTAGATATCTATTTTCTAACCCTAACACAAGCTCCAAATTTTTTTTCCTTTGTTTTCCATTTGAATCAAGTAGTGTCATTGGCACACTCATGCAGATTCTTGTTATCTTGATCCTGATCATCATTTGTTTTAGAGGAGGTTCTTCATTTCAACACTATATCAGTCATCATTCTACAACAGTTTACAAATCCTTCATGCTTCTATGATGTTCTACATGCTCCTATTTTTTGGGACATTTGTTTGGTTGGAGGCTTCTTAGTCCATTCTCCTTTCTCTCTTTTGGAGAGTATTTTTCTCCCACTGTGGTTTTCCTCCTTTTTCTCTAGTTTTGAGAGATCATTTGTTTGTACATGAGTACCTCAATAGGTCTTGTTTGTCGAGACCCATCATGCATTCTCATTTTTAGGGTTTTTAGCTACTCCCTAAGTTCATCTTAAGGGCGGGTGTTAGAGTAATCATGCATTAGCTGATAATTAATTACTCTTTAATTGATTATTAGTCTAATTTATTCTCATGCACTTAAGCTAAGCTTAGGATTGCTTTTATGCTTTTAGGGTTTTTCTCCTATATAGCACTCAACCCTCATTGAAATTATCTCTCGAGCTTTTATATCTTTTTGATAGTCTCTTTATTTTGTAGCTTTTCCTTGTTGAGGTATATTGCATATATTGTTTGCAGATCTCTTGTGTGGAAGGTGTCTTTGTTTTTTGTTTGATCCTATGGCTCGTAGTTTTGTGTTTTTTCACAATTCTAACAATACATGCATGCTAGTTTCTATTCCTTTGTCTTTATGTTGGAAAGGATAAATTAGTTATTTACTATATTGAGAAAAGAGTGTTTTTGAATATGTTGTGGAGTTTGTTTGAGATTGTTTGCTTCAAGGTTATGCAATATGTTGTAGAACCTACCTTGTTGGTTATGTTTTTATGTACCCTATATATGGGAGTTTATTTGAGTGCAATGTAGTTATATTATGTGTATTAATCTTTTCTTTATGAAGTCTATGCTAGACGTATATAACATTATGCAAGATGTTACTTTAAACACTTTGGTAGTGTAGTCATATTGCTATAAAATGATTATGTGGGGTTATTCCTGGGATTGGTCAAATCTATGGGAAAGGGGGTAACCTATATATAGAGTATAATGGTCATTATAAATCAAATCAAGCTAGGAAGGTGGGTGAACGTGTGATGTCTACTCGAAGTTGAGGGTAGTGGAAACTTTGGCCAAAGTAGTGTAAGTAGCCACTGTTTACACTGTTAGTTTCACTATGATTTGGGATTACATACTAGGCATGGGTTGTTCATATATGTAAGTTGTAACCACTATATGTCAGTCTAGAAATGTATAGGAAACAACATCAAGCTTAGAACATGCTATTGTTATGAGGTTACCAAACCAATCTCTTCGTCGAAGGGTAGGGCCATCTTACCAGTTAGGTAGATGTGTAGGGGACCGTAGTAAGTCTAAGGTTGGTGGAAAAGCGTTTGAGTGATGCTTCTCCTCTTTAGTTGATAGCCAAGATTTGAGGGGGAAATCCTATACTATTGTACTTTATACTTGTTGTAAGCTTGTTTAAGCTATTTATGTAATTTGTATCCAACTCTATTTAAAATTGAAAATATGAAATGCCATATGGAAATCATGTATCATCATTATTTGAATCAATAAAAGGAATTCTTTTGTATGCAATGGAAAAGTTTGAAATATGTTTCAAATGTGCATTTATTATTCAAAGGAAAAGAATTTTTTTATTGCTCTTTAAGGTTAGATGCATAAACTATTTACTTGTGGATAAAACATAGGAAAAATTACCATGTAGAACAATGGGCATGTTACACATACACATCACAACTACAACCATGACTGGATCATATGTATATCACAAGTACAATGGTAACTAGGTCATATTCACATCACAAGTACAATGGCGATTAGCTAATATTCATATCACAAGTACACTAGTGACTCACTCATATATACATCATGAGTACAATAGTACTGACTCATACACACATCACAAGTATACTAGTGATTAGCTCATATGTATATGGAAAGTACATTGGTGAATAAATTAAGCATACATCACATATATCTGATATGAATGATCCACACAATACATTGAATGATCACATAAAGAGAAACCAGTAGATTTGAAATGGATGCAACCTACTACATGCATCATTCTACTACCTAATTTACGATCACATAAGCTTGTAAGTAGATCTCACTTGGAAAATGAATGTTGGTGCATCCCACACTGCACCATGGGTCCCATCCTTTTACCAATCCACCACCATTTGTGATGATAATCAAGCAACCCATGCTACTTGATGTCATCACTGACAAGGGAATCAATAACAAGGTACACAAAACTCAAGACCATTTACACTATGAGTGACTAGGATATACACAATGAATGAATGCCACATCCACAATGGCTAACTAACACTTGTCCATAGGGCATCCTAGATAGAAAAGGAATGTTGATGCATTGCACACTACATAGTGGGTCCATCCTTTTCCCCCAACCTTCTACACCATTAGGCAACTGGGAAGAGGATTTAGTGCATCCCATACTACACCAAGGGTCCATCCTCAACCCAAAGATTTCCACAAGTAGTGAACCTACCATATCCCTAGATGGATTCCAACTTCAATCATCTATAGGCTACCAACGATAAGTCTATCCACCTAAGAAGAAGCAACTTATAACATATACCACCTTGTGACCTTAGTGATATTGTCAGCTATCTTCTTCACAACCTAGGGAACACTTGGCATCAATCACCCGTGTGCTATAGGTGATTTCTAGTGAAGCCTCTTGATACAACAATTAGCTTCAATTACCATTACCCACACCATAGGATAACTACCTATACAAGTGTTTCTATATCATAACCAAGTAGCCCGCTACCTTCACCTTCGTGAACTAGGTGAATGATGACTAATCCCTAGTAGTGGCCAAATCATTGATCATTGGCATGGAACAATGATTGCATGTCATTGCTCAAATATCCCATAGGTTCACACTTGGGTCATCTTTAGCCTTGGACTCACACAATAATATTCACAAGTATTGGAATATATCATAATCAAGTGATTTAGGAACCTACACATAGAGTCTTATAAGTCTAGAGTTCAATTCCACAAATAAATATGAATCATATTTTGATCCCACAATAGTGGTTTACAATTTTTGGCCAAACTGGACACTGAAATATTTTTTTCTAACTAAATCTTCACTTTTGGCCACCTATAGCGGCTAAATCGTGAGGAATTTGAAGATGATGCAAACTAGAGTTTCGTGAAATTTTGTCTGTAGATTCTAAATATATATTTTTCAAATTTTTTGGAATTAGATTGCACCACTTTTTCCATCTCCCTCGAAAACTAGTTTTTTTTTTCAGAAAAATAACATTTTTAAGGAATGACGCTCACCGTATAATGCATATATTTTTTTCCATGAAGGATAAAATTCTAATTCTTTCAAATTTAGATTTGTAACTCCAATATCTAGTGCTTCCACTTGGTTGGATAGTGTTTTATTGAATATTTTTTCCTTAATCAAGTTTCGAAGTCGAACCAATTACAATTTAGACATAGGCAGACTGTATAACACGTAACTTTTTTTGTATGTATCGAAATTCAATTTTATTTTTTTGTTGGATCAAGGAGTTCAATATTTGGTGCACTCACATTTAATTTTTTTTTTTTTTGATAATCTTCTATTTTTCCACATGTGCAGAACAAAGAGCTTGATTTTTGGTGAAATACCTACATTCACAAGAAATGAAAAATAAATATAATAATAAAATTAAATTTATTTAAAATTATACTTTTTGGGAATCTTATAATAAGGAATACATACTTACAAAAAATAAATTTTAAATGAATTCAATTGATCCCCCAAAAGGTAAATCAAAAGTGGTTTTTTATCAGCATTTTGATAGGTGTAAAGCAGACTCCGTTATAGGTATGGTTTAAAACTAGCAAGGTCCTATCCAAGGGGGTTTGATCTAAGGTAGTTTGATCAAAGCCTTTTCAATTGGAATGATTTAAATGGAACTTTTAAATTCTTAAATCATTATAAATTCTAAAAATATGTGATTTCAGCAAAAATCAGAATCTTCCAGAAATTGTAAACTAGCTTTGTGGGATCTCCTTTCAAGAACCAAGACAAGATGGCCTCTACTTAACAAATAAATACTATAAGGTAGTCAAATATATTCACTTCATTTTTCTTATTATTTAGAAGCATATTATATATTAAATACAAGTTATCATATTTCCTTAACTCATTCATAACCATTTAATGCCCATTTCACCCTCAAATTGAAGCCTACTAAAGAGAGAAGGTCAAACAAGTTAGGAACAATCCCAAACCTTAGATTTATCCCTCAAAACCATCCCCCTACAGACTTGAGGTCATAGAATGCCTACATACATGTTTGCAAATGGAATTGAAGTCATATGTAGTTCTCCTTACAAGGTATCTCAAAGGATGCATACACACAAGTTCCCTATAATCAAGGTTTCACTAATTTTTTACTTTAATTAATAACAGTTAATAGTAGTTAGGAAATCATAATTGAGTTCACAATTTAGTCACCCATTATTATTCATAAATTGGCTTGAAAGGTCCCAAGGTTCGTCTTATCAATATAGGGGCTTGGCTTATTTCTCATCATGAAATTACCTTGGTTTACACAAACCCATACGAAGCACTTTCATTTGAAATTCACATAATAGATTCAATATCAAGGTTCTTATACTCAAGGGGCCAATAGATATTTTGTAATCATATAAAGCCTACGTTACCCTCAATACCCAAATATCATCCTAGGATTATATAGCATGTCTTGTTATTGCATTAAGTGAGAAGGATAAATGAATTTAAAGGAACTTATTATGCCTATGTCCACTACAAGAGAATTTCCCAAATGGTCACATCATTATGTGTATCCTGATATATTCTTAATATTACTCTACATCTAAGATTTCCAATATTACAACTATCTAGAACCCATAGTTTTACTAAATTAAAAGCCATATTGATATCAATCCTAGGAAGGATGAGTAATAATTATTTGGCATTGATATGATTTCTAAAATAATGGCATCATAACCTTAAATGATAATTCATTTGATGTCATGTTGGCTAGGCAGTCTTCACAATATGACACAATCTAATTTCAAGATAGAGGTTAAGGTCCAAGACTCTTTTCTTAGCTATGGAATAATAACATAATGATTACATAAACTTCTTATGCAACTACTAGCTAAAATTGCCTAAGTAGATTATGACTCAATATACTAAGTACCAAATATGAACAAAGTTGGTCATCAACAAATAGTTTACTAAAGTAATTCCATGCATGCGTATGACCATAGAGACATATTCAATGGGGCTAGAATCCTTATTTGAATTATTTTGTTTACAATCTATATATATTTACATTAGAGAGAAAAAGTAAGAGACCACCTTCATGAGGATTAAAATCCTACCTCTTGTTTTCCTTTCAACATAGAATGAATCATATAATATAGTTGATACTTATTAGTTCATAGGTTGTGTACTTCTAAATGTTAGTGAATATATTTCATAATTATGTAAGTAACAATCATGGGTACCCATCAATAATGAAACACACAATTATACTAAGAGGGGGGATGGATTAGTATAACAACAATCTTTTACTTTTTCACAACTTCTTCAACCACAATAGTAATGTACTTTAAAACTTAATCATCTATAGCAATAACACACATGCAAGATCTAGAAATTAAGAACATACGAAGAACACACAATTTATGTGGAAACCCTAGCAAGAGAAAACCACAACACAATATTGCTTATATATATAGATCTTCTTCGTAGACTTCAACCTACTTCTCTTACAAATTTCTTTTGTAGGCACCAACCCACTGGAGACACCAATCCCCACTTACAAAATTTGTAGGCACCAACCCACTGAAGATACTAATCCCCACAACTGAGCACCAACTTAGCAAGAGACACCAATCTATTCTTTGATAGGCACCAACCTCCAAATTCTTCAATGGATGATATGTCTTCACAAGATTTAAATATAGATATGCTTTCCCTCACCAATTTGATCAACAACTCTGAATTTGAATGATGTAAATCTTTCCTTCACAAATCAGATCCACATGTAAACACTTTCCTTCACAAATTGATTCAAATGATGTACACTCTTCTTTCACAAATATGATCCAATCTCTGACAATCTCTTCCTTCAAATCTAATCACGAAGATACTTTCAAATCTGCATTTATCTTTTCTCAAATCTACTCTTATGCACTTTTACATCTACTCTTATATTCCTTAAAAAAAATTCTCTTATATTTTCCTTAGATCTGCTCTTAAGTTATGCATCAAATAACATTAGTATTCTTTTCATATATTCAAATATAAATCTTAATTACGCTTTATATTCTCTGTTGTACATCTTCTTAAATAATTGATTTATTTTTTTATATTTTCTTGCTTCAAAAATAAACTCCACATCCCTCTTTTATACCACTATGTGTCCCTTCAAAGGGAGGTGACTCTTCCAAAGGGTATCAGCCTAAATATCATTAAGTGATTTCTATTTATTTTAATTTTTGCATACCCAAGGTGGGCATACCAAATAAGGAAGGTTGAACCTCTTCCAAATTAATATTATTTACAGTTTTAAACACTCACAAACGAGGCAACTCTATGAAGGGGGTCATCCCAATTTTTCTAATTTTATTTTGCATTTTTATCCTCTTCCAAAAGGTGCTAGACATGGGTCAACCCATGTAGAGAATAAACAATCATTTTTCCAATTAATTATCTCCTCCTTGCACAATGATATCTCGATAATGGTGCCATAGATTTGACACAACCAAACCTCTAATAATTTAGCAAATGGCATCTTTTTGACATCAATGACAATAATTCAATTCATCTATACACCTTTGACATTAATAATAATATTTCCAACAATCACCTATTAATTAATAGATCTAATAGCATTGTTTTCAAGTTGTCTGGTTATTGCAAGAACGCACAATGTTAATAAATGATACCTATAAAGAAGATAATCACAAGCACCTAATAATTCTACATATTTTATAACTATAAAGAGGGTATGAAAGATTTTTATTGTTCATCATTCCACATCCCACATGAAAACACAAATATAACTTCAGTTATCACTATTCTTACTAGTCTTCCCTTTAAATTTAGAAAATCCTTTGTTTGATACTTGTAAGAGTGGATATTTAGAACCCAACACTATGTTAGAGATGATTATGCTTAGGTTAGGAACAATGTTGAAAATATTGCTCGTTTAGATGCTGAAGTATGCTACCGACTCTCTCTTTTTTGTCTTTGGTTGATGTCCATAGGCCTTGGTACATCTTCACATTCATATACACCACACTCCTTTAGCATTGTTGGTTCATTTGAACCGAAAAAAATCATCAAGCGATGGATGTCAAGTGAGAAGGGTAGGCATCTGCTCTAGTCCCAATTGATTGAGTAGTTGGGTAGCAAGTTGGAATGAGCAGGTTTAAGCATTGAGTCAACTCCACACTACTGGTTGTTCAGGCCGATTCCACCTTTATCCTCTACTAAAAGTTGTGCCTTATATTCAGACTCCCTTCCCACTTACCAAATCCCTGGTCGAATCCTCCTACACGTCTCATTGTTCTTTTACTTTCTCCTCCTCGCACAATTTTTCCTCTGATAGCATGTGAATGGCAATCAAGGGTGTTGTGTTGGTTTTAAAGTCTAACTTGCGCCTTCCTCTACATTTTTTTCTCCCCTTTGTGTGTCATCTCCCCATGCAATTATTCTTCCTCAAACATTTTCTACTTTCCTTCTTGAAACAAAGCCTCCTCCAATCTTGTTCAATGCTACCTTTTGCCCATGTGTTTGGATTTCATGCCTGCCAATCGAGTTTTCTTGAAAGTTTCTAAAGGATTTTTAACAAATCCATTTTGTGGATATCCATATTCCATTTGAAAACTCTCTAGCTAATGCAGGTAGAGAGGATGTTGGAAATGGTTGTGGAATTTATCTTTTCACTTGTCAAATTGGGTTTGTTTAAAAGTTTCTACAATCTTTTCAACAAATGTATTCATTTATATCTTGTCATCGTAATACTCCATGAGATATATCTCATAAATGAAGCAAGGGATTCCCATACCCTGCCAAGGCACTCATACCTATGCCATCTTCTCATGTCCTTATGGAATTAAAGTTTGTGGAGGGGTGCTATACCTCTGCCTATGGCATTGTAGATGGTAGCAAGTTTCCCACACCACATTTAACTTGTCCCCTTTATCCAAATTGAATGAATTAAATCATTTTTTTTTTTGTTTTTCTTCCACTATGGAAGTTGGTTACATGAGGGATGTGAAAAAAGGATATTGCTAATGAAAATAAAAGTATATCCAAACCTAAAAATAAAAAAATCTTTCTTGAAATGTTAGAGGGTTAAACAATCTACATAAGTAATATCTTCTTGAAAATCTCATTAGGAAAAATAAATTGGATACTTTTCTAGTTCAAGAAATAAATATTCTTGTTGATAGAGTTTTCAAAATTAATAAAGATCCTTTAAGGACTTTGGATATTTTAGGGTTAATGTTGATGGGGTTTTAGGAGGGATTGCTACTTTTTGGAACTTGATTTCTATGGATGAGATTTTTTTGTGTGCTAACCCAAACCATATGACCATTCTCTTTTACAATAAAAGTGAAAACACATCTTGGATTATCTCCAATAAATATGCTCCCAATTTCTCAAAAGATGGAAAAAAGCTATGGAGTAGTCTCACCACTTTTAGATGGTCACATTCTAAATTGTAGTGTTTGGTTATGTGGGAATTTAATGCTCCCTTAAAGGAAAATGAGAAGGAGGATCTCAATTTTCCTTTGACAATAGAGAATTCCTAACAAACTTCACCAATGATACTTTGCTAAATTTGGACTTGGAGGGTGCTAACTATACCTAGTCAAATTGTAGAGTTGGACCTTCTCTTATTTAAGTAAGGCCGAATCGAGATTTGATAGCTTCTTATTTTGTTTTCTCTTACTATTGCTCTCTTTCTAATCTTACAAGTACAAGTTTAGATAACTCTACTATATTTTGTATGCTAAGAAATTGGGTAAAAGGAAGGAGTTTCCTTTTAGATTTAAAAAGATTTGGGCCCATTGTTGGCACCCCACTTTAATGTGTCCCTTTGTTCTATGCTATATACCCCTTTGTGGATTTTGACCTTGTTTATCAAATCATAGACATCCAATATGAGAGAATTCCAAATAGGTCTCCCTTAGGCAAGGTTTGCATAAGTGTGGTTCTTTATCTCCACATGTGCCTATCATGTGTTAGAAGTTGCCAAAGTCCAAGAAAATTGTGTGGGGTATTTTAGGTCATTACTCTAAGTTTTGGTGGGTTTTTAGACTTTTGGGCTTTCAAGGTTTCTCTTACTTGCATTCCCTTCAGTTGAACCTTCAAACCTAGATAATTTTTAGAAAGTCCTTTTTTGTGTCATAATTTCAAAGTTTCTCTTCCCTCGATACCATTTTTCTATCACCCCTGATCCCCAAAACCCTAGCCATTTACCTTAGGCCCTTTGTGTATCAAAGTTTTTTACCTTCACTTCACTGTGTACCATTCCATTATTTCTTTTGATCCTCAAAATCCCATTCCTTTCTCTTTCAACATCGGGATTTCAACCATCCCTCTCCCTTGGTACCTATTAAATACCTTCTCAATTCTCACTTACTTTTTTCTCTTAGCCCCAACTTTTTCCTCTTTTTGACAGCCCTTTCACTTGTTCCCCACCATTTTCTCTTATCCTTGTCAATTTTTGAACTTTCTCCTACTTGGGTACTCTTTCCATGATATCCTTGAAGTTCCTTGACTATTTTCTCAAAGCTATCTTTTAGAGTTGAATTTTTGCTCATTTCTATACCCATGTATCTCCTCCTTGGCATCTTTGATGCCCAACCCTTGATAAATTTGTATATATATATTAATATGGTGTGTGTATGTGGTATCCCCAAACTTAGATCCCTAATTCTTTTTTCTACACTATCTTATTGGGATCATGAGTTCAAGCCTGTCCTCATTTGGGTACCTTGTATGTGGTACTCTTGACCTCCGATTCTCAACATCTCACATTTTGTTTCCTTTTTGTGATTGTGTGTTCAAAATTCTCCTGGCATGCATACCTTAAGGGATAAATTCCTTGTTACCCCTGATCTTTGACTCTTGATAAAGATATGCATCATGAGTCACTCTTAATCACCCTTGAAACCTTGGAAATCCCACTTTTTTCATGATTTTCTCCCACCTACCTCCCAACTCATCCTAGGACAGCATTAATGACTCAATAAGGCCCTAAAAATATCCAATTAGATTTACCCACTTGAAAGCAACAATTTACCAAAAAGGGGCATAAACTTTCATGCACTTCTAGTGACAAAAAGAAAAGGCACTCACAATGTTTTTAATGTAGTAGTCAAAGTTTGGTTTCCTTATCAACATGTTGTATAGGCCCTTTCTTGGCTTTCACATCAAATCCAATGGTGCAATAAATACAAAGAATGTTTATAGATTAGACAAGAAAATTCCCCCACACTTCCACAATACATTAAGGCACATTTATATCACATTTTCAAGCATAATTTAAGGAAAATGATGCTTGATAGATATGCTCATTCTAGATGTAGCATACTTGTGGTAGATCATGAAAATTGTTATAGATTTCATGTCTTTCTTTAAGGGTGTGAAGGACCCAAAATATATCATTTGAAGAGGATAGAAAAATAAGAAAATAATAGTTGTAGAACTAGTAGTAGAAGATTATCATAGGAAGCCCTAGGGTTTTAATTTTTTATTTTGGGGTGTGCAAGAAGTTGAGTCCACTTTTTGGCCAAAAAGTGGAAGTGTTTTCCCTGATATTCAGAATTTGTCACATTTGACCTTAAAATTTGAAGCACTTAGAGATGAAATCTTAAAAAATTCCACTAACCATAAAATGTAGTACTCAGAGTCTAGTTTCCAAATATGTAATTTATTTTAATACCCAAATGATACAAATTCATTTTCAATGGGCATGTCTAAAAACCATTGTTTAAAAGTCAATTTTTTTTACCATACCATGCACGTATATGCCATCCATATTTTGACCTAAATAATTGAATTTTTTTGAATCCTTTTGGGAAAATATTTGTAACACATTGAAGAATGTTGACGATATTTTTTTGTAATTTTTTTGAATCTTTTTTTTTTGTTAATTTTTTATTGGTCATATTTGTTGTTTTGAAAAATTTGTGTACGTCAAACATAAGATGACCTAAACTTATCTCTTTTTTTTTTTTTTCAAATTGAAAAGAATTGTGTGAGGAATGTTGATGTATAATTCATTTTTCAAAAAATTATCTTAATAAAAAGTTATTAAAATACTAAAACCCCCTAATATTTCAAGTTTATGAACCAGTTTCATCAAACATTATTTGAAAAATAGAAAAATAATCCAATTACAGTAAAAATATATATATTTGGAATCTGCATAGTCTCATCTATAATGGGTTTTAATTTCATCAAAAACTTCTACAAAAATGTCTTCAGACATATGTCCAAAGTCAATCTTTTCTTGTAACATTGGCATGACCTTCAAGTTGCAGGTCAAACTAGGTCCAAAGCTTAGGTTTGGGTCCCCAAGCCTTTTCCCAAATTGAAAAACAAAGCACAAACTCGACCAAAAATTCAAATTTTAAAAAATGGGATTTTGTTCTAAAACAAGATCCTGTTTCATAAAAGCTTAAAATTTTTACTTTTATGAAACGAGATCTCGTTCCAAAACGGGATCCCATTTCATAAAAGCTTGAATTTTTTAATCTTTCATGAAACAAGATCCCATTTTTGGCTCGACGTCTTGAAGGTTTCCTAAATAACGAGATCCTGTTTCGTTTTGCTTGATTTCAAGCTTTTTTCTAAGTCTGAAACTTCCACTAGAAGTGGACTCATCTTCTTGCTTTTACCCTTTGGATTATTGTATTTCTAATATTATATTGATGTGGGTTTATTTAAAACTTGTAATATACTCTTTGTAACCTTTGAAGAATGAGTGTAGCTAATTGACTGAATATTTTTTAGTGTCTTTGTGAATATTTTGTGCATCTTTTGCATGTGTTCTTGACCAACTTAGCTAGAAGGTTGTAAAATCAATTTAAAGCTTTTGCAAAATAAATAAATACACATTTTTTTGGATCATTAAGTAGACTCTTATAAAATACTATAACTTCTATTATTTATTCTTTTCCATGTGTAGAACTTGATTTATGTGTGCTTAAAAGTAAATCTAGTCTTTGGGTTCATCTTCTTTAAGATATCTCATTAGTTTTCTATCATTAAACATTTTGTGTGAATCCCACACTTTTTCCCAATTAGATATAGGCATGTTGGTTATTATTTGCTCCACATTTCATCACACCAACACATTATAGAAAAAACATTATAAATCTTTTTAGTTGTGTTTTATTTTTTAGATTTCATGTGTAGAAGTGTACAACAATAGTAGGGGTTGTTATATCCATATTTTAAAAAATTTAATTGGCAATTCTTTTAGACTATATTGAGAAGAAACATAAAAAATGGCAAACCCACATGTTGTCTTTAATAGGGAGAATTCAAGTTACAAAGAAGATCCTTATTTTGTATACTAGTTATTATACTTCAGCTTGGATGTTTGGTAGTGTTAAATTTGAATGAATTAAAAAAAAAGTTGTGGAGCAGTCTCACCACTTCCAAATAGTCTAACTTGAAGTGTTTGGCTATGTGGGAATTTAATGCTCCCTTAAAGAAAAATGAGGAGGATCTCAAATTTCCTTGGAAAATAGAGAATACTTGACAAACTTCATCAATAATAATTCTTTGTTAAATCTTGACTTGGAGGGTGCTAACTATGCCTAGTCAAATTCTAGAGTTGGACCTTGTCTTATTTAAGTAAGGTTGGATAGAGATTTGATAAATCCTTATTTATTTTTCTCTTACCATTGCTCTCTTTCTACTCCTACAAGGAGGACAAGTTTAGATAACTCTACTATATTTATGTATGCTAAGAAATTGGGTAAAAGGAAGGGGTTTCCATTTAGATTTAAAAAGATGTGGACCCATTGTTGGCACCCCACTTTAATGTGTCCCTTTGTTCTTTGTTGTGTACCCCTTTGTGGATTTTGACCCTATTTATCAAATAATATACAACCAATATGAGACAAATCCAAATGGGTCTCCCTTGGGTGAGGTTTGCATAAGTGTGGTTCTTTATCCCCACATGTGCCTATTATGTGTTAGAAGTTGCCAAAGTCCAAGAAAATTTTACGTGTGGGGCATTTTTTGGTTATTTCTCTAAGTTTTGGTAGGTTTTTAAATTTTTGGGATTTTAGGGTTTCTCTTACTTTCATTCTCTTCAATCGAACCTTAAAACCTTGATAATTTTCAAAAAGTCCCTTTTTGTGCCATAGTTTCAAAGTTTCCATTCTCTAGGTATTGTTTCCCTATCACCGTTGATCCCCAAAACCCTAGCCATTTACCTTAGGCCCTTTGTGTGTCAAATTTTTTGACCTTCACTTCCTTGTGTACCATTTCCTTCTTTCTCCTGATCCTCAAAATCCCATTCCTTTCCCTTTCAACATTAGGGTTTCAACCATCCCTTTCCCTTGGTACTTGTTGAATGCCCTCTCAATGCTCAATCCCTCTTTTCTCTCAGCCCCCACTTTTCCTCTTCTTGACATCCCTTTCACGTGTTCCCCACCTTTTCCCCTTATCCTTGTTAATGTTTTTATTTTTCCCCTACTTGGGTACCCTTTCCATTAGCATTTTCTTAAAGTTATCTTTTTAGAGTTGAACTTTCTCTCATCCCTATACCCATTTATCTCTTCCTTGGAATCTATGATGCCCAACTCTTGATAAATCCTTACATATATCCTATCAAAGTAGCATATTATGGGCACACCTTTAATATGGTGTGTGGTATGCGGTATTCCCAAACTTAGATCCCTAATTAATGCTTTTTTCCACACTATCTTATTGGGATCACAAGTTCAAGCCTATCCTCATTTGGGTACCTTGTGTGAGGTACTCTTGACCTCTGATTCTCAACATCTCACATTAAGTTACCCTTTTGTGATTATGATTTCAAAATTATCTTGACATGCATATCTTAAGGGATGAATTCCTTGCTACCCTTGATCCTAGACTCTTGATCTAAAGGTATGAGTCATGAGTCACTCTTAATCACCCTCAAAATCCTTGACCTTCCATATTTTTCATGATTTTCTCCCACCTACCTCCCAACTCATCCTAGGACACCATTAAAGACTCAATAAGGCCCTAAAAATATCAAATTATATTTTTGAGTTGAAAACAACAAATTACCAAAAAGGGGCACAAATTTTCATGTGCTTCTAGTGACAAAAAAGAAAAAGGTACCCAAAATATTTTAATGTAGTAGAAGTTTGCTTGCCATATCAACAGGATTTATAGGCCCTTTCTTAGATTGTACGTTAAATCCAATGGTGCAATAAGTACAAAGAATATTTATAGATTAGACAAAACATTCCCCCACACTTCCACAATACATCAAGGCACATTTATCACACATTTTCAAGCATAAGTTAAGGAAAATGATGCCTAATAGATATGAGAATTCTAGATGTAGCATACTTGTGGTAGATCATGCAAATTATTATATCTTTTACGTCTTTCTTTGAGGGTATTGAGGACCCAAAAGATATCATTTGAAGAGGATGTGAAATAAGAAAAGAATAGTTGTAGAACTAGTAGTAGAAGAGTATCATAGGAAGCCCTAGGATTTTATTTTTTGGTTTTGGGTATTGCATTTCTAAGATTGTATTGATGTGGGTTTATTTAAGACTTGCAATAGACTCTTTGTAACCTTTGAAGAATGAGTGTAGCTAGTAGATTGGATTTTTTTAGTGTCTCTATGAATATTTTGTGCATCTTTTGAATGCGTTCTTGACCAGTTGATTACCTAGAAAGTCATAAATTTATTTTAAATATTTTTAATGCATCTTCTTAAGACAAATAAAGAAACACACAAATTTACGTTTGGATCATTAAGTAGACTCTTATAAATTTTTGTAAGTTCTATTATTTATTTATTTGCATGTGTAGAACTTGATTTATGTGTGCATTAAAATAAATATAGTCATTGGGTATATCTTCTTTAAGATATCCCATTAGGTTTCTATCACTATATATTTTGTGTGAATCCTACACTTTTTCCCAATTAGATATAGGCATGAGGCTATTATTTGCTCCACATTTCATCACACCAACACAATTAAAAAACTAAGTATTATAAATCTTTTTAGTTGTGTTGTATTTTTTAGCTTTTGTGTGTACAAGTGTACACCAATATTAGGAGTTGTTATATCCATATTTTGAACATTTTACTTGGCAATCCTTTTAGGTTATATTGAGAAGAAACACCAAAAATGGCAAGCCCACATGTTGTGTTTAATATGGAGAATTCAAGTTACACAGAAGATCCTTGCTTCTTATACTAGTCATTATTCTTCAGCTTGGATGTTTGGTAGTGCTTAGTTTGAATGAATTAAAAAAATAGATAGTTTTTATGGTTAGATGGTAAAGGTACTAAAAAGAGGCATGCTATAAAGTAGACCTAGTGGTGTCTTCATAAGTCCAATGGGGGGTTGGGGCCTAAGAATTTTAAGATTCAATGCTTTGCTTTGGTTGTTAAATGGATACTAAAATCCTTTGAGTGATTAGATCACTATGAAAGTTTTATTAGGAACAACATTGCTCTTTCCAAACCTAGAAAGGGTAGAAACTAGACTTCCTTGCACCCACATGATTTGTTATTTGGAAAGATTTTTGTTAAACCTTTTGGCTCCAATTTATTTAGCAACATTTAGAGGGCTTGAGAGAGTGTTAAACACTTGATTAAAAATAAAAATCTTTTTTCTAAAACTAAAGGCGAATTCACTGCTTTTAAATCAATATGGTGGAACCTATAATGGAATAACAAACCACTTGCCCTCACTCAAGATTTTTTTTCTAAACAATGGGACTCTAAAGGCATCTCAAAGTTTAAAAATATATCCCTAATAGCTAGAAGAGATCCTACTTTGTGTTGATTAGGGCCCTATATACTATGAAATTTCTTATTTATCTTACTTTGAACTCTAAAATTTTGATGATAGTTTTTGTTTAGATGTTTACTAAAAATATTTATATTTTACTTGTTGATATAAGGAAAATAATGTATTATTTTAATATAAATTAGAGCCTTTAGTGGTCAGATAGTAAATAGACCCATGTCTTAGGTAATATTTAGTCCTTTGTTATTGAACCTAAAAAAACTTGTTTTAGGTGGCTTTTATTTTTGAAAAATATTATTATTAACACTAAGTTGTCTTCCATTAATATCCCTATTAGAATGTGTTCCTTGTGTAAGTAGATCCAAAAACTACTTAACACCTTTTCTTTATTGTCGTATGCCTTTCATCTTTGGTCCTCTTTTTTGGTAATTTTTTTGGCTGGGATGTTAAGGATGGATTTACTTGGTTTGAAATTTTATATCCAGTCAAATTTTTTTGTTGAGCTCAATAAGTTTTGGCTTGTTCTTACCAATAAAATTTTGTGGCATATTTGGAAGGATGGGAATGAGGGATTTTCCAAGGCAAGAGAAGATATCTTACTGAATGTCAGTGTGAGCTCACTGTCATTGGCATCTTAAATTGTAGATCTCATGATACTTGATATTCCAAAAGAAAAATTCTTGATTTTATTAGAGGGACTTGTAGTGGTCTATAAAAAAGAGATTAAAAGAGCACATATTTGGACATAAGACATGAGCATCTTGAACAAGGATGAGTTGGAGGTGCTGAAAGAATACATGAAGAAATACAATAGATACCAAACATAAAAGGAAAGATAAGACTAACCTACTATGAGAGATATATTTGAGCTCGTTTTTGAAGATTATAGTAGCAATCAAAGATGTTGTTAGGAATAAATTTTTGCAATTGCTCCTATATTGGTGATACTATTAACTATTATGGTCAAATAGCTATGTTATTTTTTTGGCAATGATAATGATACTTTTACATTGCTTATTTTTATTGATTGGAGTAGATGCTCCATATATTATACTTCCTCCTTTTGTGAATGATCTCTAATAAAAAAATTTAAAAAAACCTTTAGGAACCTTCATAGGAGCACAATCATTTATATGATTTGTATAAGTTTCATATGGTAGACTAATGGAAATAAAATATAGAAAATATCAAACAATTTACAAGACAAAAGAAACTACAACAGGAAAAAATAAAACAATTTATATATCCTTTATACTATAAAGAAGATCAATCTAGAAGACCAAAAGAACCACAAGTGGCTTAATCTACAATTTATAAGCTAAAGGATTGAATATTTGCATATTTACAAATATTTCATACATGAACAACAAATTAAATATACACCAAAGTTTATGTTGAAAAAATTACAAGGGTATTATGAATCATAAATATAGGCCAACTATTTAGAAAGGAAGAAATAAATGATAAACAACTTCCAAATCTACAAGTGAATGTGAATCCAAAGAAAAATGAGCAATGCTTATGGAAACAAAAATAAAAAGAGAAAAAATAGTAAACATGTTCAAGCTACTTGGAAACCAAATAAAGAGACAATAAGCAAGTTCAAAATCTAAAAGTGGAACTTGTAAGTTATAAGAAAATGGGCAATGGTTATGGGAATTAAAATAAGAAATTTTGTGCCTCTCTCAAGTACACATGCCAAGAGTACAACTTTACACATGATGAGGAAAACATTTTACTTGTTTCAAACATTTCATATGAGGACATGGCTATTCACAATTGGGAAGTGGATGACTTGATAGAGGAATATTCTTCCACCATCATTGGTTGTGGCCTTCTATTTTTGCTTTAGTTTCTTTGTTTATGTGTTTGCGTTTGCTTTTTATATTCTTAGAAAATAGATGATATGAAGACACCTTTAATGGTGTATATTGACAAAAGTGACTATGAACATGTGTTGTGTGGTTCATTTCATTTCTATTTTTTGTGTATTTTCTTTATGTGTTTTTCCTATGGATTTGGTATGATGCAAAATATAGAGTGGTTGACAATCACTTTCAATCATGTTGACAAAAAATATAGCTAGTTTATTTTATATTTTTAATCTTGACTATTTTACTAAGTGGCATTTTTCATGTGCCTCCTTCCTTGTGCCTCCTATATCATTGTTGAGCATATATTTTATTGTGTTTTCATTCTCATTTCACCTTTTATATTCTGTTTTATATTTCTTATCTCTTTTCTATTTGTATGTCTCTCATATATTGTCCTTTGCCTATGATGCATGTGATGTTCCCCCCCACTTGGGGGTATCACATTTATGTTTCCTTATCATCTTCTTTGAGCTGAATGTTGATTTTAGTATCTCATGCTATCATTTTCTCACATGTTTACTTATGCTTATCATACTCACATATTATGATATTGCATGTGCTTATGCTTACATGATTATCTCATGATTACATGTTCACATCTTATATGGCATATGCTTATGCTTATATATAATTACATCTTACATCACCGCTTATCTATGCTTATAAATTTCTAACCTTTTGAATATTGTCACTTATCATTATTTTGAACATTGTGGGCACTTTATGAACTTTGATGATTATTTACTATCGTCTCATTCTATATTTTTCATATGATGATATTTATGAGACTTGTTTCATGATTATTATGCTTTATATATGATCATATCATTTTACATTTAGTCTCTTTCATTTTTTTTGTTATTTTCATACACTGAAAGAACACATATATTATCACTAATGTTCTTTTGATAGATCCTTCACAACCTTACAACACTATGACTATGATGACTTCTTCATAACTCTAAATTGATCACTTCTTAATTATAATTTGACACCCTCCCAACCTTCCAATGTTTTATTATGTTGTTGGCTCCTTTTACATCTCATTTTTCTCTTTTTATAATTCCCAGAACATCATCTCACCACAAACGAAGCCAAATCCTTTCATCTTTTTATTAAATATTTTTGGAAAAAGTATTTAGATGATATTTCTAACTTAAACAAATCTATCTAGATTAATTGATTAGCCTACACATCCTCTGGAGATTCCATTTTTCGGTTCGATGATAAATGCTGCAAATGGTTAACCTCCTACAGGAATGAACTAATTTAAAATATATATAAAAGATACCTATAACCAGAGGAATTTTCAGTGGGCGGACACATCTGATTCCTTTTGTTAAAAAAAACTTCTCCACATTGGATTCTTTTTCTTTTACGGTTATCATTTTTCGTATTGCTATTAGTTCTAACAAATGGTCTGGTTGAACCCAAAATACACTACCGACAAAGTTATTAATAATTGAAAAGTAACAGAGAATAATTTTGAAAGAAAAGCAGATGGTTGGAACAGGAGCTCTGGGTCCACCTGTTTCCTTTTCAATACCTGTATGACCACAAAGATTAGAAAGGAATAAATTACTTTGTCTTGAGGAATATTTATGACTTTTCCAGATGCTTAAATATGGAAATAACTCTCTTCATTTTGCAGAGCTCAAACAATGTTTGTGTTTGCATTGGAAATGAAGTGAGTGGCAGCTTGTGGAACTTTTAAAGTTGTGATGAGAGATTTTACGTATTTTTCAATTAAAAATATGTGCCGGTTATGTTTAACTCCGAAAAAGCATGAGGACGCAAAACACCATGGGATGTATGTAAGGCCTGATGAAGAGGAGGTATTTGGCTTTCAAGAAATGCCCTGCTTGTGAGTGCTCTGGAGTTTCAATGAGTTGGACAATTCGATCACTAATTTACGAGTTTTCCAATTAAAGCCAAATGGAAAGAGTTGGAAGTCTTGATGACCAACCAACTCTCCACTGATTTTTCCAATGGAAGTAAGTGTGAGCCACACCAACTTTCAGTCCAGCAGGAGTGGCGGTCACACTTTGTGTTGGATTCTTAGGCCCCCAAGTTATGTGCCTGAGATCTGAAGGGAATGGATGATTCACCTTGTTTTATCTTTCACTGCATTTTCATCTTAGTTGGGTGGAATGCCATTCTCTACAGATGGTGGAATCTCCTCTTCTGTGTTGTTTCCTGATTTGTTAAGGGCAGCAGCAAAGGGGCTGCTGGATCTCAAGAGAAGTGTACAAATACAGAGGATGTACCACAAGTCCGGCTAAGACATTCTATACAAACTTAAATGCAATTTTTTCTCTAATCCATTCACAAATTATGTTTGATTCAGCTTTCTAATATAATGTTTAATTAACTGTGTTTGCATGTACAGTATGGAGGTTAATGATGTTTATGACTAATTAAAGTTTCCCAAATCTATTCCCTTGTTAATGGAGTTCTTTTTAAATGATAGTGAAACCACTTCATATTCAAGAAATATCCAATTCCTTTAGAACTTTTGTGAATTTGTTTCTAGATTTAAAGTTTTTAATTTTCTATTTTAATTGAGTAATAGAAAAATTTAATTACATAACCATCTAATTAGAAAAAATAGATACCACTAAGACAATTGGTAAAAATAATTGTACTGCAGCTGGAGTCTCTGCCAAAGGCTACAGGTATGGAATGCAGTAGCAGTATCTTATGGTTGCTGCACTACTCTGGCATTTAGAGTCAAGTAACTTGAGGCAACTCAGAACTTGCAGCTCTTAGCCACATTACGTCTATGATCTAAGCATTTCCAGTATGTACGGTAGTAAATAAACAGGACACACTAAGGCTTATTTCTACCAAAGGAAGACAACTCAATTTGTGTGAAGCAAATGGATGCATGTTCTATCACCTGCAAATCAAAAGATTGATGAGAAATCAGCTGAAGGAAATAATTTGCAGATAAATATTTTCAAAATTCTGAAGTACAATGATTACAGAACAATAACAAATGTAGAACCAATGCAATTCCATTCCTTTAACTAGGTTAGTATTTATAAGATAATAAATGCATATGTTAAATAGATGTCACCTTAGAAATGGGCATATTTTTTAAGTTTTAAGTAATTTGATTAATAAAGGCTGTAGATTCAGCTTTCTCAACAACACTATCAGTCATATGCAACATGTTAAACAAGACAATGCAACAGGAGTTGCATTGCTTACCTGAGCAAAAACAAATGTGTACAGCTTCTCCCAAGTCCCAACTGCTGAGCGATGCAAAGAACCACCTACGCAAACAATCAATTGGTGTCTCAGACTTTTTTTCCAAGGTGGGTGTATATTACTACTTTTTACTGTATGGTCCCTGCTCTCTAGAGTTTCTGTTTGAATAGGAACCTTTCAGCTATCAAATCCTCTGTGTGGTTTTTTGTTTTTGTTTTACATTATATTTATTGCATGTTATATAATCCTGAAACCTATAGTTGTTTGCAAAAGGATTTTCAGAAAGAGTGAGATCGATAAGCTACCGAAAATATTTTCATGGGTTTGGGTATTCTCTACATCAACATGAATTAACACCTTTGTCAAAGGGAAGAGCTCTTAAATGAACTGGAAATTCATCCCAAAGAATCTTGCATATCTCTGATACTTACAATAATAAACAAACATGTATATTGTTCACCCTGTTAGGCACATTTTCACTTGTAGAAATGTATCGCCAATCTCTTTTCTCTTGGCTTTGACAATCTTCATGTCTACAGGATTTTCTCAGGCATCTGTGACATAGAAAACATTCACTGCTTTATCCCCTCGTGTTTTAACATCAGCCCTTGTAACAGATAAACCATTCTCCCAGAAAATGCAGGTAATAGCTAAAAGTAGGCCAACCCTATCACCATTATAGAACTCAAGGTGCAGCTTCTGCTCAAAGATGTTTAATTTGATGCAAAGAAAGAAAGTGATCGTTAGAAAGAATATAAGAAACAGAAAACAGGTAAAACAAACTGTGTATAATAAAAGAAAAAATATTGAATGAGACTCACCTACGATACTCCTCTCTATTGCAGCCTCTAAACAACTAATTCGCCGTTACTTTTCACCTTCAATGTCAGGGTACATCTGTTCATGTAATATTCCTGCAATGTCACATGGAAGGAGAATTTGAATAAAGTTGGGTCCCCTGGTGTTAAATGAGTCCATCTTTGGCATCAGGGATTATGAAATGACTTGATATAATTAAAATACACACCATGTATTTTTTTTTAACAGAAAGGGGTAAACATTTATTAATCAATCAGAAGAACAAAATACAAGAAGGGGCCAACCACCCACGGACATAACCAAGAATCACATAATTCTATCAGCCAACAACAGCTGATCCAACAATTGAGAGTAATTCGCAGGTAACTGATCCTTATTCCAAATATTCCAATCCTGCACTTAATCAGAAGCCCATTTGGCCAAACAATCCGCCACTCTATTCCACTTTCTAGGAATATGAGAGTAGACCACAGATTCGAAAGACCTACCCAACCTAAGAATTTGTCTAATAACCAAAGCTAGATGTCAATTGGCATCATCCATCCATTGCGCATTCAACAGATTAACCACCACTTGAGAATCAGATTCACAAACTATCCTCCTCCACCCCAAAGCACACCCTCTCTCCATAGCGTGCAAGATGGCAAGAGCTTCCATGCAGTTATTTGTATGCCAACCTTTATAAATGGAAAAGAGAAACTGCACATTATCTGAACTATCTTGACCAATAACCCCCACACCAGCATGACCAAGATTCCCTCTAGAGGAGCCATCAGTATTCATCTTCAAAACCCATTGAGGTAGGGGAAGCCATCGCCCAACCCTATTAATTTTCCTACTGGACTGTTTACCTCTGCTTCTTCTGGCTAACAAAGAGGTATCTCCCTGACCTTGCAAATCAAACCGGCTGTAGACAGAAGCATCTTAAGGTTCCACAGCAACTGAAAGGTCACAACTTGCTAAAACTGTCTCCTGGATCAAACTCATAATTTTCCTCCACAAATGTTGGACAGTCAACTTTGCATCTTGAAAAATCTGACGATTCCTCTCCAACCAAATATTCCATAAAATGAAAGAAGGCCCAATAGCCCAAGCCACCTGAAGAAAAGAGTATTAACAGGCGGCTTACCCAACCGAGCCTAGAAGTAACATGCCAACAAGCCTGATTCCAAAGGCCCCACTAGAGATGCCAAATCTCCTTTGAAAAGGGACATTGAAAGAAAAGATGAGAGACACACTCCCCACTATTGCAGCACAACATACAAATAGAAGGGCCTTGGAAACCCTGCTTACAAAGATTGTCCCAAGTAAGACACTTATTTTGCACCAACAACTACAAGAAAAAATTACATTTTGGCCAAGAAAATTTGTTCCACACCTGCTTCCACCATGGAATACCATCAATGCCGAAGAGCTGCCTGTCCAGCTCCCCTGCCACAGAATACTTACCATGTATTGACAGTTGCTCCTACCAACCACTTATCTAGAATCCAAATTAATATCAGGGCAATGAGATGACTTTAAACCTCTTAACTCAGACTAAATGAAATTTCAATCATTAAATTTACTACCCTAGTATATCTATACACCACAGAGAATGGTGTAGATTGATCATATTGCTTGAAATATATCTTAATGAATGGTCCATGAAAATGAGTTCCTTTTTCATAATTAATTTTAATGTTAATCTTCATTCTTAGTCTGAAACTCTGTAATAATTCAGAGACCCAAGTCAAATTCATACTCAGCCACTGGAAAAAATATTGCATGGTCAAACTTACACACTAAAAAAGGAAGAAAATCAATCAGGTGGGTATTAACACTTTACCTGCAATGCACATGATCTACTGGATTGATGCTAAAATTTTCTTTCTACTTTGAGATGGAATGGAATGCTACAAAGGATTTTCTTGCATGGAGAAAGTGCATGTCAAATCATGCCACCTCTTGTCTTTGTAGGCTGCAGTGAAGTTTGCAGAGAAAACATTTATCTCATGTGTGTCTTGCAACAATTTAACCAGCAAACGTTGTGATATTTGCTTAAACTTTTTCCTGCATGGTGTTCAATGCAAATAAATAGATTTTTCCCTAAAAACCATGGCCTTTACACACTGCAAGCAGTTAAAAACATAACATTAGAAATAGAAACTGTTTTGACTTTTACTGTTACCTGATTTTCTTATTGGGCGTGTGTTTTTCTGATTAAGTTTACAAACAAAAAATGGAAGTTCACCCAGTAAAATTCAGCCATGCCGATCAGAAAATCAGATTGCATCTTTTCTAAGAAAAGAAAAAAAAGAAAAAATGACTAACACTAGGAAAATGGAATTTTTTTACTCTTGACATAGTTGTAAAAACCCCACTAAATGCACAAATAACAGATACAGAAATACTACAGCAATAATTTTTCTTCTTACATATTTTTAATAAAAATATTTTCTGCTAACAACAAACATTCAAATGGAAAACTACAAATCTGTTACAACTTACTAGGCACACCCAACATCCAAATCTGCACACCACTGATGATACAGTTGGCACTGCAGAACTCGAACTGCTCCTTGAGGTTTTCTGTCCTCAAAATTGTTTGAAGTACAAGAGAAGTGTATGACTTTGCAGCCCCAACCTTAGTAACAACTTTGAATGATGAGATGACAATTTTCTTTTGATGGTAGCATTGTCTGTATTTTCTATCCATGTCCATGCCAAAGAGTCTTCAAGATCTTTCATTCATTTTTTCCTAGGCATCAGAATAGTTACAATGTCAAAAATAAAATCTTGATGTTCATGCACCATCATTAGGTTTCCATCAACACTTCAAATATTGCCTAGTTGATCAGAAACAACACATGCAAGGTGCTACCACATAGGCCTATTGCTAGAGGGAAGGTCTCTACGTGCTTTCAGTAGTAGCCTAAAATCTGAAATCGAAACTACTCCAATAGAGAGTTCTTTATTGCTAACATCAGTCTATAAGAGAGTTGGTACTTGAGATATGTCAGCAAGATCCTCACAAAATTAGTCACAAATATCCTCCATGTCAAGCTCTAACTTTAGACAACTACTTTTATCTACCTACTTGCAGCTTCTATCATGTTCACATCTAAATGTCTAAAAATCATCCAATAGAGAATGTTCACATGTAAATGTCTAAAAATCATCCAATAAAGAATGATATTTGATAGACATAAACAGATAATCATCGATCTAGTCTTCAACTTTTTGGGATAGTGGATTTGGATTTTTCACCTAGCAAACCATACATACTCATTACCATGATGCATGGGATAGTGAAACCATTGGCAATCATTACATTGAATTCTAAGAAGTCTCCACCTTCAATCTCATCATAGCCACAAGGCCTCCCGAATAAAACTGTGGGTAGCCCTACTATCAATGAACATGGTAATCTATTATTTAAATAACACACCATGAACATAAATGGATGATATTGTACTTCTCTTGAAATAGCAGCATGTGTACTCTTGCTAGTGTTAGTAGTATCCTTTGGTAATTTCTCAAGCTTATACTCAACAATCTACTCCTTTGTTTCCTACTATTGTTCCAATTCATCAATTTCATAGTTGGTTCAAAAATCTCTAGTTGAATCATCAAATATGCTTGTACAAAGTTGTTCCCTTTTGTAATCAAATCATGTTACCACCACTTATGAGTGACTCCTTTGAAGTGAAGTGTAGAAAATTTAATTGCCTCTTTCTCATATATTAGACTAAAGAAGTGGGTATTTAGCTTTTGAATCCAATCATGAGCTAAAGCTTGGTTGGATCCAACAAATAAGGGGACGATGAATTTCTCCAACTTGCTTTGTAGATCTTTGTGATGTTAGTTCAGGGTGGATCTCCTTTCATTCCTAGTTTTGGTTTTTGGCTTCAGTGTATAGAAGTTCATGAAGGAGATGTTTGCTCGAAATGCAACACTCTTTGCTTTGTATTTAGCATGGAGAACATTGAAGTCATCCTACTATTGTTTTTCCATACACACTTCTTGTGGCATAGCTTCTCTTGACAAGAAGATGATTCTCAAGAGTCTAAATCTAATTATTGAGTTCAATGGGGTGCTTTGGTTCATCATTGAAGATGATGAATCCCCTTGTACACCATTACCCAAAGGCATAGTGACACAGTTTGGTTCGGGCATCTAAATACTTTGGGTGAAGAGGTCAATGAGGTATTGTCGCCCAAGCCTCAAGGATCTTAATTCCACCTCTTTATCTTTATGTGATAATTTTTGGTCCCTTTATTCTCTTAGTTTATGTTTGGTTTCTCTACTCCTTATTGGTCCATGCAATAGTAACCTTTTTTTGTACCTCCCATAAGTTGGCTAGGTCTTGGCTTTGATACTACTATAAAATCCCCACTAAATTCACAAATAATAGACGTAAACATACTATAGAAATATTTTTTTGTATTTTTATGTTTTTTTTCAATAATAAACATTCAGATGGAAAACTAATGGAAAACTAGCAATTTGTTACAACTTATTTGGCACACATAGGGTTCAAATATACACACCACTAATGATCCAATTGACACTCAAAAAATCAAACTACTCATTGAGGGTTTTGTCTTCAAAATGGTTTGATGGCCACATTTGAAGGTTGTCATTTTTAAATGCCACAACTACTATAAATAGTGTCACATTCCTAAGAATGAAATTATTTTTTGTTCTTAATTTTCAAAAGAATATTTTTCTTTTCCTCTTAGCACTACCTATATATACTCTATGCTTCCTCAATCACAAGTAATCCAATCCTCAATTGATGGAAATAACTGACAAATACATCCTTATTTATCTAATCCTAACTGACTCATTTGTCTTATTTCCATATTTAATTGGCCCTAACTAACTCATCCACCTTATTTCCTTATTTAGTTGACCCTAAATGATTCATCCACCTTATTTCATGATTTAATTGACCCTAGCCATTCGTATGCTACTTGTCCACTTCCTCAATGCTACTCCTATGCTACCAACTCAAAAAAGGGACATTACAATGGTTTTCAAAGAATACAAAATACACAATATTTTTACATGAAACATAAGTTTCCCTACGTTTACATGGAATGGGCATGGATATAAGCATAGGACAAGAAGTAAAAAGTTTATATAAATAAGAAACATGATAAAAGCATAAAAGATTAAGAGGAAAATGATAAAACATGGAAAAGAAAGATAAGTGGGCAACCCAAGTGTGAAATAAAAGGATAAAAAAAATAGAGGTTTGGTTCATGTAAATATCTCCCTTTTATCTACAATATCTTGAAACTTATGTTTGAATGCAATTGATCTATTTGTACAATGTCCATGTATGCAATGATAAGAACTAAAGTATTGAGCTCTATGTCATGCAAGCTTAGACATATCCATTGGTTTAACTAAAGGTAAATCAATAAGAATATGTTTCAAGAATTGTTCTAAAACCATGTGTGGAAGCTCTTCTAATGTAGTGAATTCTCTAAATTACTTTGGTTTTAGAAATATATTATGATGAATATCATCAGGTACATCCTCATTGTCTCCATTTTCTCAATGTGACAGAGTGTTAGAAATGAATTGATAGAAAAGTAGATTATTCAATAAGGTGTGATCATACTTACACACAATAATACATAAATATTAGCTTTTGTTCCTTGTGGTTATTTTTGGTTGTCTATTTTGTTTTATTATCTCTTATTCCTTGTGTTTGCATTACATGAGTTGAGAGATGAACATCTTAGCATGTTTTTAAGAACTTAGTGGTTATATGGAACATTTTTGTAAGAATAGATTGGAATGAACTATAAAAACCTCATTTAGTCAACTACGTCAACTAAAATCATTTATAAAAAAATTGCTTTATTGCCTCAAGTGCAAAGTAAAAAACATTTTTAATATGTTTCTAAAAAGTTTTGAACCCTTACAAATAATTTTAATTTTACATATATACAAATCAACTTGACAATACAAAATTTTCACTTTTACAATCAATTTGACCATTTCTAGCTTCAATTTTGAAGGTACAACAAGATGCAAGTATGAAAATTTCAAGATCTTCAAGAATCCCCATGGCTGGATCAACACCATCTTGCTTCGATTACCCTCCTTTAATTTGCAATCAAAAGAATATGATTGTCAAACTATCAAAATAAGACCCTAGCAACATTCATGAGAAGGTGGAAGCTTGTTTGACAACACTAACCTATATTTTAAGAAGTAAATAACATGATGCACATATCAACTTGAAATCAAATAAATCAAAAAATACAAAGTATATTGAAAAACTATGTACAACCTAAGTCATTCAACTAATTCAATCCAACGAACCATGCAAATGTTCTCCTCTTTATTGTGTTGAGTATTGCCTCATGGTTAGACTTACAAACTTTTCACCAGTTCTTATTCAACAGTTTACTCCCTTATTTAATCAATTTAAAATTTGATGCCACAACAAAGTTAAAATAATGAAAAATCTTCTTATGTGTGTCAAAGTCCTTAAACAACCACACATCAAGCTTCTTAATTGGACACCTTCTAAGCCATGTTCCAATAATAATCATTGATCCTATAGGATGCTCAATGTCTTCTCCATCTATGATAGGGGGTCCCAATTTATTTTTTGTCTCAACACAACAACATAAATAGTAGTCCATTCTTTCTTCATTATCTTCATCCACAATAACTACATAAAAATGCCCTATATTGATTTGTGCATTTAATAAGATGAATTTAGTAAATGATACAAAAATACAATAAAATAAGATAAAATATTAAATTTTATTGAATTATACAACTATAATACCTAGTTGAACTAGATTTGAAGTGTGGTCAAAGTCAACTAGTGATTCCATATACATGAGTTGTAGTGCTCTTAAAAGTTGGTACATCTCAAGTGGGCTTAGAGTTTTAGCACACCATTCATCAACCCACTCTTTTGAATCACATTCATTCCTTATAAGATCTATACATGGAGAACACAAGCATGCCATCTCCCTCATGTGAATAGTCCTTGAAATTGCATTTTAGCTTCTAAAAGAGTGGACCTCACTCAATCCTATCAATGTACAATAATCATCATATTTTGCAATCATCTACCAACCAAAAAAACTACAAACTCTAGAATTACCTTCATTACCTAGACCCATTGTAATATGATACCGTTTGACGATAGATGTTGCAACTATCAAATTTACACTATCTTTGTACTTGAACTCTTCTCATGTTAAGGCTTTTTTACTACATGCTCCTACACCATCATGCTCCCCCTTTCCATGTTCAATCTCTAAAAATGAACCATATATGTTGAACACTACTCATCTTATGCATTCTACTCAACCAATAAAACTTCTAGGAGTTCTTGAATTATGCAAAATTATATGACCATATGATATGTTGACCAAATGTGATGTTCTTTCTAGCAAAATTATTGGAAAAAATCTTAAATAAACCTTGCACAAACTTTCTAGAATGTGTGTGAATATCACTAATATAAAATGATACTCTATCAAGATATTTCTATCTTCCTCTGTACTATCAAGTGCATGAATGAATGTGATATGCACAAATGTAGAAACCTAAGTGGAATTGTAGTATTGTGATTGAACCTCATTATGTGGTTGTCTTGTATAATTCTTTGTAAAGTCTACAATTGAAATGATAGTACCAAGTGGAAATGTGGCCTTGCGTATCTTGAATTGTAAGTCCAACCATCAAACTCTATGGGTATGTCTTGCATACTCATATACTATATCCTTTAAAAAAATAGACATAAATTGATACACTCAAGTATATTTCATTCACCAATTCAGATTTTTTTGCCTATTTACCATCTTTTGTACTGTATTTCATTAACTTGTATTTTCAAAAAATTACTTTTTCATTGCCAATTACAAGTGTATTCTCCATATGTACACAATTTGTCAAATGTTGCAAGCCACCACAACTATCACATGTTCCATTGAAACATGGTTTCTTGTAAAATAATTGTCCATCCACTCTTTCACATAAAATGATTGAAAGTAAACCTCTTGAAGATTTAGATGGAGCCTTTGCCATACCCTCCTACAAAATCTCATTAATATTGAAACCTACACATATATGCTAATAAACATTATAATGATTAGAAAATTTAATATGTACTCTACAACAACAATTTGTGCATGTGTGATATATTTTGACATAAAAAGAATTTTTCATTTCAAAATACCTTTGACTAATTTTTATTTGAGTATACATCTCTAAAAAAAATAGAGAAAATTTGTGTAATTCATATTCAAAAAATGCTTTGAATGTGGCTCACGGTTTCGACATCCAATTCTCCCTTTTATATCTTTTTTTAGGTGATACTCGTGTTATTTTTCCAAAAATATTCTACTAGGGATCACAAGACTTCAACTTTAATTTTATTTTTCCATGGGAGTCTACAAAAGAATGCCCATAGTTCATTGTTATTTGAGCTCTCAACTCTTTCACTCCTCCCAATGACTTTTATTAAATGTTTTCTACTTATTTTTAGTGTTTGACTTGTTTCCTTTATTATGTAAGCTTCCTTTGTTTGATTAATTACTATTGTTGATGTAATTACATCCCATGTAATATTATTAACTTTAGTGCGTGAGGTCAAACCCACACTTTTATATGCATTCATTAATTTTTCACAATATATTTTCACTATTAGTATTCAATGTTCTTAGGTCTTCATTATGGATCTTGTTATCCCCAATTTTGAACCCTTGAATTTTTTTAATTTTCCCTACCAAGATACCAGTTAAACCTATGGTGGTTACAAAGCCATACTTTTTCCATTTGAAATTTCAATGGTGCAGCATTTTATGATTATACAGAGGTAAACAATTGTGGTGAGGTTCACATAGACAGGGCTTATATCAATATATACATGAATACCAGACTTCTAAGAAGTTTCCGAACCCTTATTGGAGGTTGGTACATATTACAAATCCTTTGTAATTTACAACATTGCTGAGAAAGTTCAATTCCAGATGAGTGAAGAAAGGTCGAGAACTCTAGCAGACGGGTCTTTAGGAAATGGTGGATTTGATCCATTTTCAGACAGTGACTGGTTTACTTGGAGGGAATACCTTATGCATGGAATAGAATTTAATTACTCTTCCATTTCGCCCAGCTCCTTGAAGGAGACTATGATAAACAATAGCTTATTAAATATATTGGAAATAATATTATGTGGTCCCGACAATCAGATTGAAAATATTGGAGCTTAATCCCTTCTTGTAGCATGTGGGAAGTAATGGGTAACATGGTGAAATATTTTGGCCTCTATCTCAGTATTCTTGAATTTTGATATTTACATAGTTTGCATCGTCAAGTTTTATCTCGGGCCTCTTCTACAATTATGCTTGAGCCGACGGCTTTTTCACTTAAGGTGTAAACTCGGGCGGAGATTTTGAAGGTTGGGCGAACCATGAAAGGTGTCGTCGGGTGACATTTCACCTAGTTATAAAAATCGTCCAAAAGCCAGCCAGACCTTTATTATAATGGAGCATGATCTTCATAGGCTATTTGGGCACCAATTGTAGAATCGATATCAGGTCTCTGGCATTGTTAGTAAATAATACTAATTGTTATGAAGCAGTCTGAGTTCACAAATGATGATAGATGAGATGAACGTTGATTTCCCAGTAGAAAACTATTGAAGACTCTTTAAAAGGATGTCGTTGTGCACGACTAAAAAAATTCTTCTCTCATTCATCACTTTAGCCGCAAAGTATTTATATATGCACAGTTTTAAATCATCAAAGGGTGAATGGAGGGAAATCGGGTGTGATCGGGCCAGCATTGATGGGAACATGGTCTTTTGAAAGATTAAACATCATACAATCACAAATGGATGAATGTTGATATTTGATGCCGTGAAGACAACATTTGTCAAACGTTGTTTTTGAAAGAAATCTCACATAGTTTATGTTTTGCATTTGTCTCAGGGTAGATAAGTCTATGCATTGGCTTGGCCATGTGGGATATGAACTATGTATCATTCTCTTGTACCTACTTCATTCTAAAATTAATCTATCACATCTGTGTCATGGTTATGAACAGTTGTTAGCTGCCCTTTTTGTTTTCTGGTTAAAAAGCATACCCTATCTTCATTCATTGCATATTTTAAGAGGGAGTTGTACCTCTAAAATTTAGAGGAAAGTTGTTGATCAAATGACAATTTCTCCAATTGTTAGTGCTATTTGTTCTTCTTTCTGGACATATTGAGTCATTTTCTGCATTTATTTTCGAAGGAAAAATTTGTTTACTAACAGATCTAAACTTAGAATTTCTCATCATTTCAACAAATAATTAATTTGTATTTTGTTTCTTTTAAGTTTAAAAAAAATAGTTTTCATATTTTATTCACATTTCTTCAACAAGTACATTTGGGAATCTTATCAACCATTAGTTATAAAACATTCTCATCAATTTCAATTAAAAACTTAGGTTTTTAATGCAACATTCTAGGAGTTGTTCTCAATGGTAAAAACTTGCCTCAATATTGGAATACATTTCTTTTCAATATATGGCATGTTTATTGTGTTTTCACTTAGTGTGAGGAATTTTTTCAATATCATCTTGAAATGGGGAAGATGACATATCTTCAACTCTTGGATTCAATTTTCTTATTGCATGAATATTTTGCATTTATTCCTTTGTTATCCAAATTCTTGCATTTCATGCCTTGAGTGAATGCCTCATGTTCATCTTCAATCGGTAAAGATGCTATATCTTCTTCTATGGTGTTTAATTTCTTCCTTTCATGAAGTAGTCTCATTCATTCCCTTTTCTTCCCGTTCTCGGCTTCACAATCCTTCAATGTTTGAGTCTTTGGTTGCTTCCTTGGCATGATGGTGAATTCTATATCAATCATAAATAAGACATGGATATTAGTCAAGTTATGATATGATAAAACATCAAACGACAACAAAAAATGTAATGCACATGAAAAAACTCAATGATATTTACAAACACTTTAATATCAATTTGTAGATTGGAAATGAACAAAGAGGCAAGGTAAATTTTTCTCAATTGGTATGTGCATAGAAATGGGTGTCATATCCCCTTGATACTTTGTTAATCATTTTTCTTGACCCCTAGCCCTGATGTAATTTGGACTAGGGGTGAAACTTTAGACTTTAAGGTGCAAACATAAATAACTGTGTGTGTGTGTGCATGTGAGTGTGTGTTAAATATGAACCTTGATATTATTATTAAATGTGATTATCAATCCTATTATGCTATTCTAATTTAATGCATTAAATGTTTGGATTAATGCAGATTAATGATTTGACCTTGTTGTACTTGTGTGAGGTTTTTTGTTTGATGCAGGCACCAGGGGTGCAAAGTGAGGTGGATTATGTGGTTACGTCAGTTGAGAGAAAGATAAACAATATGTCATTCTAGAGTTAGACCTTTCCTGTGGTTTTTCTCACCCTAAGGTTCATTTAACCTAGGATTTCAATATATGTTATTATCATAGTTATTTGTTCCAACTAAGTTGAGCCATCAGGTCCACTTAAATATTTCAGTTATTTGGCATTGCTTAAGTGGTGAATTTATTAGAAGTCTATGAATAAAAGGTAAATTAAAAATAAATAAATTCATAAAAGTAAAAAAAATAAAAAAAATAAATTTAAATAAGAAAATAATAAATTATATAAGGAATAGCTACCAATATTAAAGTAAAAAAAAATTAAGGAAAAAAAAAATAATAGTTGCCCTACAATGATATAATAATAAAGGGTGATTAAGACAAGACTTCCATTGAATAAATAAAAATGAAAGAAGAGAAATAAAGCTTTCATCAAGCAAATGAGGAAAGAAAGGAGGACGTAGGTAAAAAAAAAAGAGATACTTTCACGGGAGAGGAAGGGGACAAAGAAAGTAGAGCAGGGAGGTTATCAGAAGCCATCGACCAAGGAGAGGAAGAAACATAGCTAGGTGAGGAAGTAAAGTGTCAAAAAAGGACATCAGAGCCTTTAATGAAGCCTGGTGACCCCTACAACTAGAGGAATGGTAGGATGAAACTTAGAAAGGCATGCCACTCGCCCATCCCATCTTTAAAAATGTATGGCTATGTTTCATTTGGGAGGAGAATTTTGGGAAAAGAATAAGGAGGCGTGACAACAGAGGCGTGTTGGTGGTGACTAGGGTTTGAATATTATTGATTCAAGCTTCTCAATCTCAGGTGCAAGTTTTATTCTTTATTCATAGTTAATATTTTCTATTGGAACCCTTAAGCAACTTCCTTTTTGGTATTGGATACTCTATAATTTGAAATTTGGAGAAATGATTTGTTGTCTCATACTCAAGGCTTGCATCCTACTCAAAATGGTAGAGGTTTTTCCTTTCTCTGATAGCTAATTGGGTATATATATATATATTCAACTCCCTTGAGCCATTCAACCACATGATCCGACTCTATGGGCTTGCTTTTCCAATTCATTTACTAGACATTTTGTTGGATATATGCACTTAGCTATATGTGAAGTGTAGAAATAATATGTTGTACAAAAGAGTTAATGGTGTTCTTTTAAATCTGAATTATAGGAAAAGCATAAAATAGGGTAAAATATTTGGTGAACTTGTTTCCAAGCCCATCAAAGACTTTGTTTTGGGCATTATTTTTGGGGGGCAACCGCTACATCAATACAACCACTTCATACTACCTTTACAATCTGGTTGCTACATATTGTTGAAACCTACATTATTGTGCATACCTACTACCTTTACAATCTTGTTGCTACATACTGTTGAAACCTACATTGTTATGCATACCTACTACCTTTACAATCTTGTTGCTATGTATTGTTGAACCTACATTGTTGTGCATAAATATTACAATCTTGCTGCTACATACCATTGAAACCCACATTGTTGTGCATACATATTGCTGGGACAATTTTGATAAACTGCATACACTTGCTATTAAAGAATATTGTTGGTTTGGTTACTGCATATTCAAGGCTGGATACATAATTTATTGCATTCAAAAAACTATGTGACATAGCTGGAAATCCATGCATTTTGTTACAAACAATACTAGCTAGAAATGTATTATGATCCGCTATATTAGTTTCTGATTTGAGTAGTGTAAAGGTTAAAAGAAGGTTGTGAAATTAGGACTGGAAAATAAACTTTACCTTTGGCACTCCAGGGCTAGCCAATAACAAGTGGATGGGTACACTTAACAACTTGAAGTTATCTCAGATACATTTATGACTTTAAAGTACCACAATACATTTCTAAACTTTTGTAAGAGACCAGGTGTCTCTCAACCCGATCACTTGTTGATAATACTAAGTTTTTTTGTTTGTTTTGCAATTTTTTGATTTTTTGAGGGTTTTGAATAAATGAAAGAAAGTGCGATTTTGAAATAAATACAAATAAATTCGTAGGAAACTAGAATCAATAATAACTCTTTGATTTTGTAATGAGAAAGCCTTCTTCAATTTAGTCGAACTATTACAGTAGGAAAGAAAGTACATGCAATATATAAATCAATTGCAAACTTTATTAAAAACCTGGTTATAAATTGCAGCAAGGTGCACAACTGCAAGTCATCTGGATAACAATAATACTCCAGTCTCCTAGTCCAAGATCACGCCAAACACCTCAAAGAAGCAAGGTGACCAAGCTGGAAGGAGAGGGAACCCAAAATCCAAGGCATTTTTCCTTATTCACATCACATGCCTCTCAACAAGTATAGTACGGCCTGACATCAGCATTGATGAAAGTACGACCCCTTGAAGAATGTGCCAGATCACTGAATAAAGAATGGAAAAGTCGCCTTATTACTCAAATGAATGATCTTTGTTAAACCCTTTCTGAAACTACCTCAGTAAGCACAAATGCAACCTCTGAATGAAGTTACCCAGCTGACAATCTTCAACTGGTATTGCACAATCTCAGTATGCTTGATTTTGAAGAGGGAATGTTCTTCAAAACTTGATGATCTGCAAAAACCCTTATTTCTCAAACCCTGATGCTCTCAGAGAGAAATAATAACAAATTTGAATAATCAACATAATGAGTTCGATTTTCCTTGAGGAAATATATAACCTCTCTCAAAAAGTTGACCCTTCTAAAAAATCAGCTCAATTACATTTAATAATAAATAATTCGCCCTTTTGCAATACTTAGGCCAATATTTAATAAATGGTGTCCTTTTATTTAATGAGTATTAAACTCTCTAAAATATTAATTTTTTTCCCTTCATTATAAAGTATTAAAAATACTTTATAATTTTCCATTTTAATAATAACTTTAATATTTCATTAAAATGACTTTATATTATAAAGCCAAATTAATAATCTCTTCAATTATTATTAAATGCTCTAATAATCCCTGTTTGCTCAACAAATCATCAAACCGGGTCGATACTGAGCTGACCAACTGAATCAGGTGCCCTGCCAAAAATAGCAACTCCTACCTGCCTGACTTTCTATAAATAGTAGGTACCTTTAAATCACTCTGTAAGTGTCCACAAAGGCCCAAACTTGAATTAGCTGTTGGAGTGATGTTCCCAAATGCTGGATAACTGACTCAAGTGATCCTCTAAACACTTATGCTAGCCTACGAGGATCTAAATGATAGGCTAACCTTAGACATCACTATACTACCTAGGAAGGGGACATTACAGTCCGCCCTCCCTGAAATTGCTTGTTCTCAAGCAATCTCAGCTCTAGATGTTGTAAAATCTCTTCTGACTCCCAAGTAGCATCCTCAATCGGCAAGTCTCTCCACTTAATCAAATACTCTTTGATGACCCGTCTCTGAAGATGTCTCTCTCTAACATCAAGGATGGCCTCAGATACTAATATCAACTTCCCCTCGTCATTAAGGGGTGGCAGTACTAGAGAGGGAATCACATGCTGACCCAATGCCTTCTTCAGGCGTGAGACGTGAAATATGTTATGAACCATGCTATCCACCGGTAAGTCCAACTCATAAGCAACCTCGCCCACTTGTCTGATAACTTAGAATGGACCATAGTAACGAGGTTTGAACTTCTCTGCACCACTCTTCTGTAGAGTGGATTGATGATATGGTTGTAACATGAGATACACCATGTCACCCACTACAAAAGAATGCTCAACCCTTTTCTGATCAGCATACTGCTTTTGCTGACTCTGTGCCCACTGGATATTGTCTCTGAGAGACCTCAAAATATCTTGTTGATCCTGCATCATGTCACCTGCGCTAGGCACTCTGCTATCACTCAATACCAAATCCAAAAGGTTGGGCACCTCATACCCGTACAATGCCATGAAGGGTGTCATCTGTATAGTCATGTGGTGAGTAGAGTTATAACAATACTCACAAAGGTATATCCACCTCACCCAAGCTCTCTGCTGTCTAGCTATGTAATTGCATAGATATCCTTCCACACTTATTGAAAATTTATGTTTGTCCATTTGTCTGTGGATGGTAGCTGGTACTAGGTGTCAGTTTGGTCCCACAAAGTTTGAACAACTCCTGCCAAAAGTTGCTCATGAACCGACTGTCTCTATCGCTAACTATAGTCCAAGGAAAACCATGTAATCGAAATACCTCTCTGAAGAAAAGCTTTGCAGTCTACAATGTTGTGAATGTAGTAGTGATCGGAAAGAAGTGTGAATATTTTGTCAGCCGATCAACAACTGCATAAATGCAATCTTTACTTTGGGTTTTTAGAAAACCCGTGATAAATTCCATCGATAAACATTCCCACTTCCTGTCAGGTATCGGAAGTGGCTAAAGCAATCCAACAGGATATGTGTGTTCTTGCTTGTTCTGCTGGCAAACAGAACACTCTCGTACATACTAAAGAACATCAATCTTTACCCTTTCCAAGTAAACCGTTCCTGTACCAGCTTATATGTTTTGAAATAACTAGGATGGCCCACCATAGGAAGAACATGAAAGGCTCTCAGAACTGTATCCCTCAACTCTGAATCAGGAACCAGAAAAATCTGCCCCTTGTAAATGATCAAGTCATTCACAACGGCATACCTACTATCTTGCTCTGTCCTGTCAACTATGCTAGAAGCCCATGGGTTCTTAGCATACTTTGTAATGATTCGATGCCTCCAATCCTCAAAGATCTGTGCCATGATGTTCAACTGAGGTCTGCGAGACAAGGCATCAACTACAACATTCTGCTTCCCCTTAATAAAGGTGATGTCAAAATCATACGACTGCAGTTTGCTGACCCATTTTTCTTGTCTCTCATTTAGGTCTCGCTGTCCAAGGAAGTGTTTTAGGTTGTTGTGGTCTATACGTACACTAAACTTTCTTCCCACCAAGTATTGCCTGAACTTAGCCAAAGCATGCATAATGGCTAACATTTCCTTGCCATAAATGGTATAGAACCTCTTAGGACCCCTAAGTTTCCTACTCTCAAAAGCAATGGGGTGTCTCTCCTGCATCAAGACAACACCAATGCCCTCTCCTGAAGCGTCACAGTACAAATCAAATGACTTCGTAAAGTCTGGTAATGCCAACATTGGACACGAAGTCATAATTAACTTAAACCTGTCAAAGCACTCCTGAGCCTATAGTGACCAAGCAAAAGCCCCTTTCTTTGTCAAATCAGTAAGGGGTGCGGCGTGACGTGAGAACCCGCTAACAAATCTCCTGTAAAAATCACACAACCCAATGAATCCTCTAAGCTGCATAAGGTTCTCTGGTAGTGGCCACTCAACTATAGCTCATACCTTCTCAGGTTCCATATTGAGTCCCTTGGCACTAATTATATGCCCAAGATACAACAACTCAGCCATGCCTAGCTCACACTTGGACTCCTTGGCATAAAAGGACTCCTCAGCCAAGATACCCAGAACTATATCCAAGTGAGCCAAATGCTCCTTCCATGACCTACTGTACCCCAGAATGTCATCGAAGAAGACCAACACAAATCTCCGTAGTTTAGAACTAAAGACCCTATTCATAGTAGCCTGAAAGGTAGCAGGTGCATTGGTTAGACCGAAAGGCATAACCAAGAACTTGAAGTGACTGCAATGGCATCTAAAAGCAGTTTTCTCTATGTCCTGCTCCCTCATCTGAATCTGAGGGTACCCAGATCTCAAGTCAATCTTTGTGAAGAAGATAGCACCATGCAACTCATTAATCAACTCATCGATGCGAGGTATCAGGTACCTGTTCTTAATTGTTTTCTTATTGAGCTGGCGGTAATCTATACACATCCAAAGTGATCCATCCTTTTTCTTCACCAATACGACCGATGAAGCAAAAGGTGACTTGCTAGGTCTGATATTCCCCATAGCCAACAACTCATTGATTGTCTTCTCTATCTCATCCTTAAGCCGTTTCAAATGCCTATAGGGTGTAATCATAATGGGATTTGCGCCCTCCTCCAACTCGATAATGTGCTTGATACCTCTGTTTAGAGGTCTGCCAAGTGGAATGTCACTAAACACTTTAGAGTGTTTAGTCCTCAGTATATGAATGTTTGGATGGTACTCAACCTTCTGTTGCTCCTGTTGTGTTGGTAATAACATACACTCTACAGCCCAATCAACCATATCATGACGAATGAGTCTCTCCATCCGTATGTAGGATACCATCCTCAGATTACTCTCTTTGATGGCTTTGATGACATGAGGTTTCCCATTCACCTTAAGCTTCATCTCCATATCCCAAAGATTGAGTGTGAACTCATCCAAATTGTGAAGCCATGCCATCCCAAGTACCACATCAGTATCTCCCATATTAACAACATATAATTTAGTCTTGAACTCATAGTTGTTCAGTCGCATCGAAAGATCTGTTATCTTTCTATCACATTTGAGGGTGTACCCATCAACCACCTTGACTTGAATACCCTCAAACTCCTCTATCTGTATACCCCATCTCTCTACCAACCGTGCATCTATAAAATTATGAGTAGCACCAGTGTCGAGTAGAGTGATCATTTTCTAACCTGCTAGGAGCCCACAAAGTCTAAAAGACCCATCTCTCTAGAGACTAGTCAAATGTGCCTCCTGCAACTTCCTTCCTCCATTTTCACCATCAATTTTAGACCTTTCATCATCTGAATGCTCTGAATCAGCTTGCTGGTTTGACATATTAGATTGCTCTTCTCCCTCATAAAACCACTCCATTTGGTTATTTTTCACTTTGGAGGGCATACATGCTTCTCATCATAGGGTGCCTTGCACCAAAAACACAACTTTTTCTTACGTAAATCATTTAACGTTTCCCTGTCAAATGGTGGTGCATTTTGTCTCTTAGGATTAGGTGGATCCCTCTTCCTATCAAATGGCCTATTCCTGTCAAATGATATATTAGGCCTTGTATAAGGTGTTGAGCCTGAAGAGAACTTGCTGCGAGGTGTTGCAAGCTCCATATTACGTGCCTTCCTCATGGCCTCCTGAAGAGTAGGAGGATCAAATTCCTTGACCCAACCTCTCATCAGCTCCAACAAACCCTCGACGAAGAGAATAACAAGTCTCCTCTCAGAAATTCCTGTCACCATGACTGCAACCCTTTGAAATTCACCTATGTAGGAATCCAAACTACATGTCTGTCTAAGCTGAGCTAGCTCTCTGAAATAAAGCTCTGGATCCTTTTTGTTGAAATTCTCTATGAGCCTGCTGGTGAACTCTTGGTAAGTAGTAACTACGTGATGACCAAGTGTGTACATGTTGTGATGCCACTAGTCATGCGCCAACCCATCAAGATGCAGTGTAGCAAACTTAATGGCCTCGTCCTCCTGCATAGGTCTCAAAGATAGGTAATTGTCTAACTTTTGTACCCAAGACCTCATTGAACTCTTATCAGAACCATCAAATTAAGGCAAGGTAATCTTGCTGACTGCATACTATAGAACCCTGTTCACCTGTGGCTATGGCTGCTGGTGCTGAGGAGCTCTGCAGTCAAATCTACCTCCCCCTCTAGGTTTATGCACATCCATAAACTCATGAAAAGTCAAATACTACCTGATCTCAGGTGCCAATGATGAATACTCACCATAAAATCTAGTCACATCTGCCACTGACATGACATTATGTGGCTGAAACTCATGATGATGATCCTGCTGCTTTGCCTCCGGAGTCGAAGGTGGTGTCTCTCTAGATATGAATGTAGGTTGTCCAAGCCTATGCTCATGATAGATAGGTGACGACTTACGCGGTGCTGACACCAAAGGTTGGTCTACGCTTGCAGTCCTGCTCGTCTGTCCTATATGAATATAGTGCGGTTGAGATGGAGTATACTGCCTCATCATGCCCATCAATTGGACATCATGTCCATCATATTATCATGCCTACGTCTGAACTCCTCATTAGTAATATCACCTTCGACATGCTCTTTCCCTAGATCCCTATGTGTCTCTACAAGAATCTCATGATCTGCCATCAGTGTTGTGATACTGTTTTCACTGCTATTGGAACTAGATCTGTTAATACCCAAAACCCCTGATACTGTCTCACCTTCAGGAATAGGTGGACCTGTCCAATCCTCGACTCTGCCTGTTCCTCTACCCTTACTGTAGAAAATAATATCTCTACTCATGAAAAAGCACACATCTAATTGAAAAAACAACTGAAAAAGCACAAGATGGCAGGAAAACTATGCTCTGATACCACTGTAAGAGACCAGGTGTCTCTCAACCCGATCACTAGATGATAATACTGAGTTTTTTTGTTTGTTTTGTAATTTTTTTATTTTTTGAGGGTTTTGAATAAATGAAAGAAAGTGCAATTTTGAAATAAATACAAATAAATTCGTAGGAAACTAGAATCACTAATAACTCTTTGATTTTGTAATGAGAAATCCTTCTTCAATTTAATCGAACTATTATAGTAGGAAAGCCAGTACATGCGATATACAAATCAACTGCAAACTTTATTAAAAACCTGGTTATAAATTACAGCAAGGCACACATCTGCAAGTCATCTGGATAACAATAATACTTCAGTCTCCCAGTCCAAGATCACGCCAAACACCTCAAAGAAGCAAGGCGACCAAGCTGGAAGGAGAGGGAACCCAAAATCCAAGGCGTTTTTCCTTATTCACTTCACACGCCTCTCAGCAAGTATAGTACAACCTGACAACAACATTGATGAAAGTACAACCCCTTGAAGAATGTGTCAAATCACTGAATAAAGAATGGACAAGTCACCTTATTGCTCAGATGAATGATATCTATTAAACCCTTTCTGAAACTACCTTAGTAAGCACAAATGCAACCTCTGAATGAAATTACCCTACTGACAATCTTCAACTAGTATTGCATAGTCTCAGTATGCCTGATTCTGAAGAGGGAACGTTCTTCAAAACCTGATGATCTGTAGAAACCCTTGTTTCTCAAACCCCAATGCTCTCAGAGAGAAATAATAACAAATTCGAATAATCAACATAATGAGTTCGATTTTCCTTGAGGAAATATATAATCTCTCTCAAAAAGTTGACCCTTCTCAAAAATCAGCTCAATTACATTTAATAATAAATAATTTTCCATTTTGCAATACTTAGGCCAATATTTAATAAATGGTGTCCTTTTATTTAATGAGTATTGAACTCATTAAAATATTAATTTTTTTCCCTTCAATTATAAAGTATTAAAAATACTTTATAATTTTCCATTTTAATAATAACTTTAATATTTCATTAAAATGACTTTATATCATAAAGTCAAATTAATAATCTCTTTAATTATTATTAAATGCTCTAATAATCCCTGTTTGCTCAACAAATCATCAAACCGGGTCGATACTGAGCTGACCAACTGAATCAGGTGCCCTGCCAAAACTAGCAACTCTTGCCTGCCTGAGTTTCTATAAATAGTAAGTACCTCTAAATCACTCTGTAAGTGTCTGCAAATGCCCAAACCTGAATCAACTGCTGGAGTGATGTTCCCAAATGCTGGATAACTACCTCAAGTGATCCTCTAAACACTTATGCCAGCCTATGAGGATCTAAATGATAGGCTAACCTCAGACATCACTATATTGCCTAGGAAGGGGACATTACAATTTTTCTTGATATTAGACCCACTAAACTATCAACTCCCTTTAGGTTAAGTATATATATAAATATTCCATAATTATCTTCATTGAATAACTCGGTAAACCACTCTTGAATATTTTTTTTCATTAAACTTTAATGGTCTAATTTTTCTTAGTAGTAGTGTTGGTAAAAAAAAAACCCTAATACCAAGAATATAAAATCTCCTTCCATATTCGACTTGGTGAACTAATTTTCTCAAACATTAGGGCTGGTCAAGTCTGTGCAAATAAATGGATAATATGCTAGATTCTGGCCTTAGGTAAATCTTCTCATTACCATCTACTTGGTAGGTTGATAAGACATCCATCCATCCACCTATTAACAACTATTATGATTGGTTGATTGATAGGGTAGTCTTACTAGACTCACCGGTGGCATTATGAGAATGTAGCCCTTATGATTCCATGCATTAGGAACACTCCCGAAGGATAGAATGAATTATAACTTCTTTCCAATAGGACAAAAAGTGATTTTTCCAAACATGGCTGCAATTCAGATGGAATATACTAAGCTTGGGTTGGGAACCTACTTATAGTCCAGTGCTAAGTACAAGCTAAGGTATAGTACTTGCTCAAGATGGACAATAGTCTAGGAGTAGTACTAGGCTCGAGATGGATAAAAGACTAGGGGTAGTAGAATGCTTGAGATGGACCATAGTCTAGGGGCGGTGCTAAGCTCAAGATGGTTGGTGGTCTAGGGGTGACACTAAGCACGAGATGGACAGTAGTCTAGAGGCAACACTATGATTGAGATGGACAAGAGTCTAGAAGCAATACTATGCGCAAATTGGTCATTAGTCTAGGAGCATCTACGCCAACAATGGTTACCTTAGTTTGCTTAGCTGATAGAGGGACAACAGGAAGGCAGATTCCCAACAAGTTGAAGGAGGTAGAATTAACTCTCTGTGTAATCCCTATAGTTGTTAAATGAATTATAAGCTTATCATAGTTAGGTGCACCTCAAGAAGAGGGTCACTAGGATGCCAAACCTGCACATAAGATTAAGGGTTGGAATGACAACTCTCTCTCTCTTACCACGGGCCACATAATCCTCTTGGAGGGGTGGATAGGGTTTGTATACACTTGGTTGGGATCATTTTTCACCCCACCATGACCGGATCAAGTGGGGACTTGGAGATTGAACAAATCACCATCATGAAGGTATGAGCAATCTAGTTAGTAGTCTTCTTATTTAAGGTAGCAAGTGGTGCTAATGCAAAATTATGTAACTGACATGATGTTATACTACTTAAGCTAATCTCTATTATTGTTTATATGATTCTAACCTTATATGTGATCCATCTTGTGTGATGAATAAAAAAGAAAAAAAATTGTGTAGAAATTCTCCTCTTCGTTGGGGGCAGTTTTTACATTGGTATCAAAGCTTAGAACTCGACACTAGGACATAGGTGCCCTCTCTCTTTAGTTGTACTAATATGACTCTTTGGTAATGATAGTCATGGGTCAAGGGAAGCAAGGAAAGGGGAAGAATAAGGCCTTGAGGAAAAATCCCCAATGAAATAACCAGGAAGGATCCAAAACCACTACTACCACATGGCCAAAAACTGAAATTGAAACCATGTCTAACACAGAGCCATTGGCAGAGACTATTAAGTGACTGAAAATACAAAATGGAAAGGAAATGGAAAAACTAGATGAAATTCGTGAACCACAAAATGGATGCCCACAACCAAAGCCAAAAACCAAACCCTTAGCTATTAGGGACTTCCCTTTTGGTTGTGGACGCAATGCTCCAATCCTCTCTAAGGAAGTAATTGTAGAATACAACTGTGTCCATGCTAATATGTCTATAACTGTGGGGACCTCCGATGAGGAAGAACCTGAAGAGGAGGAGGCACCTACTCTATAACTGGAATTATGTACAAGATGATGAATTAGTACTAAATAAACATCATCTCGCTTTTTAAAAAAAGTTGCTAACTATTAATGATATATATATATATATATATAGACTTATATATGCTTAAAAATCAATGTGTAATGTGAATGGAACATTTAATGTCATAATCTTATGCTACTTATGAATTTCTTCTTGATTATAAATGTGATTTAAGACAATATTTAAAATAAAATAACAAGGACACTTAAATAACATCTCTTTTCCCTCGCAGAATCCATCTAAATCAATGAAGAGAACTTTGAGGAGGGGAACAAGCCCCAACCTCACCGAAATGTTGTGTGCAAGTAGGGGTGTTTCATCTCCACCTCCTACCATACCTGAAGAGTTACAAGCTGAATTAAATGCACTTCGTGCAAAAATAACATCACGGGAGCAACAAATTGAGGAACTAACAAGGAAAAAGGAGCAAGGCACTAGCCACAACATTGGCCTAGGAACCAATCACAACACTGGCATTGGAACTAAAGATTCAGATAGGGAGCACAATGTGAATACAAGTTAGGAACATGATAGAAGCTCTAGAATTCCCACCTATAGTCACTCTCAATCAGAGTCACAATGAGGAGTGGGAAAAGACCCACTAATTCAAGAATTGAAGAAAGTGCAAGCCCCTAAGTTTGATGGGACTAGGGGTGCGGATGCCACTAAAACATGGCTCAAAGGAATGAACAGGTATTTTGGACTGATAGAATTAAGTTCCAATACTAAGCCTAGGATTGTCATTTATCACCTAGAAGGAGAAGCCTCACTTTGGTGGGAACATTTGGCAGACATCAAAAACTATGATATCAGTCAACTAACTTGGGACAAGTTCACCAAGCATGTTTGCAAGAAGTACCTTTTTGCTCATCATAGAGACCAAAAGATGACCAAATTCCATTCATTGAGCCAAGGGGGAATGACGGTAGCTGAGTATAAGTTCAAATTCATGAGCTTACTCCTTCATGTGCCTTGTATGAAGGAAGAAGAAGACTGGGTGAACAAGTTTATCTTGGGATTGAATAAGAATATTTTGTATGCAACCAAGCTCACTCGACCTAAAAGCTTAAACTAGGAAGTGGAGGTAGTTGTGGTTGCTGAAGAAAAGCACAAGAGAAAGTAGGAACGTAAACAAAAGCCATATTCCTCCAACCACTCCAATAATAAATAAAGGGGTAATCAAGAAGATAAAGCTAAAGGGAAGGATTCTCAACAAACTAAGAGGGGCCAAAATTATAGGGAAAATCATGGGTTAGAAGGTCAAAAGGATAAAGGAGACAAAAGGAAAAAATCATTTAGGCATGAGGCACAAGGTGATTCCAAGAGAAGCAAGGAAGACCGAAAAAGGACCAGTGAGTGGATGTTGGACATGTGGAGGTGATCACTATATGAGCAAGTTTCCCAAGAATCCAAACAAACCCACCAAACCCATTGCCATAATTTATGCAGCCATGGATAATTGTCAAGAGGATCAACAAGCTCCATTGATAGAACTTCAAGGTACACTTTTCATCCAACCCATTTCTATTTTGGTAGATTTAGGAGCCACTGATAGTTTTATTTCCTCCCACGCTATTCAAAAATGTAAAATTAATCATAAGAGTCTTAGTAGAGAGGAGATGGAGGTTGAGTTTGGGTCGAGTAAGACACAAAAGATCAAATCTTGCCTACAAGGAGCTAAGATTAACCTAGGGATTATAAGGACCAAGGTGGATTTATGGGTCACTCTATTAGGTTCTTATGATTTAATCCTTGGGATGGATTGGTTCCAAAAGCACCAAGCCAAGTTGGATTGCTACAACAAGAAGATCAAATGTCTAGATGGCCAAGGGAGGTCAATGGTTCTTCAAGGGATTAGGAGACCTATGGTGGTAAGAAGGATCTCAGCCATGCAAGTCAAAAGGGTAGTGAGAAAGGGGAGTAAAATATCTCTAGTAAAAATAGAAGAAGGTAATGATGATCCCACACCTAGCATTGAAGACCACCCCATTCTCCAAGAGTACCGTGATATCTTCCCTAAAGAATTGCCAGGATTACCTCCTTAGAGATAGATGGACTTCACAATAGATCTAGTTCCAGGGGTCGATCCTATCTCAAAATCCCCCTATAGAATGAACACTATTGAATTACAAGAGCATAAGATGTAGTTGCAAGATCTAATGGAGAAAGGCTTGATATGACCTAGTGTGTCTCCTTGGGGAGCTCTAGTGTTGTTCATTAATAAGAAGGATGGAACACTGAGATTGTGCATCGATTACCATATTTTGAACAAGGTAACCATTCAAACTAGATATCCCATATCTAGAATTGATTACTTATTTTACCAAATGAAGGGAGCTGCAATATTCTCCAAGATAGATTTAAGGTCAAGATATCACCAGTTAAGAATCAAGGAAGAAGATATTCCAAAGACAACCTTCAGAACAAGGTATGGCCATTATGAATTTTTGGTGGTGCATTTTTGCCGAACAAATTCCCCCTCTTCTTTCATGAGCCTCATGAATCATGTTTTCCATGACTATTTGGACAAATTTGTACTAGTGTTTCTGGATGGCATTCTAATCTACTCTAAATTTTTTCAAGAACACGAGGAGCATTTAAGAATAGTCTTGCAAAGGTTGAGAGATCATAAATTATTTGGGAAATTTTCCAAATGTTCTTTCTTTCAACTGAAGGTACACTATCTGGGACATATTATATCAGCCCAAGGAATTGCAATAGATCCAACCAAGGTGCAAGCAATTATAGAATGGTCTATTCCTAAAAATGTGACCGAAGTAAGAAGCTTCATGGGTTTGGCAAGATATTATCAACAGTTTGTAGAGAAATTCTCCAAGATAGCTAACCCCATAACCTCCCTTCAATGAAAGGGAAAGAAGTTTGAATGGACAAAAAAATGTGACATTGCATTCCAGAAGTTGAAGGAAGCTCTTACTACCGCACTAATTTTGCAAGTGCCTAATACAGATTAAGAATTTGTAGTTTGGACAGATGCTTCATTGGATGGGCTAGATGGAGTGCTAATGAAAAATGGGCAAGTGATTTCCTTCGAGTCCACGAAATTGAAGGATCATGAACTCAATTATCCCACCCATGACTTGGAGTTGGCAGCAATTGTGCATGCCTTAAAGGTATGGAAACACTACTTGGTAGGAAGACCCTTCAAGTTGAACACTGATCATAAGGGACTTCAATATCTGTTCACCCAACCAGTTTTGAATGCATGTCAAAGAAGGTGGTTATAATTGCTAAGCAACTATGAGATAGATATCTCATATGTTAAAGGAAAAGAAAACTATGTTGCAGATGCCTTAAGTCGAAGGGCTAAACTAGCTACAATCTCACAGCTGAAGTTTGAACTTCCGGAAAAGATCAAGCAAATGCAGAAAATAGATCCCTTTTGTCAACAAATGAGGGTATAAATACAATGAGGGATTAATCCAACTGAGTGCCATGTAGGAAATGATTAAATTATTCATTATTTGAACCAAATTTATGTGTCAGAAGAGGGTGGTTTGAGAAAAAAATTTCTCACAGGCCATAATGTGCCTTATCAAGCACATCCTGGGGTGACTAAGATGTATGCAGACCTAAAAACTCATTACTTTTGGCTAGGAATGAAAATGAAATAGCTTGCTATGTCACCAAATGTCTTGAATGTCAACAAGTTAAGGCAGAGAACTATCATCTCGTGGGAAAAATTTATCCTCATGATATACAACAACATAAGTGGTCAATAATCTCCATGGATTTTGTGATGGGATTGTGTAAAACTCGGCATCAACATGATAGTATATTAGTGGTGGTTGATAAACTAACCAAGGTAGAACACTTCATACCATGCAATGTGAAGGATAATGCCCCACTTTTGGCTAAAATATTCATAAAGGAAGTCATTAGGCTACATGGGATGCCTAAGGTAATCATTTCGGATAGGGATAAGTTGTTTACTTCTAGGTTTTGGACCTCTCTTATGAACACACTAGGAACCATACTCAATTTTAGTATGGCTTACCACCTTTAAACAAATGGCCAAACCAAAAGAGTTAATCAAGTTATGGAGGACATGCTCAGAATGTATGCCATGGATCAGACCACTAAGTGGGAGGAATACCTATCATTAGTAGAATTCGCATATAACAATTCATACCATTCTTCCATCCAAATGGCACCATTTGAAGCATTGTATGGTAGAAAGTGCAGAACGCCTATAGGTTGGGAAAATTTAGAAAATCAAATAACTATTGGGACAGATCTTCTTCAGGAATATGGCACTCAAGTGAAAATTATAAGAGAGAGACTGATGGAGGCTTTAGATCATCAGAAGAGTTATGCTGATACCAAGCGAACACCAAGGGAATTTTTAGTAGGAGACAAGGTGTTCCTATGCATCAAACTGCAGAAAATCTCAATAAAGTTTGGCAAGGCCGCTAAACTAGCTCCACGATTCATAAGGCCTTTCAAGATACTTGAGAAAATTAGTTGTGTAGCTTACCAACTAGCTCTTCTACCATCTCTCTCTCGCATACACAATGTATTCCATGTATCCTTGCTTAATAAATATGTTGATGACTCCTCACACATAATTGATTGGAAAACACTACAAGTAGAAGACGCTAGAGATATCCACCCTGAACCGCTCACAATCATAGATAGGCGCAATTTGCAATTGCAGAACAAAACTATCCAACATGTTAAGGTCCTATGGGACCAATATGGGGAGCAAGGAGCTACTTCAGAAGATGAAAATGTAATGAAGCTAGAATATTGATACTTGTTTAATTAAGCCAAGGCAACTTAATCCTAAGGCGGGAAGTATGTCATATCCCCTCGATACTTTTTTAATAATTTTGCATGACCCCTAGCCCCAATGTAATTTGGACTAGGGGTGGAACTTCAAACTTTAAGGTGCATACATATATAATTGTGTGTGCGTGCAAGTGTGTGTTAAATATGAATCTTGATATTATTATTAAATGTGATTATCAATCATATTATGCTATTCTAATTTAATGCATTAAATGTCTAGATTAACATGGACTAATGACTTGGTTGTTGTACTTGTGTGAGGTTTTTCATTGGATGCAAGTACCAGGGGTGCAAAGTGAGGTGGATTATGTGGTTTCGTTTGTTAAGAGAAAGATAAATGGTATGCCATTCCAAAGTTAGACCTTTCATGTGGTTTTTCTCACCCCGAGGTTCATTTAACCTAGGATTTCAATATATTTTATTATCATAGTTATTCATTCTGGCTAAGTTGAGCCATCAGGTCCACTTAAATATTTCAGTTATTTGACATTGCTTAAGTGGTGAATTTATTAAAAGTCTATGAATAAAAGGTAAATTAAAAATAAATAAATTCATAGAAGTAAAAAATAACAAAATAAATTATATAAGGAATAGCTACCAATATGAAAGTAAAAAATAATTAAGGCAAACAAATAATAATAGTTTCCTTGCAATGATATAATAATAAAGGGTGATTAAGACAAGATTTTCATTGAATAAATAAAAATGAAAGAAGAGAAATAAAGCTTTCATCGAGCAAATGAGGAAAGAAAGGAGGACGCAGGTAAAAAACTGAGATGCTTTTACGGGAGAGAAAGGTAGTGAAGACAATAGAGCAGGCAGGTTATTAGAAGCCATCAACCAAGGAGAGGAAGAAATGTAGTTGGGTGAGGAAGTAGAGTGTAAAAAAATGGACATCAGAGCTTTTAATGAAGCCTGGCGACCCTTGCAACTAGAGGAATGACACGATGAAGCTTAGAATGGCATGCCACTTTCCCATCTTGTCTTTAAAATGTTTGAATATGTTTCATTTGGGAGGAGAATTTTGGGAAAAGAAGGAGGCATGGTAGTAGAGATTTGTTGGTGGTGACTAGGGTTTGAATATTATTTATTCAAGCATCTCAATCTTAGGTGCAAGTTTTCTTCTTTAGTCACAGTTAATATTTTCTGTTGGAACCCTTAAGAAACTTCTTTTTTGGTATTTGATACTCTGTCATTTAGAATTTGGAGAAATGATTTGTTGTCTCATACTCAAGGCTTGCATCCTACTCAAAATGGTAGAGATTTTTTCTTTCTTTGATAGCTAATTGGGTATATAATATATATTCAACTCCCTTGAGCCATTCAACCACAACCAAATCTACGGGCTTTCTTTTCCAATTCTTTAACTAGAAATTTTGTTGGATATATGCATTTAGCTGTATGTGAAGTGTAGAAATAATATATTGTACATAAGAGTTAATGGTGTTCTTTTAAATCTGAATTATAGGAAAAGCATAAAATAGGGGAAAAGATTTGGTGATCTTGTTTTCAAGCCCATCAAAGACTCTGTTTTGGGCATTATTTTTGGGGGCAGGCCCTATGTCAATACATCCACTTCATACTACCTTTACAATCTGGTTGCTACATATTGTTGAAACCTATATTTTTGTGCATACCTACTTCCTTTACAATCTTGTTGCTACATACTATTGAAACCTACATTGTTGTGCATACCTACTACCTTTACAATCTTGATGCTACACATTGTTGAACCTACATTGTTGTGCATACATATTTCCTTTACAATTTTGTTGTTGCATGCTGTTGAAACCTATATTGTTGTGCATACATATTGCTAGGACAATTTTTTTGAACTGCATACACTTGCTATTAAAGAATATTGTTGGTTTGGTTGTTGCATATTCAAGGCTAGATACATATTTTATTGCATGCAGAAAATTATGTGACATAGCTGGAAATGTGTGCATTTTGTTACAAACAATACTAGTTGGAAATGTATTATGATCCGCTATATTAGTTGTTGATTTGAGTAGTTTAAAGGTTAAAAGAAGGTTGTGAAATTAGGACTATAAAATATACTTTACCTTTGGCACTCCAGGGTTAGCCAATAACAAGCGGATGGGTATAGTTAACAACATGAAGTTATCTCAGATACATTTATGACTATAAAGTACCACAATAAATTTCTAAGCTTTTCTTGATATTAGATCCACTAAGCTATCAACTCCCTTGAGGTAAAGTATATATATAAATATTCCATAATTATCTTCATTGAATAACTTGGTAAACCACTCTTGAATAATGTTTTTCATTAAACTTTAATGGTCTGATTTTTCTTAGTAGTAGTGGTGGTCAAAACAAAAATCCTGATACCAAGAATATAGAATCTCCTTCCATCTTCAACTTGGTGAATTGATTTTCTCAAACATTAGGGTTGGTCAAGTCTGTGCAAATAAATGGATAATATGCTAGATTCTGGCCTTAGGTAAATCTGCTCATTACCATCTACTCGGTAGGCTGATAAGACATCCATCCATCCACCTATTAATAGTTGTTATGATTGGTTGATTGATAGGGAATTCTTACTAAACTCACTGGTGGCATTATGAGAATGTATCCCTTATGAGTCCATGCATTAGGAATATTCCTGAAGGATAGAATGAATTAGAACTTCTTTCTAATAGGATGAAGAGTGATTTTTCCAAACACGACTACAATCCGGATGAAATCTACTAAGATTGGATTGGGAACCTACTTCCAATCTAGTGCTAAGCTTGAGCTAAGGTATAGTACTTGCTCGAGATGGACAATAGTCTAGGAGTAGTACTAGGATTGAGATGGATAAAAGGCTAGGGGCAGTACAATGCTTAATATGGACCATAGTTTGGGGGTGGTGCTAAGCTCGAGATGGACAGTGGTCTAGGGGTGACACTAAGCTCGAGATGGACAGTAGTCTAGGGGTAGCACTATGCTCAAGATGGAAAAGAGTCTAGAAGTAGTACTATGCTTGAGATGGAAAAGATTATAGAAGTAGTACTATGCTTGAGATGGTCATTAGTCTAGGAGCATCTACGCCAATAATGGCTACCTTAGTTTGCTTAGTTGATAGATGGACAATAGGAAGGTAGATTCCCAACAAGTTGAAGTAGGTAGAATTAACTCCCTGTGCAATCCCTATATTTGTTAAAGGAATTATAAGCTTATCATAGTTAGGTGCACCTTGAGAAGAGGGTCTCTAGGATGCCAATTTTGCACATAAGCTTAAGGGTTGGAATGATAACTCTCTCTCTCACCACGGGCCACATAATCCTCTTGGAGGGGTGGATAGGGTTTTTATCCACTTGGTTGGGATCAGTTTGTATCCCACCATGACCAAATCAAGTAGGGACTTGGAGATTGAACAAATCACCATCATGAAGGTATGATAAATCTAGTTATTAGTCTTCTTATTTAAGGTAGCAAGTGGTGCTAATGGAAATTATGTAACTAATATGATGTTATACTGCTTAAGCTAATATCCATTATTGTTTATATGATTCTAACCTTCTATGTGATCCTTCTTAAGTGATGAAATAAAAAAGAAAAAAAAATTATGCAAAAATTCTCCTCTTCGTTGGGGCAGTTTTTACAATGGGGAACCAAAAGGGGGTCTTAAGTTGTCAATTTTTTATGGAATTAGGAAAAAATGACCTTGGATGAGAAATTGAAGATAATTACGCTCAAAATTTGAAGATGCAACAAGAACAAGAGTTGCAGTGTTCTGAATCTACTTTTTAAACTACTATAATTTTTTTATTGGTGGAGATTAAGGGTTTCAAAAAGGGATAGCACACAAATTTCTTTTATTTTTTTCAAAAAAATAAAACATACCGTATGTTGTGTTGTCACACTAGTCTGTGGTTGAAGCTGTTGTTTAGTATTTGAACTCCCATTTAGTTCATCGATTCTATCTACAAAGAGTTGATCAGCAGGCACATCAGTATTGTTGAAATTGTTTAATACACTATGGGGTTCATCTTCCCCGTACATGTGCTGAGAAACTGTTTGAAGGAAAGGAAAAAGTGTATTGAGGAATAACTTTATTTCTTGTCATGGCTGCTTTAAAAATGCCTTCCCTGCTGTCATCTTGTAGATTCAAATGGTCCATGGTCCCTGTATACAATGTTACTGGATTATTCCCAGCATCATGATGCTTTCTCTGATGCATAATGGTTTCAATTTACAAAGGCGTGGCAGAGGATGAGGCTGATGCACCATCTTCACAAGAGCAGGTCACCTGCTATGATTCAACATTAACTATACCTGTGTTGTTCCTCCTCTTCTTCTTTACAGGATCCATGCTTGCTTAGCTGATTTTGCAGGTTGAAGATAGTTTGGTCACACTTCCAATGCATTTGAGGCCTGAAGAATTCTCATTTGTGGAGTTACTAAGAGCAGGAGAAGTTTATGTCATGATTCTATTTGTTTTATCTTATGTTGAGGCTTCAAGTCTTGTAAACCCTTATACTTTTAATTTCAATACAATCTTCTCGGCTTTGGCCCCTTATTTATCAAAAAAAAAAAAGAACTTCGTTGAGAAATTAGTTGACACCAAGGCGGGTGCAAAAAGATGGGTAGCCAATTTGTGGCAAAATTTTTAATTATTTTTTGAAAGCTCATAATGTGAGTGTGTTATAACACACTCGCGTTATGGCTTGGTGTGATGAGCCTAAGGCTCGGCCACAATGATCCCATGATGTGAGCGCGTTATGAGCTATTAAAAGCAAAAAAAAAGAATTCAAAATCATTCTCATTTGTGACCGTGCTTTTTTTTTGCTTGTGGCCAAAATCCCTCATTTATGTGTTTACGTTTTGGGAGGAGCCATTTTGCAAGATTCTTCATCAAACTATTGATGTTTCATCACCAAGATGCGACCACGTCAACAAGGAGGTCTAAGAGGTAAGGATTGTTTTTTGTTTTGAATTTGTTAGTTTTAGGTTATTTTTTAAATTTGTAGGAGATGTTAATCAACCTTCAAGCCCTCCTCCACCAAAAACTTAATGAGTGAAATTGAAAACAATAAAAAATAAATTGAGGATTTAATTAGGAGGTTGAATGATCCAAACGGTTCAACTGTGGAAAGAATGACCCTGGAAAATTCACTCAAAGAAATGTTAAAACATGTAGATTCAATTAGCAAACAATTAACTAGTTGGCAAGATAGGAGGCGTGCAACTAGGGCTTATTACCAAGATAAATTATCATATAAAGATGTAAAAGATCTAAAAATTAAAAAAATTGATTTGTGCTCATTATTCATTGACCCACACACAAATTCAAATCTTACTCTCAATGCTAAGAGGTTTCCTATCCATTGGTGCCACCACCAACAAATTAGGAACTTTTTTTGGGATAGGTGGTACATGATTTTTTATTACCCATCATGCAAAAATTGTGAAGTCCTGCAATATTTCCTTAGGAAACTATACTGTGAGTTCATCTTGAACAAAATCTTGAATTATTTTGATATGAGGGAATTCTAGGGGAGAGGTGGGGGTCAGCTCAAGATAGACCCGGTGCACAACAGGATCCTACGTGGCAAGGGAGACGACCTCTCGCTAGGCTGCCTCATGAGCACATCGTTATTCCTTCCATTACGAAGGAGAGTGTTGAGGTAGATACTTTGTAGGCCATCAACTCTTTGACCCAGAGTGTCATCCAACATGCTAGCCCTATTCTATAGTGCCATCTAGGGGAGTCTTTGAGTAGTGGGCTTTGATCCCATTTGTGTCAGTCTTGCGGGGCAACTTGTTCATATGACCCCACCGACACTCAAGAGGTTGCTACATAGGATACATTTACAACTATGGAGATGGCGAGGGAAGCTAACATTTTGAATGAGGCCTATGGAATTGATCCTCAAGTAAAAGTTAGCATGTTCATTTAAATTCTGATTTTGAAATACAAGGTTAACTAATTTAGTTTTATGATTTTAATAAAATTGCAAGGTCCCAGTGTTGATACTGGATACACCGGCCCTACACTTGCTTATTTCTCCACTGAATCTATCATTGAAGTATGTAACTAGTAAACCATTATAAATTTATTACATGTTAATAGCATTATTTTATGAATGGTATTTTAATATGTGATTTTGGATGTTGAATAGGATAATATTGGAGGTTTCAAGGGAACACCACCTAGTGCCAGTGGATTTAGACAAACCTGCATGCAGGTAATAGAATAAAGAGTTTAAATATTGAATTGTACTTAATAGATTTGTGTAGTTTATATTCATATTGTTGATTATATTGCATTGCACATATTTCAAACTCAAAGCATTACTTCACATTTCATAACTAATAACTAGATGTTGATAGATGAAAAAATTTCAACTACAATATAGTTGTTTACAAATTCAACATAAGCAGTGGTGCAATTACTTCACATAGCATAAGTAATAAGTAGGAGCAACTTGCAATTGCATTCGCTTTTCATGGCATTCCACAATACCACTTTTTACTGAGGCATCTTTTCAAACAGTTCACTGCCTTGTCTATGCTATGGATGCTTGGAAGGAATATATGAAAGAATAATAGTAAGCAACAACATAGACAAGGAAATGAGTTGTTTAAAAAAATTCCTCAAAGAAATGCGGTCTCATGGTGATCTCCATCACCATAAGACCCAATTTATTTGAGGCACCTTTTCAAACAACTCATCACCTTTTCTATGCTACCACATTTTCCATACATGTCTACCAAAGTATTTTATCAAATAGTTCATTTTCTTTCTACTATGGATAAAATCTTAAAAAAGGTGCTTTCCAACAAACTATGGATGATTGGAAAAAATCTATCAAAGCATAATAGTAAGCAATAGCATAGACAAGGCAGTGAGCAGTTTGAAAAAATTCCTCAAAGAAATGTGGTCTCATGGTGATGGAATGCCATTCCACCACCTTGAGACCACATTTCTTCAAATATCTCACCACCTTTTCTATACTACCACATTTTCCATACATGTGTACCAAAGCATTTTATCAAACCACTCACTTCCTTGATGCTATGGCTAAAAGCCTAAAATAGGTGCTTTCCAACAAACTATGGATGCTTGGAAAAATTCTATCAAAGCATAATAGTAAGCAATATCATAGTCAAGGCAGTGAGTAGTATGAAAAAATTCCTTGAAGAAATGTGGTCTCATGGTGATGGAATGCCATTCCATCACCACAAGACCACATTTCTCTGAGACATTTTTTCAAACAGCTCACTGCTTGAAGAATAAAAACCAACCCATTAGCCAAAACTCCCATCCAAATTCTTTTCAAGGTCCTTATCCTCAATTTACCAATCCATGGAACCTTCCACCCTTTATTCCACTTGTTCATGTCCCCACTCCTCCCTCTTCATGTCATGATCGCCCTCCATCTCATAGCCAAGGCCACACTATAACATCCACCCCATCCCAGCATAATACCATAGAGAAGGCAATGAACTGTTTGAAAAAATGCTTGAAAGAACTGCGATCTTATGGTGATGGAAAGCCATGATGTGTATTTTTTTGTAATGGCATTCCATCACCATGAGACCCAATTTCTTTGAGGAATTTTTTCAAATAGTTCACTACCTTCTCTATGCCACCACAGTTATCGTACATGTCTATGAAAACATTTTATCAAATAGTTCACTAGCTTACTGCTATGGGTAAAAGCCTAAAAACACATGCTTTCAAACAAGATATGGATAGGGAAAATAGTAAGCATGATAGTAAAAAATATATAGTTTAATAAGTACTCAAAATTTTGTTCATCATCTCATACATTATAAGTCATGACATGGATCACTATTGTAGTTTTCATGATTGAATCATTGGTTGTTTTATTTTTAGATGTTGCAAGCCGACACACCTCTGAATGTTCAGAGGGCAATGGAGATCGATGTTTCATCTACTATAGAATCCTCAATGGCTCTGCTAGGGGAGGTATTAGAAAAATTACTAAATTTCAATTTACATTCGTTGTTATAGATGTTAGTTAGTGAAAAATCAAACCATTATTGATTCGTAGTTTAATTTCTATTTGGATGGTTTATATAGGGCTTCAGTATGCCTCAACATGGGCATTTGAATATTTCCCTCATGGAGAGTGATCATTAGATGGCGGTAAGTGATTATTTTGTTAAATATTTTTTTTTTTAATGTAATTTCTATATATTAATGTCTTTACTTATTATTGTAATAGATAAGATTTGACCAAGAACTAAACCCTAGGAGGAGCAATAAGAGCACTCCTTGACCACAACATAAATGAGTGATAGATGTATCACCATTTGATTGACAAGAAAAGGGAAAGAGTTTATTTCGAGAGCATGGAGAGTGATGACTTTTAATTCCAGAGCCTTTTGTTATATGCCTATATAACATTCTCGTAAGCCTATATGGCTATTTTGTACCTATATTTTATACTTATATCAACATATATTGATGTATGCCTACATGGCTATTTGGTTAATGCAAATCTTTTTTATCGATGGTGTCCATACATGCATTATAAATCCATGGTTCAATAGATATGAGTTACATGTATTCAAGTGTATACTTTACAACTTATGTGTATACTTTGTGACTTATGTGTATTCTGATGTATACTTTGTGACTTACGTGTTTTCATGCGTATACCTTGTACTCATGCATACACTTTGTATTAATTTGTGTATACTATGTATTCTTGTGTATACTTCAAGGCTTACGTGTTTTTGAGTACTTGTGCTTCCCTTCTTCACATGTAAATGCTTGACTTATTCACATGTATACTTAGTAATTGGTTAGCCCTAACATTGATCATTATTTCCCTTCATGGTTTGTCTTGAATATTAATTGATTGATGCTAAACAACTTTATTAGTCAATGCTAAACAACTTCAATATTTCTAGGAATACTAGTAGAGTTCCAAATTCCAAAATTGCACAAATTGAAAAGAAAAGATTAACTATAAATAAATGCATTGATTATTAACTTGATAATTGATTAATAATGAGTATAAAATATATCAAGAGATGAGCCTTCTAGAATGGAAACTACCAACTAGAAAATAGGAAAAACATTCCCAATAATTTGAAAGTAATAATCCACCCAAAATTGCAATAGGAGATAAGGCTTATTTAAGATCCTTGAGCAATTTATTTCCTAATGCTCCCTTATTCTTACATATCTCAAGTTGGTTTAATCCAAAGAGTTCCATGAAATGCTTTATCTAAAAGAAAAAAAATGTGTTTTCAATTGGTATTCCATGAAATGTTTCATAAAAAGATTCAAATATATTTAATTTTTTGATTGGAACAACTCAATCAAGCAAATGATACATAATCTTCACAACACTTGAAAAACATAATATTCATAGTGAATGAAGTAGTTAAGTTCTTGACACATTATAATACAAACATTTATCTTGAATAGTCTTTAAACATTTTCACAGCATAATCCTCATAGTGCAGAATGAATTGTTATGTTCTTGATCCATCACCATATAAACATGTCAAAAGATTTATATGTGAACTTTTTGCAATATTATTTCTTGTATAGGAAATGGACTTGAGAGAAAGCAAGTTATAATTTATAATACAAATAAGAAATGGACTGAACGGTGGAAACTTTATTTATCACACCAAATAATAAATGTACATGAGAGAATCACTTGTTTCTCTTAGACTCCAATTTTCAAGCATATCAAATCATTTCAAATGAAAATGACAAAATTCTTCACAACCAAAGTTGTTAATTGAGGAAAAATAAAATGTTTCGAAGTTCCACCATTGTACACATTTATAATTGGTTGTATATTGTTGTAAGGGAAAGGAGGATAATTGAAAAACATCTTGTGCTTGCTAGACTTGAGGATGATCATATTCTTTTTGTGTGAAAAACTCAGACTTCTCAACCATCATGTGTATGTTTCTCTTTTCGATTGTTTTGCATGCCATCATAAGAGATCAAGTTGGATGAACATAGCTTAGAGAGATTCCACATGTTTGGGTGTGAAAGAGGACCATTCCTAGTGTAAATGTACCTATCAAGACGCATTGGAGTAGTTTTTTTGGTCACACGAATTGCAAAACGAAATTTGCACCACTTTGCAACTTTACACTACTTGCATTTGACACATTTTCCATCAAGTGAAAACTAGGCACCATAGAAAAATGACTAAGATAAAAAAACTGAGATAGTTTATTATAGAGGGGTCCAACATGATCTCATAGGCTCAGACGAAGAATTCGTAAGCATCACGGTTTCCGAGTAATAGCTCGTCAAAGATTGTTGCCCTTTTGCACTTCGGACCCTTAAGGGATCGAGCCGGTTGAAC
>VDFB02047230.1:101205223-101221562 GCA_007258455.2 Sequoia sempervirens | reverse complement strand
CTCTCTCTTAAAATCTCACTTCCACATCTCCCTCCCTCCCTCTCTCTCTCCCTCTCCCCCCCCACCCTACCTAGACAACTCTTTCTCTCTTGAAATTCTCCTTCCCTCTAAAGACATACATAAATACATACATACATACATACATACAAGCATAATACATATGTACACACAATCCTACATACATACAAGCATACATGTACATGTGTCTAGATAAAATCTTACATACATATAGGCATACATATAGGCATACATACATACATACAAGCATGCATACAAACATACATACATGACATAAAAGCATGCATGTACATACAAACATACAAATATATAAACATACATTCAATAGAGTAGCATTTAACATAAATCAAGACATAGTGCGAGCGTGTTATACCACACTCGCGTTATGTATTGCTAGACATGTTCCCCACAAACACAAAAAACATGTTAAAACTAAGATATAATGTGAGCGCATTATAACACACTCACATTATATCTTGCTTTGGGAATCCCCAAGCCTTGGGATTGGTATTTTCCTTCAAATACCAATCCAAAGGCTTGGAGGGCATTTCCAATGACCAAAAACGTGTTTTTGCAAATTCTATAATATTTCACATAATCAGGTTTGTGCTCATTGTCAAGATTGTACGTGGTTCAATGTCAAACAAATCAAACACCTGGGCAATGTTAGGTTCTCTCTTAGCTATCCAATGATGTAATTTTTTTCACTTTCTGACAATGTTAAGCCTTTCATCCATAATTTTTTTTGTTTATGTGTCTCTTTTTTGGAAAAAAGTAGTGTTTGGTGTTTTTTTCATTATAAATTAACCGATTCATCAATATTTCAAATAAACTACATTTTTAGAAACTAGACTCCATTCTACAATTTTTTTTAAAAAAAATCAATTAGTTTCCAAAATTTGTAGGGGTAGCATGGCCAAAATTCTATTTTCAGGAAGTGTCCACTTAGAAAATTAGTAAAAAATCAAATATTCATTAAAAAATTATTAGAAAAATCATGCATCAACTACGTACTATTAGCTAACTTCTCACTATAGAGATTTTAAAAATACTAAAAAAAAGTTCACCATGCTAAGGACGTACAAGAGTTGCTATGTTATGTTTTTCTGAAAAAAAACAACACCAATTTGTGTACATCCCTCTTTTGAACCCCTTAATCTCAACCATTTTCAAAAGAAATTAGTAGTTTAGAAAGTAGACTTGGAGCACTTTGATCCTTGTTTTTATTCCATCTCAAAATTTTGAGTGTAACTATCCTCAATTTCATGTCCAAGGTCAGTATTTCCTAATTTCAAAAAAAAAATTGGCCACTTAAGCCCCTTTTTTGGGAACCATCTTTTTGCACTTACCCACCATGTAGTTTGTGCCTAATTTTTCTACTAATTTTTTTAATGTATATATGTTTTTTTACTAATTTTCAAAGTGGATACATCTTGAAAAATAAAAAAATTGATTATGCACCCCCTAGTTTTTTACATTTAGACATGTATGCATGAATGCATGTATGAATATATGAATGTATGTGCATATGTATGTATGTATATATGTATGCATATGTGTGTATATCACATATAGCATTCTGCATGATAACCTATAACTTTTACATCAATGTATATAACTTTATATATGCACATATACATACATACATATGTATAACTTGTGAAATTAATTAGAATACACACACATACATGCATGTCTAAAAGTAGATTGGATATATGCATGCCTATAATGGATCTATATCAAATATTTAAATAATTAAATATTTTCCAAGATTTAAGATGAAAATCTATAAGGGTATTGTGAATCAAAAATATAGAATAACTACTTGGATGTACCAAAGAATACCAAAGAAAGAAAGAAAAAACAAACAACTTCAAAATCTATAAGTGGATGTGAATTCAAAAAAAATATCAATGGCTATGAAAATATAAATAAAAAAGAAACAAATATTAAACAAATTTGAGCTACTTTAAAACCAAAAAAAGAAAGAACAATAAACAAGTTCAAAATCTACAAGTGGATGTGAATTCAAAAGAGTTATGGTTGTGGACATAAAATTAAGAAATGGTGTCTCATTCAAGCATATATATCAAGAGTAATACTTTACACATGGCAATGATGAACAAATTTTACATGGTTCATAGATTCATGAGGATATAACTATTCATGATTGGGATGAGGATGACTTGATGGGGAAATATTCTTCCAACATCATTGGTTGATATCTTGTGTCTTTGTTATAGTTTCTTTTCTTGTATGGTTGTGTTTGTTTGTCATGTTCTTAGAAAGAGTATGGTGCAAAGACACCTTTAGTGGTGCATATTAACAAAAGTGACTATGGGCATGTGTCGAGTGGTTCAACTCACAACTTTTTTTATTTTCTATGTATTTCTTTCTTGTGTTTTCCCTATGGATTTGAGATGATACAAAGTATGGACTGGTTGAAAACCACTCTCGTTATGTTGAGAGAAAACATAGATTGTATGTTTTATGTTTTAAATCTTGGTCTTTTTGAATGATCCATGTTTGTTGTGCTCCTCCTTCCTTATGTCTCCTATTTCATTGTTGAACATATGCTTTGTTATGCATTTTCATTATCATTTCACCTACTACATTGTATCTTATATGTCTTATCTCTTATCTACTTGTATTTCTCTCACACATTGTCCTTTGTTTATGATACATGCTATGTATATCCCATTGATGGTGTTTTCGCACAACAACAACTTCAGGACATAATGCAATATTCTATCTCTCTTGAAGGTAATCTTCAACAATAAATCATGAAAATCACCCCAAGGTCTCTAGGATGTCGGAGGTCATGACAATGCATAAACAACTCAGATAATATGTGAAAATCTGGTAATCACAAGGGGCCTTACAAATGAACAATGCTGGAAGTGAATTTTCATCAGATGCAACAATATGGTGATGCTTTCAATCCTAAAACTAACCCAGATTCAAAATAAACAGCAAAAGAGATAAGGGTTTAGAAAGATTCTATTCTATTCTAACTCCTAAGATCAATCACAGTAATGATGAAAGCTGCAAACGGACAGATCCCCAACAAAACTGATCTCTGCTTGATCAAGGACAAACCTGCAACTACACAGAAATGGTGCAATCTTCTGGGGAAATCCAAAGATTTTCAGAACTTTGAACATTCATTCACATACCCAACTGCTGGCACAATGTAAACAAGCATTCATAGTTGAACTTAGCACAGAAGTGAGGCCCAGACTAACTTTACACAGCAATCTACAATCAGCAAATTGCTAAAAGTATGGACCGGAAATCGATCGACATTATTAACATTTCACCATTATTGTAAAAGAGCTGAAATCTAACATCTAACATCTAATATCTGAGAATCAAGAACAAGAAACCATAAAAACTGTTGAAAATAAATACAAAGTTTGTCCAAATCAACAATCCAATTGCATTACTTCTCCAACATTGCATAACAATTTCAAGTCTCTCATCTCCTACAGCTAATTCTGAAAACTACTTGCCAATTCTGGCCTTCTAACTTAGCAAAATTCTGGCCTAGTCAAACTCCTAAAATCTTCCCCCTTTACAAATGAGGCACAAATGCCATTTATAGAGAACCCCAAACATGTCGGCCCAATTTGATTTTACAATAATAACTGGCCCCAAAACAGGTCGGCCAGGAGAATTTCAAAATAGGACAAGATTTGCATTAAATGCATGAATATTATCCATGTCGGCCCACGATCTCAGCAAGATCAGATTCACGTGTTTTCTAGAAGGTCCTCCAGCTGTAGACAGTTTTGGCACGGATTCTTAGGCAGGTCCCACTTTGAAAATTTAAATTGAACATTTCTATATTTCCCTCTTTTGGCACGAATCCATATGCAAGTCCCCCTTTTAATATTTGTTTAGTCCTGAAAAATAGATATCATCATTAATAGCCCACATGTTCAAATTAAATTTGAATAAAATTTTGACCTTTAAGAAAAACTTACATTTTTATAAGGAAACTTTCCATTTTCAGAATTTTTTCCATTTTTGGAAATTTTATTTTCAAAATCTTTTCAAGAAATTTTCATTTTGAAACATTTTAAAATTTCCATTTTTGGAAAAAAATCATTTTCGGAAAAATTTCCATTTAAACCGGACCAAAGGGGGAAAATTTGGGAAAATCAGTCGGTGATTCGGACGAGTCAGGAAAATCTAGAAAGGAGTCACAGGAAAATCGGTAGGACGAGAATGGAAAAATCCAGCCAGAGACGGGAAAGTCTGGTTGGACTAAATAAGGCAAAAATTTTCAACAATAGATCATCAAAACGAACCAAGAATGCGTGAAACATTGTGTAATATATCAAATTAAGCATGGGGTGTTGAAGCATTTATCATCAAATTCATCAATTTAATCCAGTATTTCAATTTGCACAAAGCCTGGTAGAAAAATCCGGAAAAATTCGGGTGGATCGGATTTCCGAGGATGGCATAAAATTTGGACTTTACATTAGGGCGAAGAAATCCGGGGAAAATCCGAGTTGGGTGGAAAATCGAACCGCGGTACGGGACTTATTTCCGGATCAGAATTTTCATGGAAAGGAAAATCCGGATGGGCGGAAAATCGAGATTGGACTAAAAAGGGATTTTGCATAGAGCGGACTTTGAAGCGAGAATCAAAGGAAAATCGGACGGACCAAAATCCCGGATTGGGGTAAAAACCGGATTTTGCTCGAACTTAGTTTTTCAAAGTGCAACTGGGGAAATCACTTGGGCAAGCAAGATGAACATCTAAAGACCTCCAAAGGCAATGAAATCAACAAAATTAAGGGGCCAAAAGACACCAAAAGCTAGAGAAAAAAGAGGGTCCCTACTTTCAATGGGGCGTGTGTGCAAAACTACACAACACTTATGTCTCCTATTTCATTGTTGAACATATGCTTTGTTATGCATTTTCATTATCATTTCACCTACTACATTGTATCTTATATGTCTTATCTCTTATCTACTGATTTCTCTCACACATTGTCCTTTGTTTATGATACATGCTATGTATATCCCATTTAGGGGGCATCCTCTTTATATTGTTGTGGTTGAACCCAAAACACTCCACCGACAAGTTCATTAATAATTGAAAAGTAAATAGAGAGAATAAATTTGAATTTAAAGCAGATGGGGAGAGAAGGAGCTCCTGGTCCACCCGTTTCATTTTCAGCACGCACATGACCACAAAGCTAAAAAGGAATAAATTACTTTATCTTGAGAAAAAAAATGAATTATTTAACTAATGCATGCTGTGAGGTAAGCTTATCTGAGAAACCCAAATATTTCCTCAAGAATCTCTTAAAAAATAGTGAGAGAAAGGTGGTGGACAGAGATGTCCATTATGTGGAATTTGTAAGGAAAATGATGATGGAAAGTGAGTTAATGGGGAACATATATGTCCATTCAGTGATGGACCACAGATGTCCATTCGTTGGGAAACTTAGTAATGCAGATAAGCTTAAATATGCAGATAAGCTGGTTTTATGTTCATTTAGTTTTCATTCTATTTTTGGTTATTCATCAATGCTTTGGTAGCATTCAAAAGAGATTTCAAGGGTTTTTAAGTGATTTGGGTATATGGATAAAGATCAATTGTATTGGGAAGAAAATAAATGGAAAAAATTAAATTATTTATTTTTAGATTTGGTTTTGTTCTAAATTTTAGATAATAATGATTTTTTTTAAAATTAGAATAAACATGTTAGAAATTTAATTTAATTTTGGTTAATTCTTACATAAGTTGTGATCATGTGTAAATGTTTGTTTAATCATATGTAGTCCATGATTTTATAATTCCATACTTGTATCTTGGTTGAGCTATAGATGAAGTTGGTATGAAAGACCTTGTTAGTTTATATTGATGATCATCTAAACCTTATTGACATATCTATTGCAACTCGTAACCCTCAATTGGATAGACAAGTTTATTTGTCTATAACATTGTTATGGCATACTTGCTCAAAATTAAATTTGCATATGCTTTCCCTAATGGTTAATTGAATCAAATGATCATGTGTGTTATTTTTTAGAGGATTTTTTAAATTGTTTCTTTGAGAGTAATTTGCATTGATACAACTATTAATCTATTATATTTCCTTTTGTAGTGCAATCTGATATGCAAGAAATAAAAAATAAGTTTTCATAATATATGGGATTAAGGGTTTATTTTTGTATATTATTAGATCAATCATTTTTAGGTGTCATGGTAGTTAGGTGTTTTTCGTTTATCAATAAGAAACTTGTATAGAGTATATTTTAATCCATGGTAATAGTTATTGAAAATGGCATTACTTTAAGTTTCAGCTTATGTGGCTTCGGGAGTCCTCTTTGCATGATATTATGACTTAGTGGTGGTGTGATGGTAGCCCTACTTATGGTACAACTATGTACAATTTTGTTAAGAAACTTCAACATGTTAAATTTCAGCTTAAGAGATGGAATGGGATGAGTTTTGGAAATTTTAAGATTATGAAGAAGAGTGCTCAAGAAAGACTTGATGTGATTACTTGCCAAATTTAGAATTTGGGTTTCTCAGATGCTCTCCAGGTCAAGCGGAAGCCTAGGCTACAAGAGTTGTGGAGGAATGGGAGCTTCAGGAGGATATTTTCTGGAAGCAGAAAGCTCAGATTGATTGGCTTCAGGAAGGGGATAGGAATACTACTTTCTTCCATCATTCTGTGCAGGCCCGTTGCAATAGAAGTTGCATTTCCTCTCTAGTTATTGAGGATGGGATCCATATTTCTTCTTTGCAGGATTTATCTCATGAGGCTAAACAGTTTTATTCTGCTCTTTTTTCTAAGGATTCGCCCCCTGTAGAAGATGAGGATAATTTGATCCTTGCTTGTGTCCCCTCCCTGATCTCCAGGGGGATGAATGATTTCCTCATTCGCCTGATTTCTTTACAGGAATTGGAAGAGGTCATTTTTGGGATGAATAAAGGTAAAGCCCTAGGACTAGATGGTTTTCTTGTTGAATTTTTTCAAGAAATTTGGGATATTATTAATTTGGATTTGCTGGAGGTTGCACGAGAATCTCTTTGCAGTAAGCAGATGCTTTGTGCTTTGAACTCTACTTTTTTAGTTCTTATTCCTAAAAAGGAAGGTGTGGATCAACTTGAATTCTTTTGACCTATTGCTCTATGTAATGTGGTGTATAAAATTATTACTAAATTGATCACTAAGAGGCTCAAAGTTTTTCTTCCTTCTGTTATCACTGAAGAACAGGGAGGTTTTGTTGCTAGCAGGAAAATACTGGATAGGGAGGTGGTTGCCTCAGAGGTCATCCACTCCATGGCAACTTCCAAGGAGAAGTATATGTTCATCAAGCTGGATATGGCCAAGGCTTATGATAAAATTAAGTGGCGCTTTTTGCAAAGAATTCTCTTAGGCTTTGGTTTTAGTCCGAATTGGGTCAGCTGGACTATGAGCTGTGTTACCTCTTCCTCTTTTTTTGTTCTTATGAATGGGGAACCTTCTGAGCTTTTTGCAGCTTCCAGGGGCCTTCGTCAAGGAGATCCTCTCTCCCCTTATCTATTTATTATTATGGCTGAGGGTTTGGGTAGATTTCTAAAGTCGTGGGTTACCCAAGGCAGGATTCAAGGATGGTGTTGGGGCAATGGGCTTCCACAACTCTCTCATCTTTAGTTTGTGGACGACACTTCTCTTATGGGGAGGGCTCACCTTCAGGAGGTTGTTTCTTTTAGGCATGCTTTGGATATTTACCTTGTTGCTTTGGGTCAAAAAATTAATGAGCACAAGTCTTCTATCTTGTTTTTCAATGTACTCCTCAAGCTATTCAATGACAGATTGTTGATATTTTGAGGTTTCAGATTGGGTCTCTTCCCTTTGTCTATCTAGGAATACCTCTTGTTTTTGGTAGGTAGCCCAGGTCTTCTTGGAAAAATTTGCTTGATAAGTTGTGTGGTAAAGTCAATCATTGGACTCATTGGTGGCTTTCTACTGCTGCGAGAGTGACACTTCTAAAGTCTGTCATCCAAGCTCTCCCAATTTATAAGGGTTTTGTTCAGGTGGCTCCTTTGTATTTCTTGAGGGAATTTGATCCTCTCTCACGATAATTTCTTTGGAGTGGTAACTTGCAGTCGACCAAGTGGAGTCTTGTTAAGTGGGATATGGTGTGCAAGCCATAGAAAGAGGGGGGCCTTGGACTACGTTCTGCTATTTTGAATGGGCAAGCTCTTGCAGCCAAGTTATATTGGCGTTGGTGTACTAGTCAGTATCAACTATGGGCTCACATTCTTACCCACAAGTATCTTAAGGATGTTAATTCTTCTAATGTTCCTCATTTTCCTTTAGAAGGAAGGGGATTGATGATTTGGAATACCCTCAAATCAAGGGCTCAGTTGGTTAAGAAGGGGATTTTTTGGATATGCCATTCGGGTTCTCAAGCCCTTTTTTGGTGGGATTCTTGGGATGGTCACCCTCCCATTCTTTCTGCTTATCCTCACCTCTAGTCTCTTTGTGATAATTTTACTGCTACAGGTTGGAATAAGGTTGAGCATTACAAATATGTTCAGAATATTGGTTTGGTTGCTAGCATTAGATGGAAGCACTCCTCGGAATGGCCACCAGGAGGATTAGAAGAGGATAGGCAAGCATTGGCTCAGATTTTGGCTTCATGGGAATGCAATTCCATGGCGGGGTAGGATGTTCTGGCTTGGAGTAATAGTGATTTATCTGGTAAGTATTTAGTTTCAGCAAGTTATGGCGAGTTACTTAGGTAGGTGTTTGGGGACATTGAGGTTCCTTGGTGGAAACAAGTGTGGAATAAATTTTCTTGGCCCAAGTGCAATTTTTTTATATGGCTGGTGGTCCAAAACCAGTGTCTTACTTGGGATATCATGGGAAAGAGAGGGTTATAGGGTCCCTCGATGTGTGTTTTGTGCAGTAACGGTGAAGAGAATTTCTCTCATCTCTTCTTCCAGTGTTCATTTTCTAGAAGGATTTGGCACCTTTGGTGGGAAGTGTGGAACTAGGCTTGCTGGCATGTCTCTTCTTTGGCAGAGTTCTTTGCCCGGTGGGGGAAGACCCCTGTGAAGACCTCTTTTCTTCAAGTTACCTGGGCTTTAGGACCAACTTTTATTATCTGGCATATCTGGCTAGAGAGGAATCATAGAATTTTTCAAGATGTGAAACTGGTGGTCCAACACATGTGGTGGAGGATTCTTCATTCGGTGGGAGAAAATACTACGACTAAGTGTAACTTGGATGAGAGTGTGGATCCAAGAGAGGTTCCTTTTGTACTCGTCTCAATCTTCCTCTTCAGAGGGTGGGTGCTTAGAGTGCTAGCCAGATCAAGAGAAATAGATGTCGTCATCCCCTTTGAAAGATAAATAGGGAGGGGCGTTGGTGCCCTCCCCCTCAAGGTGTGTTGAAAATCAACACAGATGGTTCTTCTCATGGAAATCCTGGCCATGCTGGTATTGGAGGTGTTGGGCGGACTAGTTCTGGGACTGTTGAGTTTATCTTTTCTGTTTATAAGGGTTGGTATACTAATAATGTGATAGAGGCTCTTGCCATTTTATGTGCTATGGAGTGTGGTTGTGCTCTTGGGTGGAGAAGGATCATGTGTGAATTGGATTCTCAAGTGGTTGTGACTTTGCTGAAGAGACAACAATTAGAGGAGGTTAGTTGGAATTTGGGTGTTATTATAAAATATATTCTTAATATGTGCGCTTCCTTCGATTATGTTTCCTTCTGTCATATTCCACGTGAATGGAATGGGGTTGCAAATTATTTGGCTAAATGGGCTTCTGATCATTTGCATGATTGGAATATTGTGGACAGGGGCCAATCACCCCTAGATTTGTCTCAAGAGTTGGACCAATTAGTGGAGATTGATAGGGATGTGTAATTCCCTTGCTTTGTACTGCTCTTTTTTGGATTGAATAAATTTTTACCCCTCTTTTAGTTAAAAAAAATGGCATTACTTTTTTTTTTCTTATGATTCAGAATTGTTGAGTTGATTGCATGAGAATAACTCAATATCATTAATATTTTACATGGTAATATTTACATTATTTAACCTCACCTTTTTTATGGAATTAGTCATATGACAAAAAATAACCTTAGGATTTAAAAATCTCCATTACTTAGTTTCATTGTCAAGTTAGCAATTCAAAGGTTGGTTGTGAGTAGTTCAGTAATGAGTGAGACTCATGGGGGCCTCACCTATTCTTCTATGTTCTTGGTCACACCACACTTATTTTAAAAATAGTCATATGGAAAACTTAGTTAAGAAATAAATACAATGAGATTCTAGGATGAAAGAATAGTTTTATGGAACACTTTTGGCCTATTTTGTGTCATTGTTTTCTTATAAATTATACAACGTGGATGATTTGGAAAGGAATACAAAACTATGTACCACAATGAGTATCACCATATGTACCACCATAATTTCAAGTATACATTATTGTATAATTTATACAATATGTATACATATGCTATTTTCTTATATTTATTCAAGTATCCATGACTAATCATATACCACTGTGCAAGGTAGGAAACTGAGGTTTCACAAATCGGTATGTTTCTTTAACATGAAAGAAACTATGCTTCAAAAGGTAAGAACACAAAAATGTATCTACCTTCTATAACCAATAGTTTTAGAACTCATATGTGTTCTCCAAACATGAACAACATACAAAATACAACAACAATAAGTTATTATTTTGGATAGTAGAGTCACCACCTCTTTTAGAACAAGAAATCCTTGAAGGAAAGTTGACCTCCAAGGCAATAAAATGAATATGGGTTTAACTCACTAGTAGAGTCTTTAATTTTATTTCAACCCATTTATACTTACTCATCTTTGTTGTTATTATGTTCGTGTGAATTGACATGAAATTAAACTCACCAAAATAAAATACACAACCACATAAGTTTTGAAAATGTCTCTAATTGCCTCAACCTAGAAATGACTAATTCATCCCTAACAATGGAATCATTTTATTGGTATAATTTGATGAGCTATCAAACTTACCCAAACAAATGTATAATTGTGCACAAACTATTTTGAGTTACTAAGATGTTCAAAGTATGTACTAGATTAAAACTTTCCTAGCAATGGCGATGTTATGTTGGCTTCATCAATAGATTGAGGAGGATGAAAGGCCAATTGATGATCTAGTGGGTCTATAGTCTCTCTTACACTTTGGGCTCAACAAGGCTTGGGATGATTTTCCAAAGGTGTCCTTACTAGTGTTTTAAACTAATTAAAATGTAGCATGATTGCAATAATCACTAACTACACCCAATATATGATTGACCCCTATATTTGTCACTAGGTCAAGACAAACTAGGTACACAAGACCTCTTGTAAAGATGACATAACACCTTGTACATGCACCTATAGATAACAATATTATTATAGTATTTATAAATGAATTCATTTAATGTTTTATACATAGTGGCAAGGTGCATACATGGATGACATGATTCTCTAGTGGTTTAGTTATTTAGGTTGCTTGAGAATGTTCTATAATTTGTAATATTGAATCATGAACAACATGCATACTAAACTAAATCTAATCTAATAATACTTCTAACATGGATTGAGGTTGTTTTAAATTGTGAGTGTTTGATTCTTCACTAGTATGGACCAATTCCTACTCCATTGTGCAATAGAGTAATGAACAACATATAGGTAGGGGATACATCTGACAAAAAAATCAACAAATGAGATTATATTTACATACAAATATTACATCCTACATAATGGACCTAATAATCCATCTGATAAATTACAATAATCCATATACAACAAAGGAATGACTAAATTACAAAGAATTTTCATCACACATACATCAAACCCTCATTATATTTGTCTTAGCAAATACGGTAAGAGGAAATACATAAGTGTGATTATAATATTCTCCTAAATTGTTACAAATTACCTATAAAGCAATTCCTATATTTTTATAGGAAGTGTTCTAGCATTCGTACCCTATATTGGCAATGTTTGGTGTCCAAAAATATCTTGAGGCACTTACAAAATAGACATTTTTCTCAATAACCAAACCTTTGAAAGAATGAAAAAAATATGTTTATAACACTTCATTTGGTCACCTAAATCCACATGGGAAATCAATTCAGGATTGTATATAATTAATGATATCCGTGGAACAACTTGGTATCCCATAAAATTCATTGAAATGGTAACTTGGAGCTTGCATGAAGATCTCATGTTATAAACATAATTGTTACACTAAAATTGTCATGGTTTCCTTCATCCTTTATTGTTGAAAGTACATTTGAATTCACACCCTTAAGATGGACAATTGTTTCTAGGTGGGATAAACTCTTTTCAAGTAGTTGGGTCCAATCAAGTCAATAATGACACTCTAGGTCATATACAGAGGTAGGTGGGAGTGAACAATACAAAATGTGGGATTTTTAGAGTTTCATGGATTAAGGGTACCTCATGACCCATACCATTGTTGGGGATTTGGGGGTTGGGAGTCAGGGATGACAAGGAATTCATCCCTTTAGGTACACACTCAAGTATAGGATCCAATCAACGATCCTAATTAGATATATAGTGAAAAGTGTTGGGGGTGAAGGTTAGCTCATAACTAATGCTAGACTTGCACCACTTTAGAGATATCCCCACATCTTCAACTCCAATAAAATATACATAAGGAAATGTTAGAAGTCAACTATTGGGATACCAAGGAATAAGTATGTGGGTAGAGGGATGACCAAAACTTTGGCTTTGAAAGGTAACTTAGTATAAAGGATTGAGGAGTCAAGGTTTCAAGAAAAAAACATGTAGGTAAGAGGAAGTCCAAAACATTAACAAAGGTAATGGAAACTGTGGAAAATGGAGGAAATGGATGTTGTGAAAGGAAACTTTGAAACTCTAAGATTCAATGTATTCCATAGAATTTTGAACAACAAAACCTGGAGACACCTATAATTTTTGAGACCTTTACAACTTCTAACACATCAATAGGCACAAAGGAGATGATAAATGACACCACTTAGGAAAAATTGACAAATTTAAACCCATACAAACATTTCTTTATGCTATATTTTGCATTTTGGTTAAGTTTGGTTTAGAGTTTCCCAAAAAATTGAAACTTTTCTCTAAGCTTGGGTTTGGGAGCAAGAACTTAAGTATGAAACTTCTCGACTGCTATAATCCACACATGATGAGCAGTGTCCTTAGTTTTCTTGATCAAATAGTTGTGATCCCTTATTTGGATGTCCATTGTGTTGATGAAAAAAGATCCCTATTCAAGATGAAAAGGAAACTCAGTGTTGTGCTTCACAATCCTTCTATTGAGCTACATACCACAAAGATTGGAACATCTTTCCAAGCCCATCATGTCCCTCATTTGAGGTGTCTTCTAAAATTTGGCTTCAACCCACCCGGATATTTCTTTTGTTGTTGGTTTTTGGGTTCTTTCCCTCACTAGCTTTCATTTCCTACTCTGGTCTTTTACTTTTGTTGGTCTTTCCCTTTCGGTTGTTGTTAGTTTTATGATGTCTCATTTCTTGTGAGACTCCTCTCTTTTGCCTCTATGGATGGATTGTAATGGGTACACATGCCCTTCCCTCCTATATCTTAATCAAAACATTTCTTAGATCATTTATATGTGATGGGAAAAATGAGGCCTAAGTGCACAAAGGAGCTAGGACTCAAGAAAATTTTGGAATTGCAAGATTAAATCCCAACGTGGTGTTTTGGTGTTTGTATGATGACCTGACAAGTAACTATAAATAAAGATTTAAATATAGATTTAAGTACTTTCAATGCAATATCTCCTACTATTGATGATCGTACATATCAACATTAAAAAATTAGTACTGTACAAAATTTATTTTTAAATACCTTGAACTACATGAAGGTTCTAATAACGGGTGAAATTTTCAACCAATAGAAATGCCACTTAATACCATTAATTGAATTTAAAAAAAAACTAATTAAAAATGTTTTCACCTTAACTTTATAAAAGATAAATATTTGTTTTGCATAGATTTTTTTTTTTTGATTTGTTGACAAATGCAACTAATAATAATTAATTAAAAAATAATAGATACAATAACAACCTAAAAGGCCAATAGGAGATAAGAGATGATTTTTCTTTTCTCTAATAATGCATATGTGATAGGATTTAATTGAATACAGATTTTTAACATGAAATTTGTGATACATCATCAAAGAGAAAATAAAAATTATCAATTTATTATTCAAAACAAAAGTAAGGAAAGATAAAACATTGTTTAATAACACAATATTCTAAAAATTTCACATGCCAAGTAGCCAAACATATCCATTAAGTAGTGAAATTCAACACTTACAATATGAGACAAGAAATTTGCACAATAGTATTGTATAAAAGTGTTAATAGAATATAATTGCATAATTTTTTTTTAACATCAAATATGTGATTCACTATTAAAAATAAAATAAAAACTATCAATTTAGTAGAAAGATTTCCAACATTAAATCCACAATCCACCACATAAATTTTTTAAAAAAAAAAAAAAACTTAATATAGTAGTTACCAATTTCTATTGTTTTCATAGTAGTAACAATATATAATACACATACAACATAATCTATTATCGTTCAAATTGGAAAACCAAGTGTTGATCCATCCACCCTCTTTGCCATATGGGTTTGGGATTTCTAAGAGTTGTTTGCTCCATTGATGGGTCAAACCTCATAAGGGAGGAGAATTTGATGGCGATACTAGATATAGGCCTAGGGCTATGCCAAAGGCTACTTTGGCACCTTAGTTATGGCTTGCAATGGTAAAGGCATACGGAAAATTCACCGTCAACAATTCACCATGGGAAAATTCACCGTCATGACAATTCACTGCAACCAAAAATTAATTGCATGAATTTTTGGTGGTTAATTTTCCATGGCGGTGAATTGCTGGTGGCAGTGAATTTTCCCCCGGTGAATTGTTGACGATGAATTTTCCATGGATGAATTGCTGGTGGCAGTGAATTTTCCCCCGGTGAATTGTTGATGATGAATTTTCCATCGATGAATTGCTTAGGCACCTTATCTATATGATCCAAACACAAAAATCATATACATACAAAGAAGTGATATGAAATTTTGTTAGTGGAGGGGAAGTTGGTGGTAGTTTGACCAAAATAGGAAGAACAAAAAAAGAGCCCGCTAAACGTGTTATTTTCCACGCACCTTTTTAGAGTTTTCACACAGCTTTATAATGCTCCTGTTAATGTGAAATCTGGAGAACAATGGAAGTCAGTACAACTTATTGTTTAAAGCTTTCGAAAGCATTAATAAAAAGCATATTCGCTAGGAAAGTAAAAAGAATAAATAAAACAACTAAATTTATAATGGAATATTTTTTCACTTTTCAAGCCCTTAAAACAAGGGGCAATATGGCAATATCTGTTGCAAATTAACATTTTCATTTTGCAGAGCTGAGCTGATCTCTGCAATTGTGTTGTTAAGAATTGGAGATGCAAATGACAAAGGAGGTGAAGGGAGGGATGATATGTATTGAATGACATGGGATTTATGTAAGGCCTCTGGGAAGGGACCTCCTTGCCTTCCTAGAAATGCTCTGATTCCTTGTAATCCAAGTGTCCACTTGGCTGAAAGCTTTCCAGTTAGAGTCAAAGAATAAGGGTTCCAAATGCATTCAATGGGAATGGTGGTTACAATTTGTGTTGGAGTTTTGGTTATGATCCAAGCTCCAAATGCATTTAATGGGAATGGTGGCTACAATTTGCATTGGAGTTTTGGTTATAAGCTAAATAATAAGGGTTCCAAATGTATTTAATGAGAATGGTAGCTACAATTTGTGTTGGAGTTTTGATTATAATTTATGTTTTAGTTTTGGATGTTTGAGATCCCTTGCATTTTCATCTTAATAATATAACAGTAATCTGCATTGATCAGATCTATATGCTTATCAGCTACAATATGAAAATCATTTTTCTACCAAAGGGTTCTCTTGAAAATACTGTCTTGCAAGCCCTGTCACTCAATCCATGATGAACTACTCTCATTTGGTATACTTACTGAATTTACCCAAAAATCAATATCTCCTCCTGAGTAGTAAAATTTGACAGTAATATGTGTTTAAAGAGACTCTTCCTTCATTAGATGTCACAAGGAGAGGTTAACTGGAATTTTTGAAGGATGTGTGAAACTGTCAACAGAATGTCAATTTGTATGCAAATTTTGTGAAACTGTCAGCTACAAATGATAATTGTATGCAAATTTTCTTTTGTTTAGATTTATTGTGGTTTTGATTAATTTTTATCCACTTGCATGGGGTACC
>VDFB02047230.1:101049395-101205123 GCA_007258455.2 Sequoia sempervirens | reverse complement strand
TTTTGTACTTCAAAGTTTATAGAAGAAAGGATCTTCATACTACATAGTTTTATTTGAATATTTGAAGGAGATGGAAATTTGAAAATAGGTTACTTGAATCATTTGTTTTTTCATCAAAGAGAGTTTGGTAACCATGGGATCAAAGAAAAGACAAAGAAAAAAAGTGTAGAAAGTTAATGACACCCAAAGAAATTCAAGCAAATAAAGAAATGGAGGCAAAAAGACAAAGGGATAGAAAAGAAATGATTCGTCAAATAAAAAATTTGGAAGCATCTAGTTCCAAGAATGTTGAAGAAGAAGCCATGAATGATGAAATGAATGTAGATGATGCAAATGTGGAGATGGTGAATATGGAAGAAAATGTAATTATGGAGACAAACCCAACTATGCCTTCAACTTCAATTTTGAATGATATGGAAATAGTACCTATGCAAACAAATTCGGGTATGTCTTCAAATCCACCTCCCAATGATATGGAAAATGCACCTATTCAAACAATCTATCTAGGTATGTTTTCAAACCCAAGTCTTGATAATATTGATCTTGCTTGTTTAGATGAAGCTGGATACACCATTGATGATATCAATAATTCTAGGGTTGAAACAATGAAAAAACAAAAAAATGATGAAATTATATCTTATGAGAATGCAAATGAGAATGAAATCCCTTTTACATTTGAAAATGAAAATGAAACCCCTTGTATGGATGAAGATGAAAATGTTTTTTTTGTACAATTGAAAAAGATGTGCTAGATAACCTTCGTGGTAAAGTTTCTCAGAGACAAATTAGAACTTATGGAAATAGAATATATAAAATATTTTTTTATAGAAATAAATTAGGATTCCAATGTCAACTAATGGTGCAATTGATGAGAATGTTGAAAATGAGAAAATTGATGAAAAAATTAAAAAAATTAGGTATTTTTGTAAAACCAAAAAAGATAGATGATTTAGTAGAACAAGTCATGTCGAGTGTTGCTAATGCTATTGATTTTATAGGTAAGAAAAGTTGATCTAAAGATAAGAATGCAGCTCGTCGTGCAATAACAACTGCTTTAGTTGATAAAACAACTTCAAATAAAAGAATGTTAAGTAAGATTAGTAAATGTATAAAAGTAAATCCTAAAACTTTGATAAGAGCTACTAAAAGAAGATAAAGTATTGAAAAGGATCCAATTAATCAATGTTGGAGTTTTAGTTGTAGACGCCCAGGATTAGACATGAAATTAAATCTTTAATCGATAAATTTTGGCATGATAATACAAGAGTATCACCTAACATTAGAGATGTCTTAAAATTAAGGGTGGGTTTCAAAATTTCATGAACCTCATCCAAAGCATCTCTTAGATATGACTCAAACTAAATTATATAAAAAAAAATCTAGATGCTTCAATCTTACCATTGAATATTAACATAAGTCAAAGATCATTCGAAAAGTGTAAACCTTGGTATGTTAGAATTAATAAGCAACGAATCTCTTATTGTTGTAAGACTCGTGTACAATTTCCTTATTATTATGATAGTTTTCGATATATATGATGCACTTTACATGCTAACCAAATTATGTAGGACATTTGTGGTATTAATATGCCACCTGAAAGAATCAAAGATTTTTATAGCAGGTTTGTTTTGTGAACCCTGTAATGGAAACTTATTTTATTTAAAAGCATGTATTTTTGGAGAATGTGATAGATGTGGTAACTTTTCATTATTAGGAGAATGTATGCATGAAAGTAGTTTAGATGAATTTGGACAATAATTAGTGGATGTAAAAAAAATTTAAAATGTTGAGTATTCTTTAAAAGATGGAGAAACTAGAAAATGTTGTGAGTTAATTGTGGAAAAATTTAGTGTGCATGCATTTATTAAATAATTTAAAGATAAGATTGTACCTAAATATGTTCAACACTCTCAGTATGCCCATTGGCTTGATAATCAATTTCGTCTATGTAAAAACACATTCCCAATTGGAACTATATTGTCAATTGTTGATTTTGCTAAAAATTATACTTTTGCTTCACAAGAAGAAATTCAATCACAGTATTATAATTCAATGCAAGTAGCTATATTTGTCCATATTGTTTATAGAAATGTAGACTATAGTAGAGAAGATAATAGAATTTTTTTGAGAAAGTACCATTTTTATGTAAGTGATAATAAATTACATTCATTTGAGTTTGTTCAATATTGTTTTGATATATTTTATAAAAATTTTAAAAAGAGAGGAATTCAAATGCTAGAACATCTCATATGGTTAGATAATTGCACAGGTCAATTAAAAAATGCTAGAATGTTTTATTGGTTATGTAGAGTTCATAAGGAAAATAATATCTAGCACATATGGAGTTTTTTTGAAGCTAGTCATGGTAAGGGAGAACACGATGGAGTAGGTGCATGTGTGAAAAGAACTCTTGCTAGAGAGCAACTAAAATTTGAGGATGTTGTGAAATTTAGAGATGCACGTGCAATTGTAGATTGGTGCAATACCAAATTATCTACAAGAACAAGTGAGAGCTCAAAATTTTGATGCTTCTTTTGGTTAGTTGAAGAAAATTATATTTTTTCTCAACAAGATTGTGAAACAAATAATGGATCTACAAAATGGAATTCATTTAAGAGTTCAAATGCAAACACATGGACAATATGGACAAGGGAGTTGGCATGCTTTGTCAATTTTGTATTGCAGGTGATTGGGAGGTGTGTGAAAATACGAAATGGGTTGAACAATGGCAACAAAGAGACTTAACACCTACATCGACACATGTTCAACATGGAATGACAATTGAAGATAATCAAGTGTTCGCATCAGATGATTATGATCGTGTTTCAAATCTTGCACAAAAAGGTACATTATTTATTGAGTTGAATTTTATATGTATACATGTTTATATGTGAATTAAATATAAGTCACTCTTTATTGAATATTTTATTTATTTTTGCAGGACATGTGTATGTTGTTGTTGCACCTGAGGGGAATGAAGAGGAGACGAAGTATGGGTTGGCTAGATGTGTTGAGAGAAAACATAAGTTGGTACATCCTAGAGTGGATGATGACAACTTTGAGTATCCAATTGGTTTAGTGGTTGTTGTTGGCACTTGGCTTCAAAAATATTTGATAAGAAAGAATGGCTTGCCTACATTTGAAGATTATGAAAGACACAAGAAGATTATACATTATTCACATTTGATTTTGGAAACCAATATAAAACTAGTTAGATATCAAGGGAGGCCTACTAATAAAGTTTTATGGACACTTTCAATGGATGATCACGAGACAATCATAGATTCATTACAAAAAAGAGAGGATGCAGATGGTACAACAGAGTAAATAAATATTGGTAAGTATATAGCTGTATATATATTTAATTGATATATGTATTTGTCTTTAGTCAATTCCTAATTAAAGTTTTATATCATTTTTTGTTTCAGGTCTCCCAAAACTAGATGCTTTACAAAAAAGAGAGGAGATGCACATATATTACAATGGAATTTGAATCTAGAGACAAGTAACTATATATAGTTCTAGATACATTTAATTGATAGTATAAATATAAAACTAAATTTAATTCATTGTCATTTTATAAAAAGTTTATAATTGATTTCATATGCCCTTAATCCATTCTCTTAAAACCCATTAATTCATCCTCTTATGTACCATTAATCCATCCTCTTGCATCCCCTTAAGTCTCTCTATTAATTCCCCTTAAGCCATTCTATTAGGACCCCTTAATCCATATCCTCGTATATCTACCCTTAATCCATCTCTTGCATCCCCTTAAGTCACTCTCTCAACACCCTTAAGCCATCCTCTTAGGACCCCTTAATCCATATCCTCATATATCTACCTTAATCCATCCACTTGCATCCCCTTAAGTCACTCTCTCAACACACCCTTAAGACATCCTCTTAGGACCCTTAATCCATACCTCATATATCTACCCTTAATCCATCCACTTACATCCCCTTAAGTCACTCTCACAACACCCCTTAAGCCATCCTCTTAGGACCCCTTAATCCATATCCTCGTATATCTACCCTTAATCCATCCACTTGCATCCTTAAGTCCTCAACACCCCTTAAGCCATCCTCTTAGGACCCCTTAATCCATATCCTCATATATCTACCCTTAATCCATCCACTTGCATCCCCTTAAGTCTCTCTCTCAACACCCCTTAAGCCATCCTCTTAAGACCCCTTAATCCATATCCTCGTATATCTACCCTTAATCAATCCACTTGCATCCCCTTAAGTCATTCTCTTAACACCCCTTAAGTCATGCTCTTAGGACCCCTTAATCCATATCCTATTATATCTACCCTTAATCCATCCACTTGCATCCCTTTAAGTCTCTCTAGGGTTCATGAGGTGCTTAGAATAACAAATCTATATGGGTTAATGGTTTAGTGTTCATCTCCTAGTCTTTAGGCCATGTGGTTTAGGGTTTAGGGTTTCTAGGGTTCATGAGATTCTTAAAATAAAAAATCTATATGGGTTTTAAGAGTTTAGGGTTCATGAGATGCTTAGAATAACAAATCTATATGGGTTAATGGTTTAGGGTTCATCTCCTAGTCTTTAGGTCATATGGTTTAGGGTTTAGGGTTTCTAGGGTTCATGAGATGCTTAGAATAACAAATCTATATGGGTTTTAAGGTTTTAGGGTTCATGAGATGCTTAGAATAACAAATCTATATGGGTTAATGGTTTAGGGTTCATCTCCTAGTCTTTAGGTCATATGGTTTAGGGTTTAGGGTTTCTAGGGTTCATGAGATTCTTAGAATAACAAATCTATATGGTTTTTAAGGGTTTAGGGTTCATCTCCTAGGATTTAGGTCCTATGGTTTAGGGTTTATGGTTTTAAGTCATTCTCTCAACTCCCTTTAATCCACCCTCTTACATCCCTTTAAGACATTCTATCAACTCCCCTTAATCCACCCTCTTACATCCCTTTAATTCATTCTATCAACTCCCCTTAATCCACCCTCTTACATCCCTTCAAGTCATTCTATCAACTCCCCTTAATGCACCCTCTTGCATCCCCTTAATCCATCCTCTTAAAGGACCCTTAAGTCATATCCTCTTACATAACCTTAATCCACAATCTTGCATCCCTTAAGTCACTCTCATAATTCCCCTTAAACCATCCTCTTAGGACCCGTTAAGCCATATCCTAGGGTTCATGACATGCATCCTCTTAATCCACCCTCTTACATCCCTTTAAGTCATTCTATCAAATCCCCTTAATCCACCCTCTTACATCCCTTCAAGTAATTCTATCAACTCCCCTTAATCCACCTCCTACATCCCCTTAAGCTATCCTCTTAAAGGACCCTTAAGTCATATCCTCTTACATACCCTTAATCCACATTTGTGCATCCCTTAAGTCACTCTCATAAGTCCCCTTAAGCCATCCTCTTAGGACCCGTTAAGCCATATCCTAGGGTTCATGGCATGCATCCACTTAATCCACCCTCTTACATCCCTTTAAGTCATTCTATCAACTCCCCTTAATCCACCCTCTTGCATCCCCTTAAGCCATCCTCTTAACTCCCTTTAAGGAATTCTCTTAGGACCCCCTCAAGCTATATCCTCTTAGGTCCCCTTAATCCATCATATGGCAAAAATCATTTAAATTTGTATGGAATTTATAAGATCCAATTTTCTAACTTTTACCATATATTGTTCTTTTCTTGCATGAATGATTTACTTAAATGACTCATAAAAAGCATAATTACTTTACTTACATTAATTATTTTTGTAGGTTCTCATCAAGTCGGTCTACCATGTGATTGTCATTGTAAAATTATTTTATCAAGAGACGATGTAAATATCAATTTGTGGTCTTGACCTAAAAGTTGACAAGATTTAATTGTATCTACATTCACATATATGTTTCATCATGTTATATAGTTGTATTAAACATCAATATACATTATATATGTTTCTTCGATGTATGAAATTCAATGAACTTATTAGTCACTTTTTAAATATCTTGTTCCAATTTTATAGATTATACATTTCATGTCTTGTATTTACCACATTTTATATAATTGTTCAATTGTATAGATTATACATTTTGTGCATACAAGGAGATAGATTTTTGTTTATTGATTCAAATATTTGCTAGAATTGAAAAATAGTTAAAAATACCTGCCCTTAGTTTATTATGAATATGATCTAAATTATTTAAGGAATGTTTTAATTTGTCACCTAACCATGTGATAAGTTATATATATGAAATTTGATTCTAGATAAGAATTTATGTAGTTCATGTATTACTTGAAAGTTAGATAAAATATCTATACATACATGTTTGCATATAATCATCAAAATGAACATAACATGATCATAATTGACTGCATATATAATCATCATATTAAAGTCAATTGATACAAATAAACAAAAACATGATAATATTAATCGATATAATGTATGTGAAATGGTCCATGAAATAACATGTTCAAAATGTATGTGAAATGGTCCATGAAATAACATGTTCAAAATGTATATGTCAAGTCCAACACATATTTAAATAAAACTAGAGATCTATAGTCTATAAAATTTAAAACCATCTAACTATCAGGTTGGTCGGTCATATCAAGTCTCCTCTTTGTTCCATGTTGACTAGATGTACCCACATCATGTTGTAAAAGAGAACAAGAAACTTGAAATTAGATTTAAAGTTATTTAGAAATTTTGATATTATTAAACATATTTAAACTTGAAAATATAAACTTTTAGATAAAAATAAATTTAATTAAATATCTAGTAAATATAGTAAAAATGATTTTTAGTATGCATAAATTACCATATGATCATGTGAATCTACTAGCACATTTTGTTCAACAGGTCCAAATGCTTGATCTACTATATCCTACATATTCATATAAAGCAAACAATATGTTAAAACCTCGAATATATATATTTAAAAGGTCTATAAAAATTGTATAGGATATTTAGTAAAGTTTACAACCTTGAATGATATGACCTCATGATCACACACCTGAGATTTCCCATGCATAAATGTTGATGATGTCTCAGATGCACCTGCCATGGGTATCTCATGAAATCCCTACATATAGATGTACAAAAATTTTTATAGATCAAATTCACACGTGTATGTAAATGAATAAATTAAATTAGATCTATGATGTGTATTTTATTTAAACTTAACAAACTTTTGAAAGCACACACCTGAGCTGAAGATGTCTCAAGAGTGCTCACCGAAACTTGTGGTTAGTCAGTACTAGGTATCATATGACCTCCCTGCATCTAGATATAATATATATTTCACACATGTGTACAAAATCAAATTAAATTAGATATATCCACACAAATTATTTAATATATATTGGTTCAAGTACCTAACCAAAAGGTGAGCCCATCTCTACAACACTCAACATATAGACATGATCATATTGAGTTTCAGGCATCGTCTAATCATGCATCTACACCAAACACTTCTTGAGTTAATATTATATTATATATATAATTTGACGTTAAATTATTTACATGAATTTTGCACATTTCAAACAAATTAAATTTAAGTTCAAAAGATGAACATACCTATGTATGTTGATCCTTAGAATATAGTAAATTCATATATGACTCTGTCCCAGATGCATGTGGGTCACCTGAAGTGGATGCCTGAGTATTCCCATAGCCCGAGCCTCCATGCTCTCTATTGGCCACTTTAGCCGCCACATGTGTAGTCTAATGAGTGAGATGTCCTAAAAGCGAACTCAATGATCCTAATTTCGATAACATGTTCTACTACTAAAATGTAGCGAGAACACCATGAGAAGGAGGAGTAACAATATGAGCAATCAGAGCATGTCGCTGAGGATTGACACGTGCTCCTAGTCTATGTTGGGGCATGCAACACCCAACTCCCTAAAATGACCTCATATCAAAATAGTTGGGTTTTAAACCCAACCCAAACTCATCCCATAACTTTCTCAAAAAGTATAGGGGCACCTCAGAATTTCCATGTGGTGGATTATCAAACACCATCCACCATCTATCCCAAAAATGTGCAGCTATCTATGGGTGCCTACACCATAAAATTGAAATTCATTTTTTGGTGGGTAGAATTGGTTGGTTTGTTTGGGGATTAAAAAAATGTTGGCACATGGCTTGTTTTGTAATTTTAAGGTCATTAATTTCTTTATAGGACAATCCATCTTCATAGAATTGTCTCCTCTCTTCTCTCCATTGATGGAACCTATCTAGGTCTGTATCAATAGATCGAACATAATCGATAATAGTTTTCATCATAGATGCAAACCATGTGAGATGGGGGGGGATTCTAGGCTCATTTTTTATTAGATCTATATTTCCCTAAATCACAATAAGGTTTTGTCTAATGCTCTCTCTTAACTAAGCCTGATCTACTATAGGGGGTGGGCCATTAGGAGGTGGAGAGTGTGGAGGTGTGGGGTTTTGTTGTGGTGGTGGATCTGTATGTATGGGATCTGTAGGAATTTGTGCATCAGGCATAAAATCATCTATGTTAAATTCTAGATCCATGTGAACAATGAAATGGAAACTACATGTTAAACAATTAAAAATATATATCAACAAACTAATTAAATAATGCACACAATTTGAAAGTTATTTAAAAATCACATTGAACATGCACAAATTCAAAATGCATTTCATTTGAAGACCATTTGATTTATAACATTAAAAAATCCATAACATTAAAAATCCATAGCATGTACACATTAAATTGAGTCCAGTGTGTGGTTGTTAATATGAAGGGTTTGTTGTTACTACCAACTCTTAGAATGCAACTAAAAATGGAGATAATTCTCACACCAAGTTCATAAAATTTTAATAAATTCCTACCTACATGTTACTTAAAATCAATTATTGAACACCTTTTAGTAACCCTTCCAAGAAGAATCATCAAGTATATCTAAAATATAAATCCACTATATAATTTAGATCAATATGTATACTATAATTAAGACACCTAAAATATCTAAGGATGCACTAAATTACATTTTGTGTACATGGAAAGGGAACTCATATGTTGAGTCAAGTATAAATGCTTCTACATCAAAACTTTGTGGAGGATGACATATTTTTCATAATTCATCGAGATATTTGATGTTAAACCTTTAATAAATGGGATGGTTCAATTATAAATAGTTTTGAGTTAGATCTATATGTGGTACATAGGATACCTCTTAGTGAAAATAGGGAGGTAAGTTCTAATTATAACTCTAATGGATAGAAATGAAATTAGGGGGTTTTATTAGAACCCTATGAATGCATGCACTATGTCATTGGTTTATTAAGTGAATCCCTTAAAAGAAGGCCCCATAAACTTATTTTTAGCTAGCTATCACTTGATACTTAAATTATATCCAAATTTGATGATATACATTAATTGATTTATTTAAAATAAATAAAACCACGTGGATTAAGGTAAAGACTTAAGATTTAAATTTAAATAAATCACTGGATCAACATTTAAACTAGGAATTGGATATTTAAATGTATCAAGAATTGAGAGCTCACAAAAGGCTACGATATCAACAATGAGGCTTCTTTGAATCATTATTGGAAAAATTAAATAAGAAGATTAGTAAATAGAGACTGTGAACATGAGGTGAGGAACCATTTAATTTCTATAGGTAAAGGACTAAATAATGAATTTAAATAAGACATATGTAGATATATAACTTTGATTTCTCAAACTGGGTGTTAATAGGAGGTTAGGGGTTGTTTAGAGTGTCTTCTATTACATATATAAAGGTGGAAAAAGAGAAGGAAAGGTCCCCACTAATTTAGGTTATGAATAACTCAAGAATGAGTGTCGACATGGGTAAATGATGAAAACCATGTAGTTTAATTCAAGTAAAAATTATACTAGATTCTATTTATATTAGGATTATTGTTAGACAAGGGTGCTCAATGGAGCTTATAAATATCAAGCCTGTCATTAATTAACTAATTCATCAATAAGTAATTTATTCTTCTAAGTTTTTATGGGTCTAGAGCTTTATCTTTTGGGGCGAGGGGAAGTTTACTCATAGGTGTGGTTGTTTCCTAACAAGAGTATATCTATAGAGCTAAGGTATATCAATTGTGAATACATATATTTATCAAGTATGACATAAAATTTAATTAAATCCGAGGACATAAATTGATTTATCTAAATTTTCAAATTTCATGATAAGAGACACAAGTTCTCTATAGTGGAAAAAAGTAGTTAAGAAGAAATTATAAGTTTAACACTAACATTAATTTATACTCATTCATTGTTTTCAAAGCATACTAAAGATAAGAATAAAAAATTAATAGAAGACATTCAAAGGGACACATATATATATATGCTAGTGGTAATTGCAATGTACAAAATAAACAAAGATGAGCTTGAGCTCTATTCACATATTGAAAATGGATTCTTTAAGTACAAAGACTTCACTAAATTTTTTAGTTGTACAATGAAATCATATTTATACATGTGAATTGTTGTGCATAATTTATCATGCAAAAATGGAAGAAATTAGATCTTTACTATATAATTCTTTAGAGATTTGATGACATGAAAACATATTTATGTCAAATAAAAAATTTAAGAAACCTCCAAGGAGGGATACTTCTAAAATTATGTGAAGTGAAAGTTAAGAACCAATGACAAGGAGGACACAAAATAAAGCAAGGAAGGAGGGCAATTTCCAAATTGAAATTACTCAATGAGAAAGAGCAACATGACCAATCCTAATGAGATTGAAACTTGTAACCATACTAAAAAATGAGAATGTTTAAACTATAGTTGATTATGGCAATGGTGTAATATAGCAACATGATCAATCCTAATTAGATCAATCTCATAAATATATGCTATGGTTTGTTGAACTAGTTAAGAAACATCTCCTCATTTCTTAATACAAATGGTTACATTGAAAGTATTGATTGTACAAGTTCAAGTTGCACTATCTAAAAGGTGAAAATATTAGGGTTTTAGGTTTAGGTTTGAGGGTAAATAGGGTTTTAGGTTTACGTTTTAGGGTTTAGGTCCAAGGATTAACCTAGGTAAATTAGTTTTTAGGGACCTATGTTTTTTGGAACCTAGGGTTTAGGGTTTTGATTTCTAAGTTAAATGTGTCCAATTTAGGTTTAGTTTTTATGGTTTTTGATTTACAATTTAACGTTCTTTGTTTCGTTGATGTTTTTGGTTTTTTAAATGCAATTTAAAAACTATAAAATATCGAACTAAAACAAACTAAAAAAACAAAAAAAATAACAATTACAAAACAAAAATGCAAGATATAAAGGAAAAAAATGACAGAATTCAACCAACCTAGAGGTCGTTGAGGTCAGTTGTGTTGACAAGAGGAGTAGGCAGTGAAAATTTGCTTCAATCAGGCCCTTTGAAACATGTACACGATCTTGCTTCTCCTTCTCTGGCATGACTCAAATTGACAGTTAAAATGAAAACACAGTCGATTATTTTTTTAAAAGAATAGCTTTAAGAAACAAGTATGAGTTTCAAAATGCGTATGCATTTTAGGTTTGCATACCTGAATTTGAATGCATACGCGTTCAGATTTAGGCTCGGGTACCTGATCTGTAATGTGTATGCATTTTTTAAAAATGTGTACGTGTTTGGTGCGATTTTTTTTTGTTTTGGCCGAAACTTCCCCTCTCTGTGGACCCAACTTCTTACACTTACCCTTTGTGTGTTTTTCATTTGTTATTATCAATTGGAGTTACCTTAATCGTATTATAATGAATTGGGTCAATTAACAATGATATACTTGTGTGCTACCACATTTTTATTCAATTAGTATAGTTATTTGAACATATAAGAACCTTGAACATGTACACATATCAACATTTATATTTGATTATTTATTGTAAGACACAATATGTTTGCATTGTAAAACAGTAAATTAATTGGGTTGTGCACCAAAGGATTTCAATCTTGAACCAAAATAAGAAGTTTCCTATTTAATTATTGGTCTTAAGGAGGTTCATTTAAGTATCCATATTAATTTTTGAGATCTCCATGTCTCAATGATCAAAAGTGGTCATTTGACATGTTTCAAGAAAATGCATTCAATGCCAAGATAGACTCTAGGTTGAAATCAATTAATGTGGGGTTATTGATCCATCTATCATTTGCCTAGGGTGATGTACTATGTTTTTGTTTTCTTCCATCTTAATTCATCTTTCTTTTTTATAAAACATGTACAAATAAATTGAAAGAGTAATCTTGGATTGTCAAGAGAGAAGAGATTAACAAGAAAACATAGCAAAGATTTCAAAAGATCTATATTGTAATTAGAATGTTTATGCTTAAATACTATTGAAGCTCATAAATATTATATTATAATATATTTTTGAAGAAATAAAATATTTTCCATTGTGTAAAATTCTTTTATTTATTTTGTGAATGTATTGGTTGTTATCATATGATGTATGGTTAGATAGTATTTTATTACACCCTCCAACTACGAATGCAATAGTTCCTTGGATCACTACACTATTCAAAGTTTCTTTGCTTTTTCTTTATCTTTTATTTTCAATTTTTGTTTTATGTTGATCCTAGTCTTAGTGCTTCACCAATCACACCATATTGGTCAACTTCATCACTCATATGATGGCATACTAACGACATGTCTATTGGATCACTATTCTAATGACAACTTATTTGTTTGAGTGTTGGTCCATGTGCACATGGCACATCATCATCATGGTTTTTTATATTGTGGTGCATAATGCTAAGTGCTACAATAAAATAAAGGTTGCTCCTTGCATGCAAAGTTACTATGACCTCATGTATTCACCATCCATTACATCATTTATCAAAAATCCTAATCATGTGTCATTTTTTTGCATTACATCCTTGTGAGATTTCATCATCCAACATGTACATTTATGCAATCCAATCTACTAATCTAAGTGGCATTAATCAACATGCATAATCCTTAGTCCATAATCAACCCTATATTCATGGCATGCACATCATCCCAACATGATCTCTCTCAAGTCACATTTTTATCCTTTATGGCACATCGTTTGTTTTCAATATACCTATTGGGTTACATTTCACCCAATGAATCTCTTGAGGAAGCATCAATTCCATCATCATCCCTAAGCAACTGGGGCAACTTTCCACTAAATCTTCATTCCATTCCATCCTATTTTTTATTCTTCTTTGACACACCACCACTTAGTTACATTTCATCAAAGAGGGGAAAATATAGATACCTAAAATATTCCATAGGTCTATTCACCATCACTAAACCTATCACCTAATCCCTAATCAATCACTTTCATCACCTAAGCATGTGCCCCATCACCTAGTCCTAATTAACCTAGCATATATCCATTTCACCTAAATTCCATAACTTAATTAAATAATCATATTATTTAATTAACCACCCTTTTCCATCTCATCACAAGAAATAACTACTTAGTTACATATTCCACCTATTATTAATCTCACCCATGTGGCTAAAATAATTAAATAATATTAAGCCATTACCCTCTCAACACTTTCCAAGAATAATGGGGACCTAAAAATACTTGTTGTTGTGCTCTCATTATTCTCTCAACATATTCCAAGAATATTGGGCACCTAGGAACACTTGTCCTTATGTTTCCCTTATTCTCTCAACACATCCCAAAGTTATAGCCATTTTAGGTGCACATGCCCCTAATTTCCCTCATCCTCAAACTACATACTAAATTTGGTAATTTAATCCTATCCATGCACATTATAACTACCTTCATATTCATGCTTCATCCTCTCCTAGATCTTAGGGAATTTCTCTCAACTATTCTCCACCCTTGATCTCACAACTAAATCTTAGCCATTCATTCCCCATCCTTAAAATCTATAAATTCAAGCATCCTCTCATCCAAATCATAATCCATTATCATTCAAGCTAGGTACATTTTGTCAGTTTGGTGACATTCAAGAAAATAGAGCATCCACATTCCAATATATCAAGGAGCAAGTGATTCAACAATGGAGGATTTTGGTAACATTTGATTCAGTTTTTGATGTTATTATCTTATTATGGATTCATTGTTTGAGCTCTATATTAGATTTTTCTTGGTTTGAATAGGAAGCTTACATTATTTGTCTATTTCTATTTGAGTTTCAAATCTTTGGCATTACAAGGAGAATAGAAGGAAGGGAGGCATATTTACCTTAGGATGTGCATAGTAAAGCTTGATAGGAGGAAAATACAAATAAAAGACATAAAATGTGGTCTTAATGAATGCACAAGAGGCAAGTTTTATGGGAAACTTAACATTTGAAGGAGGCTTATTTTATGGTTTCAAGATATGAATGAAATAGATATTGAAAAGGCTATAGAAAATTTTAGGCAAATGTGATTGGCAGGTGAAAAACTAAACTCCCCAACTGTTGCCAATATTTTTCCTACCTATGTTGAAATGGGATCATTTCGATAACAATGTGTGGAATGAGGTTAGTGTAGACACTCAAAATATCCTGATTGATATCATGCACTCGATCCTGATTCCCTAACTTTGATTCTTCCTTGATCATTTCTTTACTAACCAATTAATTGAATAATCTTTATTTAATTAATTCATCAAAATTCCTCATTTAATTAAATAAATCAATTTTATTTAATTAAATCCTAATTTTCTCTCTTTGATTAAACAAATCAACTTTATTTAATTGAATCCTAATGTTCTTCATTTAATTGAATAAATCAAATTTATTTAATTAAATTACTAATCTTCCAATATCCTCTCATTTGATTTAAATAAATTCAAGCATTTAAATTAAATTTCACAATCAACTAAGTTCAATCTACGTTAATTAATCCTAAGTTAATTAAATCCTAACACTAATCCTCCATTCCTTTAGCTTTTGCAAGTTGCACATGTAAATCAATTTATTTAATTTACTAATTCCTCCTATTTTCATTCAAATATTGCATATTCTTAGAATATTCCACTTATTTGAATTCTCCCTCCCAAAGGAATTTTGTCCTCCAACTTGGCATTAAAAGCTCTTACATGTCCTCTCCTTGAGCCACCTTGGCATTAAAAGCACTTACACCTCCTCTTACACAAGTCACCTCTTCAAATTCAAATTTCGCCTACATGCATTTAACATGCACATTGTTTAAAATGTGCTCCACTCTCCTTCATTAGCATGTTGACAAGTGGAACAATGCCATTGGTCCTTTCTTTAATCTCACATTCATCCTATTCTTCATTCTTCAATCCTTCTTCATTATAAATAGAGGCCTTCTCTATTGATTTGGGATCCACAAGTTGACACAACTTCATGCAAATCCATTATGGTCATTTGAGTTCAAAGCATCCATGATTTCATGAAAAATTTCATCCAAGTTAGCATAGAATTTCATCATCCATAGCTAGGTTATTGAAATTTTGCATCAAGAATCACACATCTACCATCAAGTTTATCAAGGAATTGGGAAAGGGCTTCTTTCCACATCAAAGAAGCACCCATTCCCCCATGGGATGCTAGTTTGAGCATTTAGAATAGAATTTCATTAGTAGTTTATTTGATTACTTTACTTTGATTTCATGTTCTTGTGTTTGAATGAATTTCATGGGGAATGCTTGTTTACACTTGTTTAAGGACTAATATTTACTTGTTTTTCCATGTTTGAGCAGGTCTAGGAAAAGCTTTCTACATTTGGCGCTAGAAGGAGGGTAGAAATCTCAAAATTAACACTTTTTTCTCTATTTCCATCATTTTTTTAGTTTTATGTCTTTCTAGTTTGCGACGACACTGAAAAGAAAAACAACGATGCTGGAGGAAATAGCAACGCTAAATTTAGTAGAGCAATGCTGAAATCCTTAAACAATGACACTGCCTCTATGTTTAAATGGAGACACTATTGTTTTTTTTCTTTTATACTCAAGCTTACAATGGCCATATCTTGGTCATACGAAGGTATTTTTCGAAGCTTTTTTTTGAAATGGGGTAGAATTTCATAATCCATGTAATGGTGTAGGTGTTTCTTAACTTTGATAGAGTTAAAATTTTCAAATTTTCACCTAATGTCAAATCACAATAAAATTTGGTCTAAGTTTTAGGGTTTCTATGCTTAATCATTTATCTAACCCTCATATCTTCTTGTTTCTTGATTTCATCTAACATTTGGAGCTTGGATTGTAGGTTTTAAAGGATCATGGAGCATGGAAGTGAAAGAAAAAACATTTGATACTCATTGTAATAGTGTTTTAAACACTCATGGGAAAATAATCTATCATATATTTTCCTTTCATGCTTTAGGACCAAATATAATTATTTTGGGCATAAAATTAACCTACAACTCAAGCTTTGTCAAGTTGGTTAAAATTGAACCTTAGACACTTACTAGAATTTTGATTTGGGACTAAAATTGAACAATCAACTTCACACTCAAGCTTGGTGCTTTAAAAAGAACTCATTATTGCCTGAGTATTTAAAATGAACTTGTGCTTACTTTGATTTTGTAATCTTCTTTACAAATTAATACCATTCAAATGTGTATGTACTTCTCTCGTGCTTCACGACAATCTTGAGAATCAAAAGCATTTTAGTGATATTAGGTTTTTTAAAATATTGCCTCCACATTTCAAAATTGGGTTTTTAAAATTGAACAAAGCTTGCTAGTGTGGGAAAAGGCATCACGTGTGTTCTCTCCTTGTTCACACAAACAAGGATTGATCGAACTACGGATGTACTTACTCACTTTTGCTTATCCTTAGAGGGCCTGACTTGGTGGGAAAAATCACTCACCCCAAGGAAATGACCCAAGCGGTAACGAGCATAAGCCAGGCTCTTCTGAACCGCTATACAAATTTGTTGTTGCAAGGAAAGTTTGCAATCAACAAATTGATGCATGATAGCTCTCCCCCATTATCTTTATGATGTGTAAAGCCCTTGTTCTAAGGGTTGGGATACCTCTTGAGGGAGTTTATCATTGTGTCCTTTGAACTGGATTCCCTTATTATGAACCCTTGTGTAGTAGCCAAAAATCCTAATATTTGTTGGCATTAGGTTGGACCTCCAAAGCCATCCCACATATTTGTGATTTTTTGTAGAGATGAAAATTTTGTCATGGGAGATTCATGAGAATTGAAGCTTGGCTAACCCATAGAAGTGAGTGTCATGGAGGAGAGCCAGTGTGGTCAATCTTCTAATCATCCACTATGAATAAGCGCAACTGGATTTATCCAAGTGGGAATTCAACAAATATTTTCTTTTCAATTCTAGGGTTGTGCAATCTTTGAGTCAATTAAACACATTGCTTGGATCCAAAATCTTGAAAACAAACATTTAACAATAGTCATCAAATTTCAAACCCTTTAGAAGAGGCAAATACCTTTGAAAAGTCCAAGTATTATTACTTGTCCCTAGGGATTTATCCTTAGATGCTTCTAAATATTTGGGCCTATATCTCAATTTACTCTCTCCAAAGTCAACAATAGGGAACTATTGCCTTGATTCTCTTGATTTCCACATAATGGACCTTGTGGGATGAAAATAAATTGAGACATAGACATTTAGTTTGAAAATCTAAGCAAGAAAGTGTGGATGTGGTAAAAGCAATTCATTAACTAGGATTAAATCAATTAATCCCACACATGTGCTGGTTATCTTTTGTCCTATGATCTTCCAAGCAAAACATTGGTCTTTTGGTTTGAACTACTCATATGGTAAAGCATGTTCTCCACTATCTTGGTATTGTAAACAAGGTCCCTCTTAAGTTCAACTAGGGTCACAATCAAACACTTCATTCATCCCAAACATTTATCATTTCCATCCCACAAACAATTTTAGAGCTTTGGAAACATCATTCTAGACTTGGGTAAATCATCAAACACATCAAAATTACCTTGTTTAGTTAGGAGTGTGAGAATGCATCCTTTCTCATACCTCTAGTTAAATTAGCATCCCTTTGAGCAAGTTCATCCTAAGGTTACATCCAACACCTTGGGATCTACAAGTTCATTATCCAATAAAAGCAATCAAAATCAAATCCTAAAGTCTAGAATTGATCCAAGGCTCCTAAAAGTTCAACACCCATATCATTCACCCCTTTCATCCTTCATCTCATAATTGGTCCTAAATTCCTTAGAGGTCCACAAGGTCAAAGCACAAGAAGAACATGGAATATAAACTTGATTCATACATTAGAGTAATCTAAATCAACCAAACTATCAAAGCCTTACAATTCCAATTGATTATCAAAACTCACATTTATACAATCCATACATGGGATCATTATCTCCTACAAACCTCAATGGTACAACAAATGTGAGTATGCCCAATCTAAATTTTGGAACACCTTTCCCTATGGTAGATTTAAATAAAAGTCCAAACGTACAAATCTATCAACCAAACAATCAATGCATGAGTCTTCAACAAAACAATATTATCCCACCAAATCCATACATTCCAAATGTGAATATACCAAGTAAAATTTTACCAAACATGAAAATTTCAAATCCACACTTCGTAAACTTTGGGATAGATATGTTTGTGAATCATACAAATATTGTTCAAAGTCTAAACAATATGTTAACAACTCCGTGTATTGATCCAAGTCAAGGTAACACCATGCAAAATCAAAGTTACCTAAATCAAGGAAATGTGATTCCCAACCACAACAATGTTAAATTTCAACCTATAATGCCAAATCTAAACATCATCCCAAATCATAACATTGTCCAAAATCAATTTGTCCATGATCCCATACAAACACCACAAGTTTACATTCCAAATCTTCTTGAACAAAAAATGAATCAACTATATCAAGGGTGTCAAGATCAAAATCAAGATCAAATTTTGTGAGATCATATTGCTATACTTAGAAAATTCATTGATTCATATCACCAAGATACATCTCCACCCAAAAATCAATACACTCTTCCATTGGTTAAACCATGTCATCAAATCATTGAGTTGTATCCACAACCACATCAAGAACAATATCTCCATTTATTTGTCAAGAGGTTGGATATCAAGATCAACAACATCAACAAACCCAATCACCCCATCTTGAAGATCAGTCATCACATCTCCAAGATCAATCACAACTATCCATCAATGAGCTCCTTGAAGATGTTTCCACCCCACCCAATGATCAAATCAACTTATATCAAGAGTCACTTTTCGATCATGATCAAAATCCACCAACAATACCCCAAAATGATCCAATTCAAGAAATGTTAACATCATTTGATCCTGTGGTTGGAAACATTGACAATATCTCCACCACAATTGTTGAAACCAATGATCAAGATCTATCCATCAATGGGCACCTTGAAGATGTTTCAACCCCATCCAATGCTCAAATCAGCATACATCAAGAGTCACTTTTTAGTCATGATCAAAACCCCTCAAATAATGATCAATTTCAAGGAGTGTTAGAATTATTTGATCCTATTGACATAATTCAAGATCAATCCACCAATGATCATTTTTTTATAATACATCTACATCATCCAATGAGTTCGAGGACATATCTCAAGAATTCATTCCAAAGCATGATCAACATCTTTCACCAAAGTCTAGGAATGGTTCTTTCCAAGACATATTGACATCCTTCGACCTCATGGTTACATATATTGAAGGAATCTTCAACTCCATACTTGAAATCCACTCAAAGCTAAAGAGGATATTGAGCCACTTCCTAATGAAGACATCCAAGAACCCTTTGTAAGCAATCCATCCTTTGAAACTGACCCATGTCAAGAACTTGATCCAAAGCATGTCAAAAGCAATTCCAAAATTAATCAAGATCAAGAATTCATATCTCCAAGGTACTACAATGATCTAATGAACACTCTCCAATCTATACAAGATGTCGCAAATGATGATCATATCCATATAGCACATATTCCTCCATATACCCATGATATTATTTCTTTGGATGGACATGTAGATGATATTCATTCAAAACAAGAGTCTCATACTCTTGATATCATTACCAAGGAACAAGAGTCTCCTACTCTTAACATTTGTACACATGATCAAGATATAGAAAAATATAGAGACATATCAGAAATGGATCATGAAGAAGGCTTCTACAAAAGTTGTGAATCAGAAACATCATGTGAAGGCATATCAAAAATAAATCATGAGGAAGACTTTTATGTGGACAATGAATCATCAACACCTCTTGAAGAAGCATTAAAATATGATATTTCATAAGATCAAGCCAAAGATATGAATCAGGAAGTTATCCCACTTATGGAGGATCCTATCACTTATCAACTTGGATCATTTACCTTTTTTAGGGCAAGCTATCTTATCAATGAAGAAGCTATCACCTTTGAAGATCCACAACAGACCAGAGAAGGATTAGCACCTTGTTTCCAAGGTAAATCATATCCTATTGCAAATAAAAAATTTCAACAGATGAATTATCAAGGTAGAGGATTAGGCCTACATAAATAGGGTATCCTAGAACCAGTAAAAATTATTGGCAATCCTAAGCATTAAGGTCTTCATTATTCGACAATTAAGGGATCTAAAAATATCAGTAATACCTCTATAATACTGGGGAAAATTTTATCTAGTGCAAGCATCAACATAGGGAGCACAAAGAATCCTTATGATGAAACCAATGTAAATACTACAACCAGCCATGTCATGAATCTTCATCCACCCATCACCCCATCCATGAATTGGGACCAACATCAAGAGAAAGATTTGAATCAAAGTACAAAGAACATTATCAAAGAAAAAGAGGTTGGGAAGCATAATGGACAAATCAAATACACATGGACACCAAAGAATACAAAGAAATATTATCCCTATCAAATTCCATTAGTCAAAGAAACTATGTAGAAAAATAAAAAAGGGAAAAGTATCCATAAAAGATGTCCACAAAGGCAAAAGCAGGATTCTCAAGCAACGTACAAAGTATATCAAGTAGTTGGTCCTAATTCTATACACACTTCTGTATCCACCCATTATTGCTCATCTTCCCAAGTTTGGAGAGTCAAAGTTTCCAAACTATCAACCAAACCATCTTTTATTCCTAAACACACTCCATCCATGCCTCCACACATGATATCCAGTTCTCAAATTAACCATGTATTGGCAACCACCCTTCATCATAAGGATTCAAAAGGCATTCTATTGCGATGTGAGCACAAAGACAAAGTTAACTTCAATATCAACAAAGTAGATCAGGAATCTCAAAAGTTGCATTCAAGTGCATGTATCTTAGAAAATCAACTTCTTTAAGTAGGCTATCGATGGCATATTATGACATAAGAATCTACATCAACACCACAAGGTGGTTCAACATGAGCTTAAAATCCTTCAAATTTTTTTTTTAAAAAAAAAAATCATGAAAATAGTAAAGATAAAAATTGTCCTCCTGTGAAAACCACTATGGTGGCGCTTTGGATAGGTACCATGATAAAAACCTAGCAAACAAGTTTCATGTGTAGAATCAAGCATCTATGTGCGCTAGTTTAGATGGAAGCATCTCATCCCATCCATAATAAATCATTTACCCAATCCATTTTCATCCATATACATCCATCTTCCAAATTATCTTGATCTTGATAAGACTTTTGTGTACACTTTACACTTGCTTATGGTAAAAATCTTGACATGGGTCATTTTAATTTATCCTATCCTATCCAACATTATCTAAGACATGAAGCATTCCTCTATTCAAACACCTTATCTTTTTTCCAGATAATCCATATCCCTCCATTCATACATCCATCCAAGCATCCACCAATGGCATTCCATACATTGCTAGACATTGGGGGAAGATATTCACATCTTGCTTTGGGAATAAATCTTGATCTATGTCTTCCAACTTATGTGGTGATCCAAACATTTTCAAACATGAAATCAAATTGGTCAAAGCACTTGTAGCCAAAAAATTCAAATCACTAGCCCATGGCATATTTTGACAAGAAAAATTTTCTTATCAAGCTTTATCTTTCATCGAACATCGATCCAAACAATCAATATCAGTTGCATCTAATGTGTGCTTCAATCGAATCATTTAAACAAATTTTGTTCCAAATTGAGCTTCATAATCTTGATCAATCAAATCCAATCAATCCATCATCATCTTGGGATATCCTTCCTAATCCTTGTGTTGCTTAACACTATCCTTGCATTGTTGTGTATCCTCAACAATGTTATCATCATCAATCTTGATCAATCAAATCCAATCAATCCATCATCATCTTGAGATATCCCTCCCAATCCTTGTGTTGCTTAACACTATCCTCAAATTTTTGTGTATCCTCAACAATGTTATCATCATCAATCCATCAATTTGATCAATCAACCCTAGCTTGGTTTTCAACAAAATCCCAAACAGATCATTGATATCATCACATATCCATATCCAAATCGTCAAAATCATTTGAAAATCCAAAAACATCCAAAACATTCATATTAAAATCCCAAAATAGGTCAAAAAGTCAAAAAAAGGTAAAAAACACATTAGTGTCGAGCTATGGATCTCTGAGCTTGAACGTAGGCAAGGCCATCATCGATGTGCCCCTGATACATCCTAGGTCAATCCTTTAGGAGTCTATCATAATAAAATTGCAATCCATTTGTTCATATCTCATCAATAAATGAGTCTATGTCAATCAAACTGAGTGGTCTCTACATGTATAACGTAGGCAAGGCTAATCTTTGATCAGCCCCTGAGGCCCCTAGGATAGGTCTTTAGGTTAGGTTCTTGATCAAAATATCAGAAAACACAAAAACATTGGAAATTTTGAAAATCAAAACATTTGCAAAACATCTTGAAGAAAATCCAAAAAAAATAGCCTCAAAAACATTTCAAAACATCAAAAACATCCAAATATTTAAAAAAATCCGTCTACCCCATCTCGTTTTCACCCGCAATAAACATCCACCCATAATAAATTATTGTCATCCTCAACCTTTGGTGAAACAATCCGAAGCAAGTCTAGCAGGTTACAAGTAAAAACTCAAATGTCAAGGTCTCAAATCTAGGTCAGTAGGTAAACAAGTTGGTCAATTCTTGGTATCAATATCCCATCATCCAGTTAGTCCCAAAATCATCTAATAACATCATGTCCTAGGATGCATCCTTCCTACAATGGACATCAACATCAGGAATCACCGTAGTTTAGGCTTGGCTAGAGGTATGAAGGACATTGGCTTGTTTGTTTACTTGAGATTTTTCTTGTTGGTTTATCCTATTGTGCTCATTCCAATGACCGCTCGATGATGTCTAAACAAAATGATTTAGAGAGAAAGGAATGGGGAAACAATCATTATCTTTTATCTTATGTGCTTGTTGGATATTCTTGTAATATAACTTTGGTCATGCATGTTTTGTTTGGTTTGTAGGGAGGGTGTTTTAGGTGTCTTGTTGACCACATAGAAAGGCTTTCCTTTCTATGTTTTGGTCTGAGATGTTTAAAATATCTTAACTGCATTCTAAATAAGGTTTCGTATGCCAGGTGTGAATAGGGATACTCCTATCTGATTGTTGAGTCAAATTCCATCGTACTAAGTACAACACCATCCTGGTTCTTTATACCTTAATGCATCGTATCTATGTGTGTTATCAAACATAAGGAAAGTTATGCTCTTTACATCCCCAATCCATGGATAAACAATACATCATCATCATTCATCATCACATCTAATAGAGTGTCAGTGACTCATGGACTTGTTGGATCCTCTTTTCATCATCTCATTCTTCTATCCTCTTTTCACGCTAACATAATATCATGTCCATCATGCATCCACAAACCATTAGCATACATATCACATCATCCACCTCACATGCATTGCATTATCATTTAAATTGTTTAGGATAATATAGATTTGTTATTCTAAGCATCTTAAAACCATCTCATTTGCATCATCATCATAACCATCCATACCTCCATCTTGAACCTCTTTGTCACGAGATTGACCTGCAAATCAAACTTTTCACTCGATCTCTTGAGGGGATAGTATACCAACGTAATTCTTCTCGCTAGGGCAGCAATGGGGCATCCGAAAACATAAAAAAAAAATTGACTTTTGATCTCGCTTGTGTTATTCTTTGAGCCAACGCAGCAATTGCATTGCTTCAAAGAGGGAAAAAATGTAGATACTCAAAATATCCTGATCGATATCATGCACTCCATCTTGATTCACTAACTTCGATTCTTCCTTGAGCATTTCTTTACTAACCGATTAATTGAATAATCTTTATTTAATTAATTCATCAAAATTCCTCCTTTAATTAATTAAATCAATTTTATTTAATTAAATTGTAATTTTCTCTCTTTGATTAAACAAATCAACTTTATTTAATTAAATCCTAATGTTCTTCATTTAATTGAATAAACCAAATTTATTTAATTAAATTACTAATCTTCCAATATCCTCTCATTTGATTTAAATAAATTCAAGCATTTAAATTAAATTTCACAATCAACTAAGTTCAATCTAAGTTAATTAACTCCTAACACTAATCCTCCATTCCTTTAGCTTTTGCAAGTTGCACATGTAAATCAATTTATTTGATTTACTAATTCCTCCTATTTTCATTCAAATATGGCATATTCTTGGAATATTCCACTTATTTGAATTTTCTCTCCCAAAGGACTTTTGTCCTCCAACTTGGCATTAAAAGCTCTTACATGTCCTCTCCTTGAGCCACCTTGGCATTAAAAGCACTTACACCTCCTCTTACACAAGTCACCTCTTCAAATTCAAATTTCACCTACATGCATTTAACATGCACATTGTTTAAAATGTGCTCCACTCTCCTTCATTAGCATGTTGACAAGTGGAATAATGCCATTGGTCCCTTCTTTAATCCCACATTCATCCTATTTTTCATTCTTCAATCCTTCTTCATTATAAATAGAGGCCTTCTCTATTGATTTGGGATCCACAAGTTGACACAACTTCATGCAAATCCATTATGGTCATTTGAGTTCAAAGCATCCATGATTTCATGAACAATTTCATCCAAGTTAGCATAGAATTTCATCATCCATAGCTAGGTTATTGACATTTTGCATCAAGAATCACACATCTACCATCAAGCTTATCAAGGAATTGGGAAAGGGCTTCTTTCCGCATCAAAGAAGCATCAATTCCCCCATTGGATGTTGGTTTGAGCATTTAGAATAGAATTTCATTAGTAGTTTATTTGATTACTTTACTTTGATTTCATGTTCTTGTGTTTGAATTAATTTCATGGGCAATGCTTGTTTACACTTGTTTAAGGACTAATGTTTACTTGTTTTTCCATGTTTGAGCAGGTCTAGGAAAAGCATTCTACTATGAAAATGAAAGGGAAGGAGATTGTGGTGCATTATGTTGAATATGATGATATTTTATCTATGGAAGAATTTAAGAGCATCATTTTATATTTTATTTGACATGTAGACACCTTCAAGATAAGCATTATGCCCAAGTGAAGGAGGGCATGAAATTTGTGTTTTATCTATCATTTATTCCCAAGATGTTAAGTTACTTAACACCACTATCAAAAAGGTGGCAAGTCTCTTTGCTCAAACACGTTCTTTTTAATAGATGTTTTAATTCCCAAATATTCTTATAAGTTTTATATGTGTTTATTTCTCATTCATCAAATGTTTTCTCACAATATTTTAGGGAGACTAAAGAAAATATTATCCTAGATGTGTAACATAACTATCTATGGTTGTAGTGGGTGGAAGGGCGGGTGTATTTCCACATGGGATTGTGGAAAGACCATTTCAGGGGGTTAGTGTGGGTGAATGTGGTGAGCGGATGCCCTGTCAACTATTGTCACATGGTTGGTATTTGTTTCATTGCGCATATTTGATAATCACTAGGCGGGCTCACCGTACCCTACCTTGATGCGAGCCTCACATACGTTAGCATCATGTTTAGCCTCCTCTTCATATCGATGCATTGGTGACACTGTATGGCGGTAGGGCTTTGTGGTTTGGGCTACACAGGGTGGAAACTTCATCTTGTACAGGGTAATAATCCTATGTGCATATTAAGTCATTCATTCATCTCGCAGGTGTTATTGGGATTTGCATTATTCTTTCTCGGCTCTAGGCTTGTTGTGGGTTTTCTTCAATGGTGGAAAAAACAAAATTTATGGTGCACATGTCTGCAAATTCTCTGGTTTGCTTTGGGGTAGATACCCCAATTCAACTTGGGAGCAAAGAGCATCAAAAAGCTTTCGGGGGTATTTCGGACCAGCACCTTAAGGACATCCTCCTGAATATAGACCCACACACAGTGGTGGATGTTAAAATGGTCTTGGGGAGGGAGAATTTGGTATCCCATGAAACTCCATGGGTGAATTCTCAAATAGTTTTGAGTTTCCTGGAATCCCTATTGTCCATACTGTGAAAGACGAAGCAAAGGAATTGGTTTGTAAACTCTTCAAGAAGGGTCTGATGGAGGGGTTGGATGAAGTTCTTAAGGTGGCAATTCCTGGGGTTGGGATGCTGAGACCTAAGGACCTGGAGCTAGTTAAGAAGTGAGGCAAGGTCATCAAAATTTATCCTTTTCTTCTAGATTTGAAGGGAACGGTTCTAGTGTGACACAAAATGGTGGTGGCGGTTGGTGTCAATTTCTTGAAAAAGATGATGAGGCTAGTGGACATGGATGACTTTGAGTGGATTACAGAGTTTGATTATTTTGCAAGGGAAAATGGTCTCATGTAAAGGGATTTGGTGTCTGGTTTTATGTTCATACAGGTAATTGGGTTTCAGTTATATGTCTGGTGGCTTGCCCAATTATGGGCTTTTTTTTCTAAGTTTGGTAGTCATGCATTCTATCCTCCTTTGTAGTTGGGGTTATCATTAGAGTTTGTTTTTTAGCTTTTCTGCAGTTTTTTTGGTGGTGTTCATGCAAATTTTAGTTAAATCCCGCATCTACAAATGTTTGTACCCCTCTTTTTGACAAAAATCAATATAATCTTTATTACAGAAGAAAAAAAAAACTATCTATAGTTGTATGTATTGTGTTTTATCTATCAGCAATAAAAATTATCAAGAGATAACTTTTAGCAAAAAAAAAATCTATTACTCTCTTTGTGGCCTAATCATGTAGTACTATAAATTCAATTGTTGTCTACTTATGGATGCATAACATCTTATGAAAACCCACTAGCTTTATTTTTAGTAGGGTTTTCTTTGTATTAGTTTTGATGAACTCTTATTAAGTCCAAACAATTACATTTTGCTATGACAAAACTAAAATATATTTTATAGATGTAATTTAAGGTTAAGACAGTTAATTGTAGATTTGTTGATAATATTTGAATAGTTTTGGCTTGACATTGATCTATGGTATTTATTCAAGTTTCTAATATTGTCCTTGTAATTCATGAGTTGATTGTAGACTACAAAATATGACAAATTGTCAACAATATGTATACAATGCATGTTATTACATTTCATTTTCAATTATTTAATCGACAATCTCATGTGCCTTGTACACATTTGTATTAATTGAACCCACACCTAACAAGGCCATTATAATTGTGATATATCTAATTGGATTCTTTTGACATATTTTTGTTGATGGGGTAGTTATGGCCACACCTACAAATGGTAGTTTCAAGTATTATTTGAATTCTTCAAACATTATTCCTACATATCAGAAGTGTTATCTATTTCTATTAATTGTCGCATGAATACTTAGAACCACTTAATCTAGTTATATGGTTAGAATTTATCTATGAAACATTGTTATAATGAATGTTGTAGGTGTTTCAATGGTTTAATAGTACCTTGTTGAAGGTTTATTCTTGTTGAATTAAAGCTCTCAAATATTTTGAATTACAAGCCTTATTCTTGGTCAAAATATTGTACTAGACACATGTTGAAACTATTTAAATTGCTAGTAAAAGGGAAGTGTGGGAATGCTAATTATCAAATGAAGTATGTAAATAAACCTAATAATTTTTTTTTCCAACTATTCAGAACCATAACACTTTTCATGATTATGGACTAATCCTTTAGGGTTAGATTATTTCCCTTTTCCAAGGGTATGGACCTTTTAATGGAGAAAGTGGAAGGTAAGGCATATTCTCATCTTAAGTTTTTACATGGAATAAGATGGTATTATTTTCAGATTGGATCTATATTTGTATTGACCTCCTTATATTGTGTACTAGAAATAAGACTTAACAGAAGCCTCAACTTACAATTACATGATAACATTAGAAATAATAACTTCATTGAGTGGTACTAGAACAAAACAATTCTAAACCTATTTTAATGTTGTAAATTGGTACTCCTAGCAATCCTACTCAAACTAGTGGATAAGATCTTTACATGATTACATGTTGTTTATTGGCCTCTTAAGTGCAGTAACCTTGATAGGGAAACTATCATAGGAACTAAGGAAGGAGTACTATGGTTATGTTGGATGATGGTACATGTTTGTGTAGGAATCATGGACAAGGTAAGGATACACCTATATTATAAGATCTATGAAGTTTTAGAAACTTGTAATATTGGAAATTTTAGATGTAGTGTTATATGGATAATTGTAGTTATGGACCATTAGGGAAATTCTATTGTGGTGGTAATGGGTGCAATAAATCCCTCTATTGTCATTTTATCCCCCTTTCTTAATAAAATAATAAGACATGTTATATATTATTCTAGTTCATGGTATTTGGGTATTGGGGTAAGATATTTTATATGACTTTAAGATATCTATTGAACCCTTGAGTAGAAAATTCAATATTTTTAACCTATTTTATGAATTTCAAAATGGAAGTTCCTTCCTATGGGTTTGTGTGAACCAAGCCAATTTAGTGTTGTGTAATAAGCCTAATCCCTATGTTGATAAGACAAACCTTGATTATGGGAACTTATGTAACTTTGATCTGTTTAGAAGTGGGTATGAAGGAAGTCCTTCGGTGAAGGATGCCCCTGTGACCTCAAGTCCATAGGAGGAGGGTCTAGGGAGGGCTAGCTCCCAGATATTGGGGTTAGTCCTAATTGGTTTGACCTTCTCTCTTCAGTAGGATTGAAATGGGGCCAAAACGAGTATTAGATGGTTATGAAAGGGTTAAGAAAACCTGATAACTTATATTTAATACATAATATGTTTCTAAATAGTAAGCTAAATGAAGGGAATAAATTTGGCTATTTGGTAGTGGGTACTATAGACACCTAAAAATGTCCTGATCATATCACACACTTGATTTTGATTATTAACAACATTTCTATTATAATTCACCCATTTTCATCTATTTAATTGAACAATGTCAATTGTTTAATTAAATTCATCATTTTCTTCTATTACTCAAAGAATTAATATTATCTTATTAATTCACACCATTCACAGTAATTTTTATCTCATTTGATTAAATAATGAAAACTATTTAATTAAATCTCCTTTAAGTCCTCTCATTTGATTAAATAATGAAAATTATTTAATTAAATGTCCTAAATCTCACTTTGATTAAATGATATCTAATTTTTTAATTAAATCCCTAAATTCCCTCTACGTGCACAATTAAATATTTTTTTAATTATTTAATTGACTAATTTCTTCTAATTCCTCCAATCATTCAAAGAATATTCTCATGGAATATTCCTCCAATTTGAATTCAAATATTTCCTTCCACATGGAAATATCTCCCACATGCTCCTAAAATCATGGGATTGCATTTCTCTCAATCAATTTGAGCCATTGATTAATATCATTGATCCATGTCATTGAGTAATCTCATCCTCTAATTTGATCTTTGATCCATGTCATCTCCTCTCATTCAATTCTATCCTTTGATTAGCCAATTTGATCTTAGCCATTGATTCATCCAAAAAGTCTATAAATAGTTCTCATTTTCATGATAGTTATATTCACAAGCATTCAAGTAAACTTACTCTACCAAAATCCATACTCACCTAAGTCATTTGTGAATCAATCTCCTAATTTAGCATCAAATCTTCATCAAGCTTTTCACATTCAACATGGATTAGGCCTGGGACTACGAAGTCCACATTATCTCCAACACCAATCCTCCGATGGGATGAGGTTTGCACTTCTTAATTAGGATTTAAATTTAGTTTTCTTTGTCATTTCATGTTTAATTGAGCTCTTAGTTAGCATTTGCAAGAATTTCATTGGAATATGGCTTAGATAGATTATTTGTTTGTATACTTGGTTTACTTCAATTGTGATTTATCTTCCTAACTTTCCACATTCACATTTTGGCATGCCCAGTGGGACCCAAGTCCCTAACCATCTAACTTTATTTGGATTTTTTTAGACATTGTAGGTTCAAGAGGCAGAGCGATGCCTTACCATCAACTAGACTGACACTTTTGCAAATGGTGATGCCTTTACATGTTAAAGGCTCATGCCTCTGCAAATAGTGATACTTCTATTTGCTAATCATTGTTCTTTTCTACTTGCAAGTTGATAGGTCAACACCTTTGCATACAATGATGCTTTTGTATTTCATCAACACCTTTGTAGGCTCAACAACATGATACCTTTATCTAAAAAAGTGACACCTCTATCTGATAGAGTGACACCTCTATTGAAACATAGCATTTCCTTTGTAGGTAAACCAGGGTGCATAAATTCTTAGATTTTTATTCAAATTTTATTTGTATTTTTACCTAACCCTAACCAGTTTTATGTTGTTTATTTGTTGGTTTTATGAGACTAGGACTTGCAGAGACTTCGTCAAGCATGGATCAAAGCTAAAGGGTGTATATTAACACCTGTCAAGGAATCAAACATGAATTAAAATCCAAAGTTTTTCTTAACACTTATGTGAAGGATGACTTTAGGGCTATTTCATTTTCATGCTTTAGCTTAGCCTCACACTTAGCTTTGGTGCTTTTAAACATTGAACCCCATAACTACTCATCTTTGGATTTTGGGTTTAAAATGAACACACATTTGTCTCGGTTTAATATGAACACTGTTATCACCTAAAGTTGCACCCTGTTGAACCTGATGTCCAACACCTCAGTGTAACATGGGAAGACCTCCAAAGCTGTGGGTTACTTGTAGATAGAGGTCAAACTTCAGAGAAGGCCAACTTCCTTTGGTGCCACCTAAAACTACTGATCTTGTAAGGAAAAGGGAGAAGGAGAAACATAAAAATGGAAATTAAATCCTAAGGTGATACACCAAACTGATAAGAACAATGAGATACTCGAGTTACACTTGAGTACTAATGATGGATATGGGACTGCACAACAAGATTTTGTGGATTATGCATACAAATAGGTTCGACATGCACACAATTTCAAGAAGGAAAAAAATAGACTTTCACAAATTAAAAGCTCATGTGCAATTGAGTAAACATAGTTCATAACCTACATGACACCACTTTTGCAAATAAAGGCATGCTATCATGAAACAAAGCTATAAGGAAAAGAAAGATTTCACTAAGTAGCTTGATGAATCACTTAAAATTGTACAATACTTCACAAGAACCAAAAGGAAAAAAATGAACCATCAATGGTAATCAAGGAAAAATTTTATATAACATGTTCCAAAATGAGTTACAGAATTCTGCTAATCCGAGAGAGGACTGTAGAAGTCACAGACTTCAGAAAAGCATAAGGAGAACTCCCTACAAAGAGGCAAAAAATTCCTTATATACAAAAGTAAGGTTGGCCCCTTAGGGCTTACAAAAATATCTCCCTTTGGGATAAATCTTCCTCAAATATTTTGAATGAAGATAAATCTGCATTCAATGTGTATCCTTGCTGTCATGTCGGTGTGAAAGATCGTCCTCAAGAGAAGCTTTCTTGATCTTTAACAGCTACAACATTTACTTCAGCTCGTCGTGTCCACCTTCTAATCTTCCCAACCGAGCTCCATTGAATGCCCCCGAGCCCAAAATAGATACACGTTGCTTTTCATCCTGTTGATCTTCTTCATTTGGTTTAGCTGCCAACGATTCACTCGTAGCTTTCTCTGATTGGTTGAGCATACTCCACATAGATTTTTTGGGCGTTCAAAAGCTCCTCTTGAAGAATCGCATGTCGGTGAGACACTAATCGTGTCTCCCCAATGCGATTAAATCCTCCTACAACCATCGACATAACATGGAACTGTCGATGATAGTTCTTAGCGAGCCTTTTGTTTTCTCCCTGAGCTCATTTTGTATTGGCAAGACCCTTTGCATCGCTGAGACCTTATGCTGAAGGCCAGACTATGTCTCTGACAAGCTCTTTTTTCTGTTGGGGAGACATCTTTATAGCGGCAAGACCTTATGTTGATATCAAACTTTCTCAGTGAGGTCCTTTTGTTTTTGGCAAGACTCCTGCCAAAGGCAAACATATATCGAGACCCCCTTTATCTTTTGGCGAGACCACTTCCGCATCACCGAGACATCACGGTGATTCCTCCATCCTTCCGAGGCTTCTTCATCTGTCGGAAAGACTCTCGAGTGTCGGTGAGAGATCTTACCGAAAGCAAAATGCTACCCCGAGACCCACCATTCTATCGATGAGACATAATGCCTTCACCAAGACATCATGGCGACACTACTTTCTTTGGCCGAGCCCATGAGTCGGCAAGACCTTCGGATGAAAGAAAAATGTCATGGTGAACCCACCTAATTGTCGGCAAGGCTCCATACTCTCAGCAAGACCTCATGCTGAAAGAAAATCCACCTCGGCGAGCTTTCCTCATCTTCTATCGGCGAGAGTTTATTAATGTCACCCCGAACGCACTCCATTCTACCGAGCTCCACATTTCTTTCAGCGAGACACTGGAAAGTCGAGAAGACTTTATAGTATGGTCCATTAGTCATACCGATACCCGCTTCCATCACTGAGACCACGCCATGTCGACAAGACATTACCCCAATGGCTGGAAACTACACCGATGTCAAATATGTCAGGGAGACCTCCTGCATTTGGTGAGACATTCTGGTGAAGGCACCAACCTTTGCCGAGAGCCCATCCTTCTTGTCGGGGAGACATGACTATATCGGTAAGACCATTTTCCAAGGGCACAACCCTATACCGAATGCGTCATTCCCTCGGAAAAACACTTGTTATCGGGGAGACTTCTGTCGAGCTTCATTACTGTCGCTAAAACATTGGCCTGTCGGCCATAAATTCGCCCGAGATGATTTTATTTCCCCGACGCGACCATTTCCTTTAGATGATGCCTTCATTCAGCGAGAGCCCTTTTAGTTGGCGAGATATTCTGAAGGTCCTGGCGACTTTCTCCTTAGAGGATTTTCATGTCGAACTTCAACAAGGCAGGCTTCCCAACTGAATTCCCTATGACCTAGCATTAGATTCATGACTTTTTCCCTTGTGCGAATGCTCCATTTGGCCTTCTCAAACCTCTGTCACATGATTTATCCTGCCTGATTAAGCCTGAGGGTGAAAATTAGGTAGCAAACACACTTGTCATTTGGCCTTAAAAAGAACCACAACTTGCACCTTTATATGCAGCTAAAATTGAAACACACATCTATTTTGGTGCACCTAAAATGAACTTTGTCTTCATTATTTTTTGTGATTGGTAAGTTGGACATGTATCGTCTCTCTTGCACCTAGTGTGATCTTGGGTGAAGAGAAACATCTTGAACTTGCATCTATGTCCATTGTAACTCTAAGGTAGTTGTTATGTATTCTCTCCCCTTGCACCTAGTGTGATCTTGGGTGAAGATAAATAGTAACTCATTTTTTCTCTTTTGAGTAGGAGGCTTACCTTGAGATACATCCTCATGGAGAACTCAAGGGTTAAAACTCAAGTGGCATTTTTGGGTGCACTATATAAATTGGCTATGAGAAAAAGTTGTAGGTCGATCTGTGCATGTAACACTCCAGAATTTCATTAGGGACTATGGTTTTTTTTATTTCTCAAGGAGATGTTTGAGAGGTTAACGGTGTTCACCAAGTTCTACCCATTAGAAACCTATTTGTTTTAGAGGCATAATAATTTTGAATGTCTTATTTTAGTGGTGCGATGGAATAACATTGTTCCATGAAGTTACTCACCATGTACCAAGCATAGTTTAGGTGATGGAATCCCTTGCAAGGATGTTTTCTTTCCAAGGTAAAAGGTGTATCATGTACACATGCAGAATCTATTCACTCATTCCATGTGTGGTATTTTATCATGCGGTCCCAATTTGAGAAGATAAACCCAATCTAACTACTAAATAGGATGTACTCTATGGCATATTTTTATGTTGAGACCTTGTAACACCAATTAGTGAGTTCTTGTGGAAGAAGAATACATGCAAAGCATCCTATCACCTCATTGAGTTATTTTTACATGCTATATACTATGTTTGCAAAATGAAAAATCAAACAAATTAGGTCAACTTACATTTTAAATATCTACTAGACAGATCGATGCATTTTCTTGAACAGTGTGACACCTTTGCACAAATTGACGCTTCCATTTTTGTTAAAATGGTGCTTCTATTTACACATTAGCACTTTTACACATCACAACACATTTGTTAGGTAAAATAGAAATTTTACAGAGTAACACTTTTACTAGATAGTTTGATGCTTTTGTTGAAACATTGGTGCCTTTGTAAAATACTGACGCTCTTGTAGCACAATAGTCCAACATGTTTGCATGAACAGAGCGACGCTTTTTCCTAATTTGAAAATCTACAAATTTCAACAAAAAAACTAATTTTTTCTTTTGGTTCTCAAACTTCAAACTGATACATAAAAAATCTTGGCTCACTTATAGCACTCACCAAACATCAAACAAAGTTCATGTCTTTCAACATCTTGATCCTGCCAAAAACATCTTCTAGGTTTTCAATTAGGATCAACAATCAAACAGTCAACATTAAATTTCAAAATATCAATCATCGACACACAAATACTTGAAATTTTGACACACAAAACCTCTTCGACTTAAGTTTTTTACAACATCGACTAGTTTAGCTCTATGTTTGGAAACAATCCATTTCTAAGCATTTAGTTGGATTAGTATACATCTTTTGGAAAAACTCATCTTGGAGTCACAAATCTACTCTCAAGGTTTGCAAGTTCATAATCATCAACATCAAAACACATCAATCAAACTTGAGTCTAGATTATTGTCAAAAATTGAGAGTTTTACAACATTTACACATCTCACAAGATCACCAATCATTGGTCATAAAACTATTTGAAGGCCTTTGTTAGAAACATTTGAGGCTACAGAATAATTTCGACAAGGTCATTCACATCAAACATCTTCAAAGGTGGACACAACTTGTATGATTACAACTAGGTCATAACATAAAAGAATCATGGAAGAAAACCCTAGTTACACTAACATGCCTACCACTAAAAATCCAAATGGTTCAAATGTTCCTACAAACATAGGTTTTAGTGATCAACCTTTTGGGATGCCACAAAAAAAATCACAAGGGGATTCCAAATGTTAATGGTTTTAAATGTTAGAATTAATTCCACTAATCTTGAAAGATGTCTGAAGAAAAGTGCTTCAGAAATAGGACATAACATTGAAGGAACTATGTTGACTATTTTTCATGCTAGAGAGGATAAGAATTATTGGATCATTGATAGTGGATGCTCAAATCATATGACAGGTGATAATAGTAAGTTTGTTAAGATTGAAAAGTATGATGGTGGTCTTGTTAAGTTTGTTGATGATACATCTGCTAAGATCTGTGTAAAAAGGTTGAATTAGTTTTGATGGAAAGCATAATATAGATGATGTTCTTTATGTCAAGGGTCTTTGGCATAATCTTCTAACTGTAGGAAAAATGTGTAGAAAATGATATAATCTTGTATTTCAGAATTGTGGTTGTAAAATCAGAAAAGGTTGTTGTTGGAACAAGGACAGGAGGTAATGTCTATCAACTCAAAGGTAGTGGTGCAAAGTGCTTTATGTCTCAAACTAGTGAAAGTTGGCTATGGAATAAAAGAATGGGTTGTATTAATTTTGATAACTTAGTGAGGATAATTTCTACTGATGCTATGAGATATTTGTCAAAGATTACAAATCCTATCAATACAATCTGCAAAGAATGTCAAGTTGGAAAGCAAACAAAGAAAATATTTGAGGAAAAAGAATATTCTACCATAGCTACGTTAGACTTAGTGCATACATATCTATGTGGACCTACCAGAATTAAAAGCTCATGTGGTGACATTTTATTTTGTTATTGATTGATGATTATTCTAGAATGGCTTGGGTTACATTTCTTAAAGAAAAATAAAAAGCTATAGAAAAGTTTAAAGCATTTAATGCTATGGTTGAGAATGAAATGCATTTGAAAATAAAATGTTTGAGAATTGATAGAGGTGGTGAGTTTACTTCAAATGATTTTAACAATTTTTATGAAGATCATGGAATAAGAAGGCATTTATCAACCCCTAGAACTCCTCATTGGAATGGAGTTGTGGGAAGGAAAAACAAAACAGTTCGAGAAGAAGCTAGGACAATGATGAAGAAAGCTAATATTTTGGATGTCTATTGGAGAGAAGAAATTCATACTGTAGTCTACATTCTTAACAAATGTCAAGCAAGAGCAAACAATTCAAAGACTCCCTATGAGTTATGGTATGGTCAACCTCCTACTATGAAATATTTCATATTTTTCGGAAGAAAATGCTATATCAAAAGAGATGAAGAAAAATTAGGAATGTTTGATGCAATATCTGATGAAGGAATGTTTCTTGGATGCTAGATACAAGAAGCAAGGCCTATCGGTGCTACAACAAAATGTTGAAGTATATTTTTGAGAGTGGAAGTGTCAAATTGGATGAAGAACCACATCAAAGTTCAATACTAATAGAAGAATATGAATTTAATGAATCCCCTTGGAGTGAAGAAGCTATAAGGAAAGCTTAGGTGTGGAAAAAACTCTCCTAATGCCAAAACCTCGAGGAAGAATGTAGATATGACTTTAAATTTTCAATTAGAGTCCAATAAGATGCACATGAAAATAATTAACAAAAAAGAGAAATGAACACATACACAATTGGACACCAAATTTACGTGGGAAAACCCTTACGGGAGAAAAACCCACCACACCAAGAAAAGCCTCTTTGCATTACAGTAATAAAAATTACATACAGAGATCAGACTTAACTTTCTGATGTCAATTTATAGTAGAAACATTCACTAATCAATCTTGTACAAAAAAATAATCTCACAATGCTCTCAGACAACATACAATGAATTCACTCAGATCAATCCATGTTCAGAAATGAACAACTCTACACCATCGAACTGTTCACCATTCGACAATTTCAGAGCATAGTCATTTTCCCTCACAATCTGTTCATCTTCCACACAGGAACAGTCACAACTATTCAACTACCAACGGTTCACATTCCGCTTCTCTCATTGGCTCAGAACACACCATGTAGGACAAACGTTTGGTCAAAATGTTCAACTGAATTCTCATGTCGGTGAGACACTAAATCGTGTCTCCCCAATGCCAAAATACCCGATCACATAGGTATCGGCAAGACCAAAGTTGTTGTTAGGATTTCCAAGAAGCTCAACCATCGACAATATCCCACATTGACGTGGAATATTAGTAGTCATTAGTTTATAAATAAAATCCCGAAGACTTTAGGTATCCATGAGTTAGTCCTTTTATTACCAACTTACTCGTACACCGTATTTAATGATCACACCGAACTGTTGGTCATTCCTTATGGTCTCCACCATGACACGTGTTCACTGCTTGTGCATTTCCAAAGAATCAAGCTGGGAATCAACAATATTCTCAACAAGTCCCCCAGAATTCCAAGTGGTTCCCACATCCGTCGGCTTGTTGCTCAATCAAAGAAAACACAAACTTTGTAACTCCCATTGCTGGTTAGAAAGTTCCCAACTATGAGTTTGCGTGACCGTTGATCAATCGTCATTTGATCTCAACGGTTGTCTACCATCATGTGATCAGAAATCACAAGGTCTTTATTGATCGCGATATCACGGGCGACTGCCACATGTCTTATTTGGTAAAGTCAAAGGAATAAGGGATGGTTTCTCACCATTGCATGATCAAAAATCACAAGGTCTTTATTGATCGTGATATCACGGGTGACCACCACATGTATTATTTGGTAAAGAAAAAGGAATAAGGGAAATACCTTGGTAAATTAATCGGTCAACAATGAAGACTTGAATAGAGATACAAGCCAGCAAGTTGAGGCACAATTTCCAACAATCTCCCACTTGACGAAGACTTACTGGCTTCCTTCAAACTCAAAGTTAATGAAGGTCATGGGCTCTAAGGCCCATTGAACTGGCACACCACCTATACTTGTCTGTGCTCATTGGTTTCATCAATGCATCTGCAACATTTTCCAGAGTATCCACTTTTTCTAAAGAGACCTTTCCATCCTCCACCATATCTCATACAAAATGATACTACACATCAATATGTTTCATCCTGGCATGGAAAGTAGGATTTTTTGCCAAGCAAATAGCACTCTGACTATCACAGTAAATTGTAATTTTCCCTGCATCAAACCCAATGTTAGAACACAAAAGTTTTAACCAGATTGCTTCTTTACAGGCATGTGTTGCTGCCACATATTCTTCCTCTATAGTGGAAAAAGTGACTATAGCCTGCCACTTACTCATCCAACTAACTGCACCACCATTCATCATGAAAATATATCCACTAGTGGATCTTCTGCTGTCAATGTCCCCTGCCCAATCAAAATCCACATAGCCTCGAATGCTGAGAGTCCTCTATGATTCAACCAAATTTCCATGGTAACACAAAGCATATTCTAAAGTGCCCTTAAGATATCTAAACACTCTTTTCACAGCATCCCAATGTGTCCTTCCATGATTTTCCATAAAACGACTAAGTACTCCCATTGTTTGGGCAATGTCTGGCCTTGTACAGAATATTGCATACATTAAATTTCCAACTGCACTAGCATAAGGCACTTTGGTCATGTCCTCCATCTGTAGGAGATTTTGGGATCTTCATGAGATAGCCGTTCCTGCAAAACTGGAACAACTAGCTTGCACGAATCATACAAAATCTCTCCAGAACAATATTAATATACTTACTTTGACTAAGCCAAAGTTTTCTACTCTTCCTGTCCCTGGTTATTTCCATTCCCAGAATATACCTAGTTGCACCAAGATCTTTCATTTCGAAATTTGCAGACAACTAAGATTTTAGATCAGAAATCATTAACTTACTATTTCCTATGAACATATCATCAACATAGAGAGAAATAATAAGAATACGAGCATTTTCAGCTTTGTAGTACATACAATGATCATATTTTGATCTTACAAATCCCAATGACAAAACAAACATGTCAAACTTCTGGTACCATATCCTAGAAGATTGTTTTAATCCATATAGATTTTTTTTCAACTTGCAAACTAAATTTTCTTTACCTTTTTCCACAAAGTACTCAGGCTGGGACATATAAATCTCTTCTTCAAGGTCACCATGAAGAAATGTTGTCTTCACATCCATCTGTTCAACCTCTAAGTCATGTGTTGTTGCAAGTGACAAAAGAAATCTGATAGACGTCAACTTAGCTACAGGAGAAAAAAATTCTCCATAATCAATTCCCTCTACCTGGGAATACCCCTTCACAACCAACCTTGCCTTATACTTTTCCACACTGCCATCCAGACCTATTTTCTTTTTAAATACCCATTTGCAGCCAATAGCTTTTCTGCCTTTAGGCAAGGGCACCAATCTCCAAGTATCATTCTTTTCTAATGATGCCATTTCTTGATTCATGGCTTCCAACCAAGAGTTTGAATCAGACATTCTAAATGCCTCTTTCACAGTCCTAGGCTCATCAGTGCTAGAAATTAAAGCATAGGCACAAGTAGAATCTAACAAAGAAAATCCATACCTATTAGGTTGCTTTCTTTCACGTGTTGACCTCCTCACTGGCTGAGGCTGAGGTTGTTCTTCTTCTTCAGAACTCTCATAACTACTTGAGCTCTCCTCAGTTTCAGGTACATTTTGAATTTTGAATTCCTCTTTATCTGGTGTCGGAGGAATTTTATCTACATCCTTTTTATTTTCTGATTTTGTCTCTAACTGCACATCCAAAGTAGAAGGCTTTAGCTCAGGAAAAATAACACTTCTATTGTATAGAACCTTCTCCATATCAGGATTCCCAAGCTTGTATCCTTTTATGCCATCACTGTAACCAATAAAAATACATTTAACAACCTTGTTCTCCAATTTAGACCTTTTTTCATTCGACACATATGCATATGCCTCACAGCCAAAGACACAAATATGTCTCAGAGAGGGCTTCTTTCTAGACCACGCTTCCAAAGGTGTTTTCTCAACAAGAGCAAAATTAGGAGAATGGTTTATTAAGTAACATGTTGTTGCAACTGCCTCATCCCAAAACTTCTCCTCCAAGCCAACATTACTTAGCAGACTTCGTGCTCTTTCCATTACTGTTCTGTTGAACCTTTCAGTAACTCCATTTTGTTGCAGAGTGTAGGGTGTAGTTTTATGTCTTTTAACCCCACGATCTTTACAGTACCTTTCGAACTCATCAGAACAAAACTCACCGCCATTATCAATCCTTAAACATTTTATTTTTCTTCCCGTCTGATTTTCTACAAGGTTTTTGAATTCCTTAAAACGACTTAACATTTCTGATTTACTTTTCAGAAAATAAGCAAATTCCCTTCTTGAGTAATCATCAATGAACGATACATAATATCTTGATTTAGACAAAGAAGGAACATTTACTAGACCAAAAAGATTAGAATGTATATAATCAAGTAAACTAGAATATTTGTGAGGACTGGAGTAGAATGAAACACGGTGGTTTTTACCATATATACAATGTTCACAAAACTCAAATTCGAGGTTACAATCATCAAGCCCTTCAACCGGGTTTTTATTTTTCAAGGTTTTTAAACCTTTTTCTCCAATGTGGCCTAGCCTATGATGCCAGAGCATAGTCTTTTCTGCTAGAAGTTTAACTTCCATAGAGTTTGCACTATCAAGAACATTTTCCTCCTTTTCTCCATGAGTAGCTTTTTGTGACTTTGCAGAGACACTATTGCATTGCACAACAAGTGCATCCAGCTTATACAAGGTACCAATACGAGCACCCATTGCTTGCACCATTAAGCCTCTAGTCATTTTGTAGTCATTTCCAGAGAACGTGACTTGCACTCCAACATCATTCAACTTACTAACAGAAATTAAATTTTGAGCCAGACCTGGTATATGCATTACATCATTGATTCCCTTCACTCTTCCATCAGGGAACTAAATTCTGACTCTTCCACGACCAACTATTTCCATAGATGAACTGCTTGCAAAATACACCCTTCCACCATCGTATTTTTCATACTTATTGAACCAGTCTCTATGAGATGTCATGTGGAAAGATGCTCCAGAATGAATCAGCTAGACATCATCTGATGCTTGAGTAGCCAAGGCTGCAATGAAAGCATCTGCATCACTCTAAGAAGAATCATTGTCGAAAGAATTCTTCTTCTTCTTCTTATTTTTCTCCTCTTTGCAATCCTTTCGGACATGACCAGGTTTCTCACAATTCTAGCACTTCACCTTGGACTTCTTGAAAGGAGACTTTGATATCCCTTCTTATTTTGATTTGGACTTCTTGTCCTTCTTCTTGCCTTTTTCTTTCGATTTGCCTCTAATAGCAAGAGCCTCCTTCACCATCTCAAAATATTTTCTTCTCATCTCTTCTAATAAGAAAGAAAAAACATCTTCCATCATTAAAGTGGATGTCGTACTCCCAATAGCCATCACCAAGTGATCCCAAGAATCTGGCAAAGAACATAACAATAGCATACAACGATCTTCTTCATCAATCTTCACACACAAAGATGCTAACTGAGCAATCAACATGTTGAAAGCATTCAAATGATCAGCAACAGATGCTCCTTCCTGCATTTTCAAAGAGTACAACTTCTTCCTCAAGAAAAACTTATTCACCAAGGACTTGCCCTGATAAATAGCTCCTAGTCTTTTCCACAAAGAAGATGCTATCTTTTCTTCATGAACATTTAAAAGAAAAAAGTCTACTAAATAGAGCCTTATCAACCCCTTTGATTTTCGATCTGCAAGGTCCCAATCCTCTTACTTCATGTTTGTAGGTTTCTTTCCAAACACAACAAGCCAAAGATCACGATCAACGAACAGATCTGCCATTTTAAGTTTCCACAACTCAAAATTGTTGCCATTGAATTTCTCAATTTTAATCTTTCCTGACATGCTTGCCATCTTAATTTGTAATTCAAATTACCACACTTCTACAAGACTCCCACTAAACAAAATTGACACAAAAAACCCAAGGTACCCACAAGGATAACACAACTGCCCAGGCTCTGATACCACTTGTAAGGAAAGCTTAGGTGCGGAAAAAACTCTCCTAACGCCAAAACCTCAGGGAAGAATGCAGATATGACTTTAAATTTTCAATTACAATACAATAAGATGCACATGAAAAATAATTAACAGAAAAGAGAAATGAACACATACACAATTGGACACCATATTTACGTGGGAAAACTCTTATGAAAGAAAAACCCACCACACCAAGAAAAGCCTCTTTGTATTACAAAAATGAAAATTACATACAGAGATCAGACTTAACTTTCTGATGTCAATTTACAGTAGCAACATTCATTGATCAATCTTGTACAGAAAATTAATCTCACAATGCTCTCAGAAAACATACAATGAATTCACTCAGATCAATCCGTGTTTAGAATCGAACAGCTCTACACCATCGAACTGTTCACCATTTGACCATTTCAGAGCATAGTCATTTTCCCTCACAATTTGTTCATCTTCCACACAGGAATGGTCAAAACTGTTCAACTGCTAATGGTTCATATTCCACTTCTCTCATTGGCTCAAAACACACCATGTAGGATAGACGTTTGGTCAAAATGTTAAGCTAAATTCGCATGTCGGATAGACACTAAACCGTGTCTCCCCGATGCCAAAATACCTGATCACATAGGTATTGGCAAGACCAAAGTTGTCGCTAGGATTTCCAAGAAGCTCAACCATCGACAATATCCCACATTGGCGCGGAATATTAGTAGTCATTAGTTTATAAATAAAAGCCCGAAGACTTTAGGTATCCACGAGTTAGTCCTTTTATTACTAACTAACTCATACATCGCATTTAACCATCGCACTAAACTGTTGGTCATTCCTTATGGTCTCCACCATGACACGTGGTCACTGCTTGTGCATTTCTGGAGAATCAAGCTAGGAATCTATAATATTCTCAACAAGTCCCCCAGAATTCCAAGTGGTCCCCACATCCATCGGCTTGTCGCTCAATCAGAGAAAACACAAACTTCGTAACTCCCACTGCCGGTTAGAAAGTTCCCAACTATGAGTTTGCGTGACCGTTGATCAATCATCGTTTGATCTCAACGGTTGTCTACCATCGTGTGATAAAAAATCACAAGGTCTTTATTGATCGCGATATCACGGGCGACTACCACGTGTCTTATTTGGTAAAGCTGAAAGAATAAGGGACGGTTGCCTGCCATCGCATGATCAGAAATCAAAAGGTCTTTATTGATCACGATATCACGAGCGACCACCACATGTCTTATTTGGTAAAGCCAAAGGAATAACGGAAATACCTCGGTAAATTAATCGGTCAACAATGAAGACTTGAACAGAGATACAAGCCAACAAGTTGAGGCACAATTTCCAACAATCTCCCACTTGATGAAGACTTACCTGCTTCCTTCAAACTCGAAGTTAATGAAGGTCATGGGCTCCAAAGCCCATTGAACTGGCACACCACCTATACTTTTCTGTGCTCACTAGTTTCATCAATGCATCTGCAACATTTTCTAGAGTATCCACTTTTTCTAAAGAGACCTTTCCATCCTCCACCATATCTCGTACAAAATGATACTGCACATCAATATGTTTTGTCCTGGCATGGAAAGTAGGATTTTTACCAAAAAATAACACTCACTGTCGCGATGTAAATTGTAATTTTCCCTACATCAAACCCAATGTTAGAACACAAATGTTAGCACTCTAACTAGATTGTTGTTTTCATGGCGTGTTGCTGCCATGTATTCTACCTCTATAGTGGACAAAGTGACTGACAGCCTGTCGTTTACTCATCCAACTAACTGCACTACCATTCATCATGAAAATATATCCACTAGTGGATCTTCGCTGTCAATGTCCCCTGCCTAATCCCGGAATCCACATAGCCTCGAATCTTTGAGAGTCCTCTATGATTCAACCAAATTTCCATGGTAACACAAAGCATATTTTGAAGTTCCTTCAGGATATCTAAACACTCTTTTCACAACATCCTAATAATGTTCCTTCGGGATTTTCCATAAAATGACTAAGTACTCCCACTATTTGGGCAATGTCTGGCCTTATACAGACCATTGCATACATTAAATTGCCAACTGCACTAGCATAAGGCACTCTAGTCATGTCCTCCATCTCAGTAGGAGATTTTGGACAGTCTTCAACAGATAACTTTGTTCCCTTCAAAACTGGAACAACTAGCTGCTTGCACTCAGTCATACAAAATCTCTCCAGAATAGTATTAATATACTTACTCTAACTAAGCCAAATTTTTCTACTCTTCTTGTCCCTGATTATTTCCATTCCGGAATATACTGGCTGCACCAAGATCTTTCATTTCAAACTTTGCAGACAACTAATATTTTAGATCAAAATCATTAACTTACTATTTCCTATGAACAACATATCATCAACATAGAGAGAAATAATAAGAATACGGTCATTTTCAGCTTTGTAGTACAAAAATGATCAGATTTTGATCTTACAAATCCTAATGACAAAACAAACGTGTCAAACTTCTAGTACCACATCCTAGGAGATTTTTTTAATCCATACAGAGATGTTTTCAACTTGCAAACTAGATTTTCTTTACCTTTTTCCACAAAGTGCTTAGGCTGGGACATATAAATCTCTTCTTCAAGGTCACCATGAAGAAATGTTGTCTTCACATCCATCTGTTCAACCTCTAAGTCATACATTGTTGCAAGTGACAAAAGAAATCTGATAGACGTCAGCTTCACTACAAGAAAAAAAAATTTCTCCATAATCAATTCCCTCTACCTGGGAATACCCCTTCGCAACCAACCTCACCTTATACTTTTCCACACTACCATCCAGACCTATTTTCTTTTTAAATACCCATTTGCAGCCAACAGCTTTTCTGCCTTCAGGCAAGGGCACCAAACTCCAAGTATCATTCTTTTCTAATGATGCCATTTATTGATTCATGGCTTCCAACCAAGAGTTTGAATCAGACATTCTAAATGCCTCTTTCACAATCCTAGGCTAATCAGTGCTAGAAATTAAAGCATAGAAACAAGTAGAATCTAACAAAGAAAACCCATACCTATCAGGCTGCTTTCTTTCACGTGTTGACCTCCTCACTGGCTAAGGCTGAGGTTGTTCTTCTTCAGAACTCTCATAACTACTTGAGCTCTCCTCAGTTTCAGGTACATTTTGAATATTCAATTCCTTTTTATCTGGTGTCAGAGGAATTTCAACTACATCCTTTTTATTTTTTGATTTTGTCTCTGATTGTAGATCCAAAGTAGAAGGCTTCAGCTCACGAAAAATAACACTTCTATTGTATAGAACCTTCTCTGTCTCACGATTCCAAAGCTTGTATCCTTTTATGCTAGCACTATAACCAATAAAAATACATTTAACAGCCTTATTTTCCAACTTAGACCTTTTTTCATTTGACACATATGCATATGCCTCACAGCCAAAGACACGAATATGTCTCAGAGAGGGCTTCTTTCCAGACCATGCTTCTAAAGGTGTTTTCTCAACAAGAGTGGAATTAGGAGAATGGTTTATTAAGTAACATGTTGTTGCAACTGCCTCAGCCCATAACTTCTCCTCCAATCTAACACTGCTTAGCATACTTCGTGCTCTTTCCATTACTGTCCTGTTGAACCTTTCAGCAACTCCATTTTGTTACGAAGTATAGGGTGTAGTTTTATGTATTTTAATCCCATGATCTTTACAGTACCTTTCAAACTCATTAGAACAAAACTCACCGCCATTGTCAGTCCTTAAACATTTTATTTTTCTTCTAGTATGATTTTCCACAAGGTTTTTGAATTCCTTAAAATCACTAAACACTTTTGATTTACTTTTCAAAAAATAAACAAATGACCTTCTTGAGTAATCATGAATGAACGATACATAATATCTTGATTTAGACAAAGAAGGAATATTTACTGGACCAAAAACATTAGAATGTATATAATCAAGTAAACCAGAAGATTTGTGAGGACTGAAATAGAATGAAACATGGTGTTGTTTACCATATATACAATGTTCACAAAACTCGAATTTGAGGTTACAATCATCAAGCCCTTCGACTAGGTTTTTATTTTTCAAGGTTTTTAAACCTTTTTCTCCAATGTGGCCTAGCCTATGATGCCAGAGCATAGTCTTTTCTGCTGGAAGTTTAACTTCCATAGAGTTTGCACTATCAGGAACATTTTCCTCCTTTTCTCCATGAGTAGCTTTTTGTGACTTTGCAGAGACACTATTGCATTGCACAACAAGTGCATCCAACTTATACAAGGTACCAATACGAGCACCCCTTGCTAGCACCATTGAGCCTCTAGTCATTTTGTAGCCATTTCTAGAGAATGTGACTTGCACTCCAACACTATTAAGCTTACTAATAGAAAGTAAATTTTGAGCCAAACTTGGTATATACACTACATCATTGATTCCCTTCACTCTTCCATCAAGGAACTGAATTTTGACTCTTCCACGACCAACTATTTCCAGAGATGAATCAATTTCCAAATACACCCTTACACCATCGTATTTTTCATACTTAGTGAACCAGTCTCTATGAGATGTCATGTGGAAAGATGCTCCAAAATGAATCAGCCAGACATCATCTGATGCTTGAGTAGCCAAGGCTGCAATGAAAGTGAATGCATCACTTTGAGAAGAATCATTGTCGGAAGAATTCTTCTTCTTCTTCTTTTTCTCCTCTTTGCAATCCTTTCGGACATGACCAGGTTTCCCACAATTCCAAAACTTCACCTTGGACTTCTTGCCAAGAGACTTTGATCTCCCTTCTGATTTCAATTTGGACTTCTTGTCCTTCTTCTTGCCTTTTTCTTTCGTTCTTTCTCTAACAACAAGAGCCTCATTTTCCATCTCAGAAGATTTTCTTCTCATCTCTTCTAATAAGAAAGAAGCAACAACATCTTCCATCTTAAAAGTGGATATCATACTCCCAATAGCCATCACCAAGTGATCCCAAGAATCTGGCAAAGAACATAACAATAGCATACACCGATTTTCTTCATCAATCTTCACACACACAGATGCTAACTAAGCAATCAACATGTTGAAAGCATTCAAATTATCAGCAATAGACGCTCCTTCCTACATTTTCAAAGAGTACAACTTCTTCCTCAAGAACAACTTATTCACCAAGGACTTGCCCTAATAAATAGCTCCCAGTATTTTCCACAAAGAAGATGTCTTTTCTTCATGAACATTTAGAAGAACAAAGTCTACTAAATAGAGCCTTATCAGCCCCTTTAATTTTTGATCTGCAAGGTCCCAATCCTCTTGCTTCATGCCTATAGGTTTCCTTCCAGACACAACAAGCCAAAGATCATGGTCAACTAATAGATCTTCCATTTTAAGTTTCCACAACTCAAAATTGTTGCCATTGAATTTCTCAATTTCAATCTTTCCTGACGTGCTTTCCATCTTAATCTGTAATTCGAATTACCACACTTCTACAAGACTCCCACTAAACAAAATTGACACAAAAAACCCAAGGTACCCACAAGAATAACACAACTGGCTAGGCTTTGATACCACTTGTAAGGAAAGCTTAGGTGCGGAACAAACTCTCCTAACGCCAAAACCTCAGGGAAGAATGCAGATATGACTTTAAATTTTCAATTACAGTCCAATAAGATGCACATGAAAAGAATTAATTGAAAAGAGAAATGAACACATACACAATTGGACACCATATTTATGTGGGAAAACCATTATGGGAGAAAAACCCACCACACCAAGAAAAGCCTCTTTGTATTACAGTAACGAAAATTACATACAGAGATCAGACTTAACTTTATGATGTCAATTTATAGCAGCAACATTTATTGATCAATCTTGTACAGAACATTAATCTCACAATGCTCTCAGACAACATACAATGAATTCACTCAAATCAATCCATGTTCAGAATCGAACATCTCTACACCATCGAACAGTTCACCATTCGACCATTTCAGAGCATAGTTATTTTCCCTCACAATCCATTCATCTTCCACACAGGAACGGTCAGAACTGTTCAACTGAATTCACATGTCGATGAGACACTAAACTGTGTCTCCCCGATGCTAAAATACTCGATCACATAGGTATCGACAAGACAAAATTTGTCGTTAGGATTTCCAAGAAGCTCGACCATCAACAATATCCCACATTGATGTGGAATATTAGTAGTCATTAGTTTATAAATAAAATCCAGAAGACTTTAGGTATCCATGAGTTAGTCCTTTCATTACCAACTTACTCGTACACCACATTTAACCATCGCACCGAACTATTGGTCATTCCTTCTGGTCTCCACCATGACACATGTTCACTGCTTGTGCATTTCTGGAGAATCAAGCTGGGAATCTACAATATTTTCAACAAGTCCCCTAGAATTCCAAGTGGTCCCCACATCTGTCGGCTTGTCGCTCAATCAAAGAAAACACAAACTTCGTAACTCCCACTGCTAGTTAGAAAGTTCCCAACTATGAGTTTGCGTGACCATTGATCAATCGTCGTTTGATCTCAACGGTTGTCTGCCATCGCGTGATCATAAATCACAAGGTCTTTATTGATCGTGATATCACGAGCGACCGCCACATGTCTTATTTGGTAAACCCAAAGGATTAAGGGACGGTTGCCCGCCATCGCATGATCAAAAGTCACAAGGTCTTTATTGATCATGATATCACAGGCGACCACCACGTGTCTTATTTGGTAAAGCCAAAGGAATACGGGAAATACCTTGGTAAATTAATCAGCCGACAATGAAGACTTGAACAAAGATACAAGCTAGTAAGTTGAGGCACAATTTCCAACAAAAAAAAAGGAAAAGAGTTGGCAATTGAAGAGGAAGAAGCTTCGAAAAAGAATCCTAAGACTCCTAAGTATGTGCAAAAGAATCATTTAGAAGATTAGATCATTGGAGATAAGAGAAAATGTGTGCTAACAAGAAGAAAAGATGTTATGATAGAGGAACAAGTAAACTTATGTTTACTTTCTAAGGTGGAACCGAGAATAGTGATTGAGGCATGTAAAGATGAGAATTGGGTCAAAGCAATGAAGGAAGAGTTAGAACAGATAGAGAAGAATTGGACTTCAAAATTGGCCCCAAGAACAAAAAATAAGAATGTGATCGGTACTAAGTGGGCATTCTAGAACAACCTAAATGAAGATGGAAAAGTTGTTAGGAACAAGGCTAGACTTGTGTGTAAGGGTTACTCATAGGTTGAAGGCATATATTTTGAGAAAAAAAATTCTTTGCTTGCAAGAATGGAAGCTAGTAGGATGTTTTTAGCTTTTACAACACAAATATTTCAAAGTAGATCAAATGGATGTGAAGTCTGCATTCTTGAATGGTGAATTTGAAGAAGAGTATTCATTGAATAACCAAAAGGTTTTCAGTCGTTAGAAGATAGAAATATGGTCTACAGGTTGAAGAAAAAATTGTATGGATTGAAGCAAGCTCCTAGAACTTGGTATGCAAGGTTAGATAAGTACTTGTTGCAACAAGGATTTAGGAAAGGCACTATAGATAACAATTTGTATTTCAAATTTGAAGGACAACAAATCTTAATTGTGGTATTATATATTGATGACATAATCTTCAAAGGAAATGAAGGTATGTGCAAAAGGTTTGTATAGGAAATGAAGAAAGAATTTGAGATGTCAATGTGTGGGGAGATGAATTTCTTCCTTGTTTTGTAGATTAGTCAATCAAAGAAAGGTATATTCATATGACAATCTAAGTATGTTAAGGAAATGTTGAAGAAGTTTGGAATGGATGATTCTAAATTGGTATGTACTCCTATGGTTACTAGTTGTAAGTTGAGCAAGAATGATGAATATCCTAAGACAAATTGAAGCAATTATAGATCAATGATTGGTGGACTATTATACCTTACTGCTACTAGACAAGATATCATGCATTTGATTTGTCTTGTGGCTAGATTTCAAGAGGATCCTAAAGAATCTCATGTTGCAGTAGTGAAGTGGATATTAAGATATTTGAAGGGAACTCTAGATTATAGTTTGTGGTATCCTAAGGATATTGACTTCTCCTTGAGTACATATACAAATGCAGATTGGGTTGGATGTGTAGATGATAGGAAAAGTACAAGTGGTGGTGCTTTCTTTCTTGGAAATAGGTTGGTTTCATGGTTAAGTAAGAAGCAGGATTCAATGTCATTATCTACTGTAGAAGCAGAATATATTGGAACAACATCATGTTGCACACAAGTGTTTTGGATGAAGAAAATATTGAAGGATATCAAATTTTCATATGATAAACCTATTTATATCATGTGTGGCAATACAAGTGTAATCAATATTTCAAAGAATTTTATAATGCATTCAAGAACAAAATATATCTCAATCTAATATCACTTCTTGAGAGAGAAAGTTACAGAGAATGAGGTGAAGTTGGGGTATGTGCCTACTAAGGATCAGGTTGCTGATATTTTTGCAAAGGCTCTTCCAAAAGATACTTTAGAGTATCTCTAGAAGTTAGAGGTTATTGCCCCTCCTTCTTTCAACTAGATGCATAAGTGTGTGCATCTATTTGGGAAGCATTTCAAGATACATTATTGGTCTTGGACTGATGCTAAGTCTACCTCTCAAGGGGAGTAGGTAGTAGTGGTTTCGGGTTGGTGCAATCAGATGGAGCATATTATGTGCCACTAAGGGGGAGTGTGTAGGAAAGTGAGTGTAGAAGAAAGAAAAAGATTTGTTTAATAGTGTTATCCTTTGAATGTTGTCAAATGGGGAGAACAAAAGAATACAATATAGGAAGAGAGTTGGATGAGTCTATGGCCCTTTTCCATTGACATCAAAGGGGGAGAGAGAATCTAAAAAAAAAGGAGAGAGTTAAGTGGTTGAAAACCCATAAGGGGAGAAAGAAAAACATGGAGAGAGTTGGTTGAAAAACCATAGTGTAGAAGTGAGTATGGTCTGAAGACCATAGGGGGAGAGAGAATCTGGAAAAAATTAGTATAGTGTATGGGAGAGTATCAATTTGAGGAGGAGAGGAGGAGAGTGATCCAAAATGCAGGTGTTGCAAGAGAAGAAGTCTATGAAGAGAGAGGATGAAGATTAAAAAGTTGTCCCAGTCAGGGGGAGTACTACTTATTTCAATATAGTTGTTGGTTTCTTTTGTTGTTGATGGTTTTTTAGAAAGTAGGTGTTTCCATCAATAATAAAGGGGGAGATTGTTGGAAGTTTGGAGATGTTGGAAGCTTGAGTTGTTTAGGTGTTGCCATTGATGTCTTGGAGTGCTGCTAGTATTGATAATGTGTTTGGAATTGTTGGTATTTATGTCAACCCAATGTTGGTGTTGTCATTGATGTCCTACTTCATTATAGTTACATAAGTTGTTGGCTTGACTTGTGTTTGACGAGATTGATGTAGTTGGAAAGTGTTGCATGTAGCAGATGTTGTAGATGTGTTGTAGAGATGTTAGTAATATTGTTGATGAAGTTGGTTCACTTGGTTTCCAAGTGCTTTTGAGAAAATTTGAATAAAAGAGAGTTCAGTGTGATAGAGGGGTAAGTGCAAGAAGTTGAGTCCATGAAACGTGGAATTTTTTACCTTAGCCAAAAAAATGAAATCAGCATTGCAAAAATGGGATCCCGATTTTTATAAATGGGATCCCATTTAGTTTTGGGATCCCAAGCCTAAATTCCAAATGGGATCCCATTTTTCAAAAATTGGGATCCTGTTTGTAAAAGGGTCCCGAACCGACGAACACAAAATGAGATCCTAATTATTACAAAATGGGATCTCGATTTGTAAAAATCGGGATCCCGTTTAGTAAAAATTGAGATCCTGTTTTGTAAAAATTGAGATACCATTTTGTAAAAATTGAGATCCCGTTTTGTAAAAATTGAGATCTCATTTTGTTTTAAGATAGTATTTATTTTAAAAAAACAAATGGAACTCGGTTCATTTAGACAACATGAGATCCCAAATTGGCGAGGATGACAACGACATTATGACGACCTCTGGGTGCGCCTCCACCCCTAATTTTTTTGTTTTTTTGGTGTTTTCTTAAAAAAATTAATACAATAATAGGTGCTAGCATGTTTTTGATAAAGTAAGTAGCATTTTCAGGGTGTTGTACCCTTCATAGAGAGCCACAAGGGCCAATAGAGTCCAAGATCTAAAAAGCAACAAAACAAAACACCAAAACAAAACCAGACGCGGACTAACAACACTCATACCAACAACAAAATAGTAGTAGACTAGTTGTTATTCTCCCAGTTCTTAGACAGAAGCTGAACCAAATCATCACCAATCAACTCCTGGTGGTCTTTAGCCTTCTTCATCTCCATCTCGTCCTTCATGGCAGCCGACAGGGTACTAGTGACATAGTGAACTAATTTGACTGTGAAACGAGTTAAACCATTAAATTTTTTGTCCATTTTGTCCATTCTTTCTTTCACCACACCGAGCTCCTCCCCTCCGCCCATAGTGTAGTCAGGATCATTCTGCTCAATATCTAGCGGTTTCGATGGTTACAGGACATAATAACCCGTCCAAAATAACCCTAGACAGAATAACCTGGTCACAATAACCCAGGGACAAAATAACCCGAGGACATAATAACCCAAGCCAAAATAACTTGTGGTCAGAATAACCCATGGACAAAATCCATAAGAATATAGAGAAAGGGATATTTTTTTATAAATTGCATGTATGTTGCTAAAAAAACTTTATTATTCAAAATTTCAATTAAAGTGTCAAATTATGAGAGATGCCTCTTATATAATCTAAAATGTTATGGTTGCCATAACCATCAACCAATCTTTTTACTCTTTCTTTGAGTTCACGTTATTTTTTCTTGCTTGGTTGCCCAGTGTATCCAACCATATATTTCTCTATTCTATTCTCTTGGAGACTGTTCTTTTTTCACTACTTTGGTGAATTTCTAGATTGAGTTGTGCGATGCTTGAAGCAATTCACTAAATCCTTTGTGTCATCCTTCAATAGTATTATTGTTTATGGGAAGATCATCTTGAGTAGACGAATAACAATTCTACATTGTGATTGGAAACTTGGGCGATCATTTGTTGCCTTTCCTGGTTAGTCTGCCAATCCATGTGTCTTCAAAATAATCAACTTATTCCCATGAAATTTCCTTTATTTTTATAATTACTTACCATTTTATAGGTTATTTAAGCATATTAAAGGTGTTTTAAGGCTATTTTAGGGGTATATAATAGATATATGGTCTAAAAATGACCTAAATAGCCTCTATGGTGCCTCAAAATCATATTTATAATTTATTTTGTCATTTCTAGTTTACTAGCTTGATCTAAAATGACCATGGGTTATTTTGTCCATGGGTTATTTTGTCCATGGGTTATTTTGACCATGGGTTATTCTGTCCATGGGTTATTATGACCTTGGGTTATTTTGTCCTTGGGTTATTTTGGTCAAGTTATTCTGTCCAGGGTTATTTTGGTCGGGTTATTATGTCCTGATACCTGTTGAGTGACAGGCTAAAACCTCCTTCTGATCTTTACCTTTGTCAGGAATGGAAGAGGGACCTTTGGCTTTCTCACCTTCCTCACCTTCCAACACCTCTTCAACTATGTTATCTTTGTTGTTCGACAACTCCTCTTCGGTGTCCAAATCCCTAACTTGCACTTTTTCCTATTTTTTTCCAACTTGCCAGAGTGCTGAATGATGGCATTACATCCAATAACCATAGTCTCTTCCACTACCATATCACCCAATGAGTCCTTGCTCACAACATTTTTCCCTTTATTCAGAGGCTCATTCTCCTCCTTACCTTTCTTTTTTGTGGAAAGCTTACTGGGAGTCTTAGCACGGGTAGACTTGAGGTCACACAGGCTCACCGCCGCACTAGTTTGGGTAGCTCCCTCGATACCCTTAAGTTTTTTGGTAGCAAGTTTTGGATTCTAAGAATTAGCAAGGACTAGGTGACTCTTCCTGATAGGGCCTTTTGATTCGGCCAGAGATAAGTTGGTCTCAGTGGTGGGCTCAATTTTCTCAATTCAGATGGCTGAAATGGGTTTCAGAGGGCATAAAGCTAGATGAAAGTGGTAGATTCTTACGATAAGACCCTAGTGGAGTGGTAGGGGAGTGGGTTCATTGGGATTTAAATCAGAAAACTCCACACATTTTTTCGACCAAGTTTTCAAGGTCCATTAGCAAAAAAATGGGAAATCTCAATAAAACTTTATGCCTAAGGTGATTTAACAAGGGAAAATGGTAGAAGTAATAGGTCTTGTACCTTCCTTCCAGCATGACATATTTCATCAGCACAAGACACAACTAGTTCCATGGTTGAGGAAGAGCCTCCCGTTCAAACCCAAACTAGTTCCACATTGGCTTCTCATCACCCACAAAGAATTTGTTCATACTAACATTGTCATGGGTCTTCAAATGTTTAGGATGCTTCATGCGAGAGCTCTAGAGACCCATCGCCTGTGCAATCACTTCCTCATCCACCATAAAGGAGATGCCTCCTAGAGAAACATGTCAATTCTTCCAAGAGTTGACAAACTAGGTTGACAAATTTGGGTCATGGCCCACAAGTCTCTCCATAAGAGGAGCAATGCGACCTTTGACACAAATGTGTTAGACCAACAGATCCTTGCAAAATTCATTGTAATTATCCAGCTCCATCTGCACCCTATCACCCCCCATGATTCTGCACTGCACATAGTATAACTAGGAACCCTAAAAAAATAGAATGTTAGAGATAATTGCAAGGTGAAAAATCACCCACACAATAAGGCATTTAAGCCATAAACAACAATCTTTGGGAATCAAGAGTAAGGATAGGTCACATGCATGAGTTAATAATTTCCCAGTAACACTCTTAGCATAGGAATGAATGAGGATTTCCCTATATAAACGGCTAAGTAAAAAGGACATAATCGGTAGGGAAGGATTGCCTTCCACACAGTAAAAGTACTGAAAACTAGGCAGAATAGCGAGGCCATAGTTAGAAACCTCTAAATTGATAGCAATTAGGGGTTGGTCAATTTTAGTTATACCACAGATAGAGGCTATAAGGTTCGAAACCAAAATAGCGGATAAAGAAAAGCCAAAAAGGAGCTTTGTCTCATAACTACAAGTCACATCAAAATTGAAAACATAGAATTTGAAACTCCATGATCTTAAGAAAATCCCCATAAGGAGATTACGATAAGTACGGTCCAACTTAAAATTAATTAACTGGTACTTGTCACAGCAAAATATGATTTCCTTTTTCCAAAAGTACTCCATCCTATAATTTGAGAAAAGCCACTTGGTATCGATCCCATTGATACAGCTAATCATCCATCTCATCAAAACAATAAGACCACAAAGCCCAACAAAGAAGCTTGTCGACCCCCCAAAAATCCAGCTAAGCACATGTTATGTTGTCATCATGGGTCAAGTAAGGGCTTTGTTCCTTCACTATAATACTTTGAATATTTGGCAGAAGTAAACTTAAATCATGCCAACATTTGGAAAATTTCCATTAAGAGCCAAAATTGGCTAAGGTGTCAGCCACTTGGTTCCCCTCTCTGTAAATATGACTGGCCACCTTTAATTTTAATTTAGACACGAGGAATCTAATGTCAAGAAGAATATCCTTAGTGTTCCACCCCAGCAATCTATCAAGATTAATAGCATCAATAATGGACTTAGAGTCACCTTCAATGTCCAGGTTCTCTATCCCCAAGGAAACAGCTATATGTAAGCCCTTTAACAACGCTCTAGCTTCAACTATCATAGAAGAATGGAGACCAATCCCCCCGGAAAAACCAGCCACCAACTTTCCTCTGTGATTCCTGATCACTCCTCCTATACTTGCTCTACTTGGGTTTCCCTTAGCAACCCCATCAAATTTTAGTTTAAACCAGCCCCTATTAGGGGGTTTCCAAATAGTGGCTCTCCTAGCTAGAATTTTGGAGTTGTCATACAAATTGGCATCCAAGTTCTGATGCCAAACTTTAGCTATACTTATTTCCATCTTAGTGGGACCTTTATCTAGGGTTTTCCCTTTGAAGAGAGATATTTTCCTCAATGAGCTGAGCTCTTATACCAAACACCTCTTTCGAGTTCATCTCAGTGTTCCTAAAGATCCCATTGTTCCTTTCTTTCCATAAGCTCCAACATATAATGGGAGGAACTTGGTTCTATATTTCACCAGTTAACGGATGGGTGAAGGGTCTAGACCAACTCAAAATAAAGGATGTGATGTACTTACACGTAACCCACTATATCCCCAACCTTCCAAAAGCCAGCTCCCGCACCTCAGTAGCAAAGGGGCAGTGTAACAACAGATGATCAACTGATTCTTCATTGTATTTACACAAAAGGCATTTGTTGGGGATCTGGAATCCCCTTTTCCTTAGATTATCCTGAGTAAGAATTCTATTATGACATACAGTCCACCAGAAGAAGTTAACTTTCGGTATCATGTATATATTCCAAACCTTTTTCCATAGATTATTGACCACACCTTGATCAGTCAGCTATCTGTAAGCAGATTTAACAGTTAGATCAGCCTGATTATCATGGATCTAGAAGAAATCATCCCCACGTTGAGAAGGGGGTATCCTGGTGAGAGAGAGAGTAACTCCTTCAGTATCTTGGCTAGAAGACACATATTAGGGGATAAAGGACATCAAAGGCTAATGTCATTCCATTTCCTAGCTCTTAAGGGTCCTACAAGATAGTCACTAATATATATACCAAACACTTGTTGAGCCTGACCCTTAAGAAACCTGAATTCAGAAGATTCTAGTAGAGAGTCAAGTAACCAAGAATCCTCCCAAAATCTGATTTTATTACCATTACCTATCTTCCATTTGATCCCATTCCTCATAAGGTCCTGAAGACTGCAGATACCCTTTGAAACCAAGGATCCCATAGGGTGGGCCTCTAAAAGGAATTCAATCAACAACCATTTCAAAAGGTATTTGGCATTCATTATCTCACACTAGTCCTTCCTATCCCTTAGATGATCCCAACCCACTTTGGCCATAAGAGCTTTATTATAATTAGATATGTTTCTTATCCCAAGACCACCACAACTTTTTGATTGACAAACCTTATCCCATTTAACCAAAGCAAGTTTCTTTTTTTCCTCGGTGCCCAACTAGAGGAAGGACGTTTGGATTTTCTCAAATTTGTCAACAATATATCTAGGTATCTTAAAAATGGATAGGAAATAGATAGGGATACCATGAAGAACAATAGAAAGATGAAGCTTACCAACATGGTTGAGTAAAGATCCTTTCCACCCACCAAGCTTCCTTTGAATCATTTCAAGAATAGAATTCCAAAACTCAGGAGTGACATCTTTGATAGTTAGGTGTAACCCAAGATAAACCAAGGGGAAAGAACCACTCTGACAGCCCAAAACAACAATCACCTAATTTTGCAGGTTAGGAGTGTTGGTGAAGAAGTAAATCATGCTTTTATTGTAGCTAATGCATTGTCCAAAGCAAGCAACATAATTGTTAAGACAATTTTTCCATTTCCTGGCTTCCATCACCGAGGCTTTCCCAAATAGAAAAGTATCATCCAAAAATTGTTGAATCATAGTTGGCCCAAGGGTAGAAGCATCCTTAATTCCTTTTATGGACCCCTTCATCAGAATATTAGAGAACTTCGTGCTTAGCACATTTGCCACCATTATAAACAAATAGGGAGACAAGGGGTCTCCCTGTCTAATTCCTCTCCCAGCATGAAAAAACCCAAAAGGAGAACCATTAACCAAAAAAGAGTACTTAACAGTAGTAATACATTCCATAATAAGATTGATCACTAATTGATTGAAACCAAACTTAGCAAGAACTTTAGGGACAAAATTCCAGATCACCTTGTCATAGGCCTTAGAAATGTCCAGTTTAAGGGCCATTCCAGCATAGTTGCACCTATCCATTGAGTGAATTAGTTCATGTGTTGTGATGGTAGCATCAAGGATATGCCTACCAGGCACAAACCCCTTTTGAGTAGGGTTGATAATTTTATCAAGAAGTGGTTTGACATAGTTGACCAAAATTTTTTAGAGGATTTTATAATTTAAGTATTGCAAAGGCTGATAGGGTGAAATTCTATCATATGTTGAGGATCCACCACCTTGGGAATTATAGCAATGAATGTGTGATTTAGTTTCTTAAGAATCTTACCAGATTTGAAGAAATTTCGAGCAGCTAGAACAAGGTCCTCACTAACGATCTCCAAGAAGGTCTGAAAGAAAGCTGGAGGGAAACCATCAGGGCCAGGAGCTTTGAAGGACCCATACTAAAAGTGGCCAGCTTAACCTCCTTAGGCATGACATCATTGAGAATCCCCATATTATCATTCTGGGAGATTAAATTTGGAAGTGAGTCAACCAGCTGACTGTCAAGAGTTGGGTTAGGAATCAATAGGAGCTACATAAGCCTTCTAGAAATAGTGTGCAACTACTAAACCAATGAGAGAGGGTGAACAACAACCTCACCCTGAGCATTGTGTAACTTTTTAATCTAGTTCCTCCTCTTATGTTTGACAATAAAAATATGAAAGAAGGAGGTGTTTCTATCTCCTTCTTTCAACCATTGAAGCCCTAGATTTCTGTTTCCAAAAAATATCCTCTTTCTTAAGAATTTGCTCCCACTCCCACTAGTTCTCCTTCTCTTGGTTGCAAGTGGAAAGATTGATATCACCCTCCTCCATTCTCTTTTGAACCATTTTCAACTTTTCCCCAATGATTTTTTTCTCTTGGAAAACATCCCCAAAGACCCTTTTGTTCTAGCCTTTTACCATACATTTAATGTGTTTTAGCTTAAAAAATATTTTGAACATGGGGGAACCATGCACAGGGATATTCCGCCATTTAGCAATTCTCATTTTAAAATCAGGTGGGAATTCTACATGATTTCAAAGTGGAAGGGATAAGGTCCAACAACAGATTGATCAAATAAAATTAACAACAAAGGATTGTGATCAAAAACATTCCTAAGTAAGGCCTACAGAGTGGCACTAAGTAGACCAGACCAGTTGCAAGAAAAAAGGAAGCAATCCAATCTAACTTGAATTAAATCTTCACCCATACGTCTATTGGACCAGGTAAAATCTTTGGCTGACAAATCTATATCAATCAGGCTCGTAGAACTCAAAAAGTGTGCCAGATCAGTTATGATGTCAAAGTAGTCAATCAGACCACCACTTTTCTCTGAGGGAAATAGGAGGGAGTTGAAGTCCCCAGCCACTAGCTAGTGAGAACCACTATTGTTTTTTATCCAGCCAACAAGAGACATCCATAGGGCTAGTCTAGTATTCCTTTGGTTGGGTGCATAAACATTGATAAGTGACCAAGAGCCATTAGGGAAGGTAAAAGAGACACCGACACTATTCCAGCAGCATAACAGTTCAGTGCCATTTAATCTAGAAAGGTTCCGGACCACCACTAGACCTCTAGAGGCCCCTTTAGCATCACTATAAGAGTAAGAGGCCCCATGCCATAAGTACTTAGCAATATTATCAAAATTGGCTTTCTTCATTTTAGTTTCTTGTAGGAGCAAGACATCTATCTTATGTTCCAGAATATAATTTTCTAAAGCAAGTTGCTTATGGGAGCTATTCATCCCACACATATTCCAAGACATGACCTTCATTTTTTACCTTTCTTATAGGAAACTTCCAATGTCTTTTGTTTTCCCAAGGAAATCTCATTTGTGGTTTCTCTTAGTCTCATGGATCTTTGGGTTGGCCTACCTAGCTTGGAATCAGCTCCCACATTCGCTTTTTTCTTCCTCCCTTTTTTCTTTGGAGTTATCCAGTTCTCCTCATTGGAGGCAGACTCTAGTTTCAAATCTTCTAAGATGAAATCAGATGCCTCACCCATGCCTATATCCTCCCATATTTCACCCTCTTCTCCAACAGTCTCACTAGTTCCAACTGAGGCCACCTCTGACAACACACCACTAGTAGGGACCTCATCCCCAAAATCCATGCTAGAAGTAGGATTATCTACTTCTAGAACATTAACGCTAGCCATATTCTTAGCTACAGATAGGTTAGCAAGGCCCTCAACTGGATCAATCCTAGTCACAAACTTAGGAATATGAACACCAGAATTAGGAAATTCTTCTCTGGCCACTAAATTGGGTAGAGGAGTCTCAGAGCTAGGAATGGCAGAGAAAGTTGTCAAAGATGCAAAACCATCTTTGGATAGGTCTTCAATACTAGGAGGAGGACCAGAAGGAGCAACAGAGTCTCCCTTGATAGGATCTTTATTAAAGGTTGACTTGCTGTCAGAAATAAGGTGCTTGGGTTTGGCACACTTCTGATAGAACACCATAGCATTTTCATAACACACAAGTTGAACCCAGGACCCAAATTTAGAGCAAAGCTTAACAGAGTTAGGTAGAGATTTGTTCACACAAATATTCACGTACAACTAGGAAAACACTAACTTGGAATTTGATTTGGTAATGGAGTTGGAAGTGGTGAAGTTTCTCAAGGAATCACCAATGCTCTTAAATATTGATTCATCTCAATATTCTAGCAGCAACCCGGGAAGGCGAATCCAGACCGGAGCTGAATTATTGAGGTCCACATCAGGGTTAAACCCTGGTTTCCAGCGGTATAAAGCCAAACTATGTTTACCATAAACCCAAGGTCCAGAAGACAGAACAGATAATAGATCTTCTGGCGCCATGAACTTGAAGAGGAAAATCCCACCAAACACAACATAGATTTCCACACTTCCCTTGAGCCACCACTTAACAACAACCCATTTTCTGACCATATCCATAGTAGGGTGGAAAGAGAGAAACCTACCCACTATTGAATTCTTGATAGATGAGAGAATCCTATCGCTAACTGAATCAGAAATAACAAAGTTCATTCCAGACACAATAACCTCATCCCCATGAGGAGGAGGAGGGAGAGGGCCCAATTTACTATTGGTTAGAATATCTTTCCACCCAAGGGATTCAAAAGGAATCTCAATTTTTGACACTTCAATTGAAGACATGGGCAACATCGAAAGGTCTGTAGTCAAAAGACGTGTCCCGCTAGGAGTGTCTCTTGAGGGACATGAGTCCACATGAGACAAGGCAAGGCTCGGGACAAGGATGGGCAAGGGGGGACCATGGGGCACCCCCAGGGAAGAATCCACCATGCGCATAGGATGTTCAAATGCAGGCAAAGGATAGGGAGAGTGGAAAAAAAAAAGCTAGGTGCTAGCATGTTTTTTTCCAATTTATTTAGAGTTTTATGCATTTTATTTCCCTGTAAAATTAGAAATGATGATTTGTAGAAGTAGATGAAAAAATGCAATGAAACCCTGAAGATATTGAATAGAAAGGAAAAAATCAACCTCAAATTATATGTTAAGAATAAAATTTAGCTTTTGAAAACTAAATTGTTCAATCAAACCAAAAAAATTGCATTTGAAAACCCTAATTGAAAGGAAACAAAAAAAATGCATTTCAAAACCCTAAATTGAAATGAAATAAAAATTGCATTTGAATTTAACCCTAATTGCTTTTTGAAACCCTAAATTCAAATCAAACAAAAAAATTGGATTTGAAAACCCTAGTTTGAAATGAAACAAAAAATTGTATTAAAAACCTTAATTGCTTAGATTGAAACCCTAAATTGAATTCAAACAAAAGAATTTGCTAAAACCCTAAATTGAAATCAAAGAAATCATTTTGCATTTGAAAGCCCTGATTTCAAGCTCAAGAATATTTGATAATGGAAAAAATTCATTTGCATTGCTTAAATGTTTTAAATTTCATTTGCATTGTATGGAGAAAACAATATGTTAAACTTTACTTTCAATGTTAAATTACAATTAGATTAGAAAACAATATGTTAAAGAATAGTTACAATTCATAAATTATCAATGTTTGTTTGCAAATTCAATTAGCAAATTCCTAAATCCTTGTACAATCCACTTTCAATTGTCACTTAATTAGATAATATTTGCATTCATTTCTATTTTATGTTTTGATCTCTCTTAGTCATGCCTTGTTTCCATTTCTTGTTTGCATGTGTTGTCTCTTGTCTTTCGACAATCTTAACTCTCATTCTAGTCAATTAATTGTTAATTAGGCTTCTAGTTTAGTCTAAAATCTCAATTTGCACTAGTTACCTAGACACTAAAAGAATCTAAATATTTTTCTTTTCTTTCTTTTAGGTTCTTTCAATTCCAAACAATTGAAAATAAAATAAGATTCAACATTAACTAATTTTATTATACATTTTATATTATAAAATTCATTGAAGTGGGAAATATTAATGAAAAAAATATTAAATAAAATAATCTTATATTCAATTAAAAAAATATCATGTTAAAATATACATCAAACTCAATCTTAATAATACATAATTATGTGTTTCTATTACGGAAATAGTCAATCTATTCATAAAATCAAAAATATTCATATTAAACTAGTCAGTCTATTACCCTAAACCATAAACCAATGTCTTAAGTGGTCCTAATATGACATTTCTTAATGGGATCAAAGAATTTCTCAAAATTTGGTGAAGTTTCCCAAGGCAACCAAATTTAACAATAATAAGATCATGCAAGATTATAATATGAATGAGATTTCATGATCTAGGTTGGTTAGTCAAAACAAGAGCTATCTCAATCAACTATTCCACAAGAAAATGTTGTTCACTAACTTGCAAGTCCATTATTCCAAGGGCCACCCAAACTTCACCCTAAGTTCCCTAAACCCTAAACCCTGAACTCTAAAATCTAAACCCTAAACACTAAAGCATTCATTTTGTCCTAGGACCTTAAAATGAAATTTAGTTGCCTTAGGAAACTCCACCAAATTTTATTCCCTTAAACCATGTAATTTTGTCCTAGGACCTTACTACATAGATCCCCTTAAGCCATCCTATTACCCTAAACCCTAAACCCTAAAGCCATCATTTTTTCCTAGGCCCTTAATGAAATTTGGTTGCCTTGGGCAGCTTCACCAAATTTTATTCACTTGAGCCATGTCATTTGGTCCTATGACTTCACTATACATAGATCCCCTTAAGCCATCCTATCACCCTAAACCATAAATCGATGTCTTAAGGGGTCCTAATATGACATTTCTTAAGGGGATCAAATAAGTTCTCAAAATTTGGTGAAGTTTCCCAAGGCAACTAAATTTAACAATAATAAGGTCATGTAAGATTATAATATGAATGAGATAAGTCATGATCTAGGTTGATTGATTTATGGTTTAGGATGATAGGATGGATTAAGGGGATCTATGTCTAGTAAGGTCCTAGGACAAAATGACATGGCTCTAGTGAATAAAATTTGGTGAAGTTTCCTAGGACCTTAATGAAATTTGGTTTCCTTGGGAATATTCACCAAATTTTATTCACTTAAGCCATGTCATTTTGTACTAGTACCTTAATACATAGATCCCCTTAAGCCATACTTTAGGATGTCTTAAGGGGTCCTAATATGACATTTCTTAAGGAGATCAAATAAGTTCTCAAAATTTGGTGAAGTTGCCAAAGGCAACCAAATTTAACAATAACAAGATTGTGCAAGATTATAATATGAATGAGATTTCATGATCTAGGTTGATAGATTTATGGTTTAGGGTGATAGGATGGCTTAAGGGGATCTATGTCTAGTAAGGTCCTGGGACAAAATGACATGGCTCAAGTGAATAAAATTTGGTGAAGTTGCCTTGGACCTTAATGAAATTTGGTTGCCATGGGAATCTTCACCAAATTTTATTCACTTAAGCCATGTCATTTTGTACTAGGACCTTACTACATAGATCCACTTAATCCATCCTATTACCCTAAAACCTAAATCCTAAACTCTAAACCGTAAACCCTAAAACATTCATAAATTATCTTATATTAAAGTTAATTGTTTTTTCATTCAAGTAACATGCCTTATACATAAATGAGGCTTACGCATTTTATCATTTGTATTCAATTAGGCCATTTATATTGAATGGTTTAAGGGTATTTCCTAAACATGTATTTTACATTTTGAAATTACAAATCTAATGCAGGTTCACTTATATCTTAGAGATCACATGGATCAATTCAATAATATTCATAATCCACCTCCACACCATCCATCTCCAACTCCACCAACTCCACCTCATAACCCCCCACCTCCACCACATGAAATTGATGGTGCTCGCTTGCAAGCACAAATCAATGCCAATGTTAGAACCATTCAAGATCAAATCAACATTATTCAAAATGAAGAATGTATCGCACCACCTTTGAGGATGTTTGCATCTAGGATGCAAAATGTTGTTGATGTTGTTTGGTCTATGGATGGGATCTTAGATGAACATCGACAATGGATAGAGAGGAGACCTTCCGATTCTAAAAAGGGAAACATAAAGAAATGAAGAGATGTAGTAGAGAGCCACAACAATTTATAAATTAAGACAATGATCTTATAGTTATGAATTTATGAATTTGGTTCAATGGATATTTTGTGTGATGTGAATTTATGATTTTGGTTGGATGGATATTTTTAGTAACATGAATTTATGAATTTGGTTGAATTTGTGAACTTATAATGATGAATTTATAATAGTATATATTTTATGACTATCTACTAGATCAAGATTTCTCCTGTTGGAAAAATGTAATATATTTATATATATATATACACAAATATATATATATATATATGTATGTATATGTCTGTGTGTGTGTGTGTATATATATATATATGCGTTAGACATAAAATGAGCTTTTTGTGAATGTTTCAAGTTTATTTTTTAGTATCTACATGTATTAAGATTACATAGTTCTAGATCTTAAATTTTGAAATTTGTATGTATGAACATAGTTTAGTTGAATGATGTAAGCATGCAAATTATGCATCGTATTTATTATTTTAAATGTATGTACATGTTAAATTTTTAAATTTGTATGCACATGCTCAAGTTCAATCAATGTATGTATGTGTATGTATATGTATGCACATCCTATTTAAACAAATTTGCATGTACATTTCAAATATAACTATTTCTTGTAATTTTGTAAGTTTGTATGTTAATTTTGTATAATTTAATCCAGGTGCACTTATATCTGATATCATGGATCAATTTAACATTAATGATATCATCAATCTAGCACCTCAACCAACTCCACCTCTGATCTGTAAATTTTATGAGATCTTTGTCTAAAACAAATTTATAGTTGAAGATATTTTATTGACGTAATTTTGCATGTGAAATAAGAGAAAATGAACATATAAGTGCACATGAAATCAAAAGAAACTGAAAAAGAAAATCATTTGACAAGAGAGAAAGATTTGATAATGGAGTTCACCAGATTATCACCAGACTCTGGCTACGTCTTCGAATCCGCTTGAACATGAATTTCTTAATTCCTTCTTGTGCAAGATGTTGGGACCTTCTCACAAGTGTTTACATACAAGCTACCTTCTCCTTAACCAAGGATTCAAAAAGGAATGTCACACAAGTGACCTTACTCCAAACATTAGAAGGATAAATTCCTTACAATGCAAGCTTCTACATAGCTCTCTCAAAACTCCTACAAAGCTTCGAGCCTCAAACTAAACCTACAATTCTTGAGAGCTTACAAGTATCCCTCTTTCTCCTCCCTCCTCACGAGCTCACATAAGGAATTTATTTAGTTTTTCCCAAACAAGGAGGATAGCTCCAAAATTCCCCTAACAAGGAGAAAATATCTCTCATGATCCACTAAATCAAGATTAGAGCATAATTAAAGGGATAAGACGAGGAAAGATCCACATGAAGTTCTCAACCTCTAATTTAGAAATAGAAAATTAGTTGTGAGGTGGATTCTCACATGAAACAATTTTCCCAATTTACAAAATAATGAATAATATGTGAGTCATTTTCCCACTCACAAGTATTAATCATTTTACAATTTCAAATGAATAATGCATGAGTTTCTCCAAGCTCATTTTAAGCACTAATACGAGCCTCTCATCCCACTTAAAGCACTGATCATTAAACCAATGAATAATGCATGAGATTATACCCACTTAAGCATTAATTCACTTAGCCCAAACTTGACACCTATCATCAATGTCTTCATGGTGTGCAAAGTGAAATCTTCATGTGTGGAGATCCACCTAGATCAAACCTCCCCACAAAAAGAAACTTTTGGACCTCCAAAAGTATCAACTGCAATCTATAAATACGTGTACCACTTGCATAGAAAATGTTTCTGAAAGGCACATTTCCCTACTCCTTCACCTTTGTACTTCAAAGTCGAAATGTTGAAGCCAACTTCTGCAAACTTGTAGCTAACAGTACCTAGATTACAATTCTGTAAAATTTGATGCACCACACTTGACAAGAGTTTATAAGAACACTCATGGTTAAATTTATAATGATTGCCAAAATAGGCCTTAGGCAAGAACATTGCCTCTCACCCAACATGCTTACAAGACCCATTACAATTTTCAACAAGGCTTTAGGAATAAAAACAAAATGCCTCTCACTCTCATCATCACTTAAGAGTGGCTACAAAAACCTTTTACGATGTCTCAACATCAATTTTTCAACGCAATATTCCATACAAATGCACTAGTAGTTAGACTCTATGGTCCCCAAACTCTACTACAAAGATCTGCACATAAGAAAAATGCCCAAACTCCCTTGTTTCCCATGATCCAAATTTAATCATATGGAAAATTACAAAGATGGGTTTCAATAGTTTACATGGATAAAACTATAAGATGAAACCCATGATGGCATACACATCAAAACCTAGGATTTAAATTTTTTTGGCATTGTATAAGATTTGGGTTTTGGCATAAGCTATAGTTTTAAAATGTGCAATATGTGTCAATATTAAAACCAACACTATGGTTATAAACATGCACAATATATATGTCAAAGGTTTTTTGTAACCTCGTGCCAACACAACACATATGATATGACATATTATAACTTTAACAAACCAAAAGTTTAATAAATCAAACTTTACCAAAATTTGATCTGCCATCTCCAGTTATGAAACAAAGGATACGGATAATCAATAAAATCATGTGTTGATTGTCAACCATGCCCTTGATGAAGCATGATCTTACAGTGAAGTTCCAACCAATGAAGTCTATGCATTCCAATCATTTCAAACTATTGAGTGAATGCAACTTGATCTAATAATGTTTGTAGCACCTACAATAAGAAGGAATCTTCCTCCAATATAGATTGGTTCACTAATCCAACCACGACCTCATACACTTGATCCTAATAGGATGGGTGATCTTGCATTGGATGCATTGTCGCTGAAACTCCCCACCCGATGCACAATATCGAGTTGAGTTGACAATGTCGACTATTTTTCTGTAGAATCTCAATAAACTCTATATCATATAAACAAGAAATTTCACGTCCATAATCCATTTTAGGTAATGGCAAGAAATCAGGACCCATTCTTATCATCATCAGTAGAGCCCGATGAAGTGGCAGGAAATAGACAAGAATAACCAATTATCCCCTTGCATCGTTGGAAACCTCCACTTGCTCTGGAGCTTCATTGCCTTGGATCATCACGATATTTCCATAGATTTTGTCATGATAACATCGATGGAAAAAATAGAGAATGCACGAGCTAGAGGTGGCCAAGACATGGGCTGTGCAATGCACTGGTCCAAAGCAATAGAAGCCAATCTAAAAATCTCATGTCGTAAAAGAGTCGCAATAATCTTGAACTAACAGATCATACACTAGAATATTGATGCATTCTTTATTGACCCTTTTTGGTGTTTTCCATTGAGATTCCAATGGAAGAAACCTCCTCATGGATTTCCATATGAACTGAAGGTTGATTTTTAGAGATCTTGAAATCATTTCCCACTGATTCTAAAAATTGATCCAGCCTATAGTTGGAGTGGTAATGGTGGATCTGACATGATTTGAAAAGATGCTGCAGAAGGTTGATCATGGTGGCATCATTGTTTTCCTTTCTTGGACTACTCCAGTGACTATGCAAGCATGATAAATCTTGTCATAGGCAATATGGCAGAACAAAGACACCAACCACTTGTGGATACTTGCAGCAACCAACATTTGCATATCATGGGTGCAAATGGATCCCTTTAAATAGATCACCATGGAAAATCAAAAAACATAGGTGCATCGAAGCACCATTGCACCATCTTTGTGTTCATGCAGATAGCCGAGATATATCAACTAAAGCAATGATAATATAATCTCAAAAATAGAGACAGATCCATGCAACTACTCAATCCAAGCATGCTATTGCTTAAACAATGATAGATCCAGGAGGAATTCTCAAAAGGCATTTGAATGTGCATGTTGTTATGTCTCAAATGAAAGTCTTGCAATAACAAACATAAAGTTCGATAACAACAAACTCATTTACACACCAGAGCATAACTACAAAACTCAACTATGGAGATATGTTACCCATTTCTTACCATACCAAGAAAATGGGTCCTCCTTTCTTAGCCGAGTTTCATCAATGACTTCTTTCACACTAAGCAAAATAGTCAACCTACTATAATACCACTTGATCTATAAATTTTATGAGATCTTTCTCTAAAAAAAAGTTTACAGTTGAAGATCTTTTATTGACATAATTTTGCATGTGAAATAAGAGTGAATGAACATATAAGCACATGAAATCAAAAGAAAATGAAAAAGAAAATCAAGTGACAAGAGAGAGAAATATTTGATAACAGAGTTCGCCAGACTCTGGTTACGTCTCTAGATCTGCTTGAACATGAATCACTTAATTCCTTCTTGTGTAAGATGCTAGGACCTTCTCACAAGTGTTTACATACAAGCTACCTTCTCCTTAACCAAGGATTCAAGAAGGCACTTCACACAAGTGACCTTACTCCAAACATCAGAAGGATAAATTCCTTACAATGCAAGCTTCTACATAGCTCTCTCAAAACTCCTACAAAGATTTGAGCCTCAAACTAACCCTACAATTCTTGAGAGCTTACAAGTATCCCTCTTTCTCCTCCCTCCTCATGGGCTCACATAAGGAATTTATTTATTTATTCCCAAACAAGGAGGATAGTTCCAAACTTCCCCTAACAAGGAGAAAATATTTCTCATGATCCACTAAATTAGGATCGGGGCACAATTAAAGGTATAAGATGAGGAAAGATCCACATGAAGTTCTCAACCTCTAATTGAGAAATAAAAAATTAGTTGCGAGGTGGATTCTCACATGAAACCATTTTCCCAATTTACAAAATAATGAATAATACGTGAGTCATTTTCCCACTCACAAGTATTAATCATTTTACAATTTCAAATGAATAATGCATGAGTTTCTCCAAGCTCATTTTAAGCACTAATATGAGCCTCTCATGTAATGCCCCGTCTTGTAACCTAAGGAATGTTGCAATTGTCTATGAAAGTGAAATAATTTTTTTTTTTTAAGTGTTAATATTAACTTTATTAGTTGCATACATTCTCGAAGTTACGCGACGTCACACTACTTGAGATTCCATAGATGACTTTAGTATTTAGCATTGAATATATTTAATTAACATAAACTTAAAAGTAAACATTGCATAACATATGAATTCCATTCATGATAGTATAAAGTACAAATATGATTCTTACATTGCATTTGAAATAACATTACAATTCTCATTCTTCAAATGAGGTAGATCAAATAATAGATTACAAATACATATTTCAAATGTTCACCTCATAAACAATTGAGGGATGTTACAAATACAAGATTTCCAATGATGCAATAAAGGAAGTACATATATATCCAAGTACGAGCTCTCCATCCATGAAGCTCTCGTTGCCATGATCATAAACTGGGGACCCAACGAAGTAAGGTGCACGTTCCACCCAACCATGTGGTACCCGTAGGTCCACCCCCATGCTAGGAGATAGTAATAAGGTTACCTAGACATAACCTATTCACCCTAGACACAAGTACATAACTAACTGATGGTTGCATTGCTTCTAGAATTAAGACAATCAAATATACTGAGCTCACAAGGTAAACTGTTATTTTAGGTGGAGTGTCATCACAATGTTGCATAGGTTACCCTGGTGTTTCTTCCTAGGTTCCAGCCCCCAACTTGGGTTACCCTGGTAACCTCTTACGAAACCCAGCCCCACATGCAAACTATTGCGGAATCGAATATCTTTTAAAGTAACAAGATATCGATTTGCCATTCCAGGCCTTCTCAACTTATTCTCAAGAATGAACTAGCTCTTGAGTCTATAAGCAAGGCATAATAATCAAGTTAAAGATTTTAATCTAACTACTATGTTGTTTAGTTTTCACTGACTTACTAACTCTTTGTAAGTTACCCTGGCACCACTTTGTGTGCCGGCCCTCACACAGAGCCACTCCCCTAAAGATAACAAAAGGAATTCTAAGTTTCCTTGACTAAGGTAAACAAGGTGTACAAAAATACAACATATAATTCTACACAACCTTAGTCAACATAAGAATTCTATTTAAACAATATCAACTCCCACATTATACAACTTATCTGGAAGACTTATACAACTAAAACATTCCCAATTTGCCCAATAAAAGAAACACCATTTAAAACAAATTAGGCAAAATAAACATCTGCTATTCGGATTTACTAAATCCAGTCATTTAATTAGAATTAGCAAGAAATTATAACAACTTGATCGTAATTATTTTCTCATACAATGAAAGAAATTGAAATAATAAATCTAATTTTGACTTTCTCAACTTCACATAAAAATAATTACCATATTTTCTCCTTTAGTCTTATAGTTTTAGAACTAATTGATTTCATACTTAACATGCATTTTAATCAAAAGAAAATCTTATTTAAATACTAAAATTCTTTTCCTAAAATTATATGAATATATACACACACATAAATATATATATATAATATATGTATATATATTTATATTTTAAATAAATAAATAAAATCCGAACATAAAGAATATCGAATTTTGTTTTAATTAATAAAGTGAATCGCTATTATTAAGAATTTATATAAAACAAAGTTTTAAATTGCAAATGACTATATTTTAAATACAGTTATTGGCTGTATCCACAGCCCTACCCTGCCGCGGCGTCACAGCCATGGCGGTTGTGGGTGGAGCTGCCTTGGCAACCCTCCCCATAGGGCTCGGCTGTGGTAGCTGAGCCGAGCGCTGCTCGAGAGGGCGGTGCTGGCTCGGCCCTCACTGCCGTCCCCCTGTGGGGTCGGCCGTGGGTAGCCCCACCCTAAATTGCGGCTCAAAAATATTTAATATGTATTTTCTAAAAAGATAAATTTCATTTAAAATTGAACGACGGCGATTTTATTTAATTTTGTCTATTTTAAAATGAAACCCCAAATCTGCCTGTACGGAAATTTTCAAAAAGAATTTCTCACAATCCAATTTATATATGATAATATATATGTATATATATATAAGTATATATATATATATTTATATATACAAATTCACAAGGTTTTTTTTTCCTATAGGGAAATTGAGAAATTTCTTCAGGGTTGTAATGGGGAAATTGAATAATTTCTACAGTATGCACAAATTTTTTCCCAAATTAATTCTAATTTATTCCCAGAGGTCGCTATTCCATTTTTCAACAAATAATTTCCCTCACAATTATTTACTCAATTTTTTTTTAACAGAGAGAAAGCTACAAAAGTTTTCTTTTGAATCTCATCTTTCATTTTCACTGTTTTCTCTACATATCCATGATTTCTTGAAATTTATACAAAAATCAACAAATCCTTACAGAAAGAATACAGTAAACAATTTTTCTCGAGAAGAACAAGGATTTTAACAAAGTAGAATTTCTTTTCACAGACATTCTTTTCAAAAGAAAATAAATTAAAAACATAGGAAAATACCTGTTTTCTTGTAGCTTCAGAAACTTGTCTGGTGAAGTGTAGCTTTGCCTTTAGCTTCCAAAGCCCTTCCTGAACACAAAATCCCAAATATGCCAAAATCTCAACCAAAGATCTTCTAGAAATATACAACAATTCACAAAGGCAAAAACAATTTTTTTTAACAGAGCACTATTCTTTCATTTCCCGTAAAGAAAAGGTAATCCTCTATTTTTCCCCAAATCCTAGATAACATTTGAGAAAATCCTCCACCAAAAAGCAATTAATTCCACTGGCACACATGTTGAGAAGAAAAAAATATCTTTCAACAACCTCACGGCAATCTTTTATTTCTTCCTTATCAACAATTGAATGCCTTTTTAAAGAATTTTCAATTTTCAATTTTCAAAAAAAACAAATTTCCTTTTTCTTTATTTTATTTAACAATAAAAATGCCATTTCCCACATAATAATTAATTTAAAATTAAAATCTATTCACACAATAAAGGTAACTTTAATTTAATTAATTTATTTATTTAATTAAAATCAACAGTAAATTAAAGAATAACAAACTATCATTAAATTGATAAAATTTTCCTTTCAAAACAATTAATCCAATCAGGGACAAACAAGACCACCAAATACTCCACACTAAAACTAACAATATACTGTGACTGGGTTTTAAGTCTAGACTAGGATAAGCCATGTTACTACCTCCCAATCAACATTTCTGTTGAGTCTTGACACGCTCAGACCTGAGTAACCAGGTGGAGTCGGTGTCATGTACCTGCAATCTTGCAATCAAACAAATAACATGCATATATATATAATCCATTGTACAAACACACTGTGCGGAGAAAATCATGGAAATCACAGGGCACTCGCAAGCGAGTGATGCAACTCCGTTCTCCACACCAATACACGTCACATCATACTGACAAATTAAAATAACAGTTAGTCTATCATAGCATATATATAGTAATAACATCTGAAGGAAACATCTACTCTATTACAAAGCATGTCGGAAATTAATTATCACCATACAATGTTTATCATATCATAAAATGAATCCACTGTCGCTCAAAGTCAGCAATCAAAGTATCCAAACCAAAGTACCAAAGTCTAACAGTGTGAAAACATGCAAACATAAATCACAAGAAAAATGGAGGGGTACTACATCATCCCACTTAAAGCACTAATCATTAAACCAATGAATAATGCATGAGATTATACCCATTTAAGCATTAATTCATTTATCCAAAACTTGACACCTATCATCAATGTCTTCATGGTGTGCAAAGTGAAATCTTCATGTGTGGGGATCCACCTAGATCAACCTCCACCTCAGGCTCCACCTCCCCCTCCACCCCCTCCACTTAATATCCCACATCCACCACCCACTGGATCTAATGAGGCTCACTTGTCAGCATGTATAAATGATCAAGTGGCATCCATTCAAAATCAAGCATTGATTCCACCACACGTGAGACGTTTTACATCTGTGATGCAAAATGTTGTGGATGTCGTTAGGACTATTGATTCTGATCTAGATAGGCATTGACAAGAAAGAGGGTAGATGAGACAATTTTATGCAAATGGTCTCTCCTATAAACAAATTTTAGACCTTAAAATAACAAAATCCCATCTAGCCCCTTACTTTATCGACCCTGTTACTCGGTAGCCCATTCCTCCCAATAAATCTAGAATATCCATGAGGTGGTGTATACATCCGAAGATGAGTGCACATTTTTGGGATCAATGGTATATGGTATTTGATAGTCCACCACACACTAGTTTGGAGGTCTCATTGTATTTTTTGATGAAACTATATGTAGATTTTTTTATGGGGAAAATTCCCAATTATTTTGATTTTAAATCATTTTAGGGTGTTGGTGGTGGCATTCCACAATAGAGGTTAGGGGCAAGGGTTGATCCCTAATGCCCCATGCATGCGCAAGCCCTTGTTGTTCCTCTTGGTCTTGCCATTCCCACACATGTGCATCAACGTGCAGTGGTGTCAACATTAGGATCCCCTAGTACACTCACAAGAGACCTTGATCAGCGTGCTTCTATGATAGTGGGTAGGGAGCATAGAGACGACGATGATGGAGGAGTGCTTTATGGAGTTGGTCCGAGTACCACTCCAGGAGTGTCAGGACCACATGTATGTACTAGTTGCCATCAATTATGCTATGGACCTGATTAGGCCATACCTAGTTCAGGTGGACATGGAGATTTTGATGGTTCATCTAGTTGCCTCAGTTCATTTGTAGAATTTCTTACAGAAAACCACCACCCTGAGGACACTACGACACAGGTATAAATATCCATCTACATGTTGAATTTGTAAGAATTTTAATGAATGCATATATCAAATAAAATTTTGCAATACATTTTACCAATCAAATTGTTTGGTGTACATATGACACTAACAATGGGGCAATCATCTGCTCCACGAGTACATACATCGACACCAATCCTAGTCAACAACCCTTATGGGGTATTTTGATTTCAATTTTTAAAATTATATATGAAATAATTTTTAACTTGAGTTTTCAATTTATAATTGAATCATGAACATATGTTTTAAATATTTATGTTGGTTTAGGGGAGTCAATTGACTGTTAGAGTAAAGGTTTTAACTTAATTATGTTAATTAAGTTACCTTTATTCCTCTTTTAAGATTTCACTTTAGTTTGCATATTATGACATTTAATAACTATATTAATTATTAAATGTCTACCTATTAGGGTTACTTTTAGGTTTGCATGATCTCCTTTCTTAAGGATTGATCCATTGTATAGTTTTCATTCTATTGTTATGTTAATTCATCTTTCGTATTACAGAGCTTCAAACCCTCTCTTGCTTTTTTCTCCATTCTCTTCCTTGTGATAGGTATCTCTTTGCATGCAGGTGTTCTTGGACTTTGAAGTTGGTTTTGACAACTTCTACATGGTATCAGAGCGGACCTGCTGCAGCCTATTCTTGTTTTGAATAATTTGGAGCTACGAGGGTTGGATCAGGCTTTCACAGGTTTTTAGGTTGTTTTTTTGTGGATCTGGCTTACTTCGTTCTTTGGGTTCATTTTGGGCCCAAACGGACCTCACTATTGGATTCGCAACACCTAAAAACCCCTATTTTCATATAAAGCTTGTCCAATTTGGCCACAGTTGATCAGGAAGGAAAAAAAATTTCCCCAAGGCCGTACAGCCCCCCAGGGCATGCCGTTCGAGGTGAAAATTTGTAAAAAAAATCAATTTTTTTTTTTAGTCTTTTTGGTTTTCATTTTGCTCTCTTCATTCAAAAAAGGGGCGCCACCACCCGGCGGCCACCCCAGAGCCGCCCAGCGGCCACCAGAGGGCCGCTCGGACAGTGGCGCCACATGAACAGGGCCGCCAACCCCCACGTTGCCCCACTCAACCCCTGAGGGCTTCACTGCGGACATATACGCGACCGGTAGCCGGCATTCAGGCTACCGCCAGCCCTTAAGGGCTTCTCATGTGCTTAGCCGCTGTGCCCAGGAGCCAATCCGCCAACCCCTGGTCGTTCACGTGACCAGGGGCCGAAGATCCTTAGCCCCTAAGGGCTCCAAGACCTTTGCAAGTGCTTTTTAATCCACTTTCAGTAAATCGGCTATAACTTGGGCGTTTTAGCTCAATTTTTTGAACAAAAATAGGCGTTGGAAAGCTAGCTCCAAGCCCATTGTGATGGTGTAGTATTTTTTTTTAAATTTTCTAGTTTGGTTTCTTTTTTCGCAGTCAAAGTCAGATGATATTTTTGCACTCCGAGGGGCATAACTTGGTCATTTTTGCTCCATTTTTTGAAAACAAATAGGCGTCAAAAATCTCTTCTCGTGCTCTATTCAGATCTTCCATTGTTTTTTCCAGAAAAAATATCAAGTACACAAGATTCATTTTGAAGCCTTTTTTGCTTTTTTCCTACTTTTTCGTTAAAAAATCACTACTAGGGTTTGGTTTCTTGCATTGTGGGGGGAGTTTTTTTCTTGCTTTCTATAATTTACTTCAGCAAACCAGAAACTCTTCACATTAAACATTCATTAAACCTCTCCAAACATGGCCGAAAACCCTTCTTTTGTTGAACTTCTTACACCTCATAACTATCACACTTGGAAGGCATTCATGACACGTCTTCTCAGATCAAAGGGATTGTGGTCCTGTTTAAATATAGTTCAACCAGTTTTGACATGGCCATTTGAGGTTATGCAACATAGAAATAAGATGGATGAGGCTATGGGTTTGATTTCCTTACATGTTTCAGACAACTTGTTGTTTCATCTTGATGGGTGTAAGTCCTCTTGAAATGTGGACCAAGTTCAATGATTTATTTGGTACCATCAATCAGTTCCATGCAATACAGATTGAGGCAGAGTTGACTTCACTTGTACCCGATTCTTTTCACTCTATTGAGGACTTTCTAATGAAATTCAAACAACAAAGATATCTTCTACAGGGTTGTGGTAAGAAAAAAATAGATGAGGAGTGTATTTACCTTATTCTTTCTAAGCTTCGAGGTCCTTTTCAGATATTCTCTTTGACATTTTATTCCACCATGGATGCATTGGGAAAACCACTTTACCATGCCTACTTTTGAGGTGTTTTGTGATCAGTTGACATGAGAGCAGGCCAAGATATCACAGTTGGATGCACTCACAGGATCACAACACTGAGCATTGGTAGCACAGTCATCTCAGGGGAAGCAGAAGCAGAAGCAGAAACAGAAACCAAAGACCACAGAGCATTGGAAGGATTATAGTTCACAAAACACCTCTGATTCACCTTCTCCTAAGGGGGAATCATCAAAGAAAGATAGACATAAGTTTTCTTATTGTACTAAGCCAAGACATGATGATTCCAAGTGTTATGAGAAGAAGATAGATGGATATGCAAAACAGGTTTCAGATTTGACAGCTCTTCTTGAGAGGAACAATAAGCATCACTCTTCTTCATCTACATCAGGCAGGTCTTCTTCTTCACCATCATTCTAGACAGATGGACAGGCCCCACATAAGGATCATGCATTATGCACAACCACTAGTTCACATTCATCTAGATGGCTACTAGATTCAGGTGCTTCACACCATATGGCATCTTCACAGGACATGTTCTCATCTTTCGAGGTTGTGTCCTCACCACACATATTGATGGGTAATAAAACTTATATGAGTGTATGTGGGAAATTTTCTATCGACATCGATGATGGTACATTCAATGACATACTATGTGCACCATCTTTTTCCACTAACCTTCTCTCCATCTATCAGATTGCTCACAGTGGGATAGGGAAGACAATTGAGTTCACACTCGATTCAGTGCACATCAGAGACATTCAGACTGGCAACATTGTTGCAATAGTGATAGTTGATCATTCTTCCCATTTGTATGCATTCACACACTTTAGTCCACCATCTCCACTGTTTGAGTATTCCTCTCTTTCTACAAGAGAGCATGTAGTATCTGAGGTGAATTTTGGTCACTTGAACTTATGTGTTCTTCCATCTGTTCATGAGACTAGTGTTGAGACTTCTACACCTCTACCTCATGTTGAGATAACATTTGTTCAGCAGGATTCCTCTTCAGCTGTGACTGACATTGTAGCTCCACTCATCAAGCCATCAAGCACAATTGTTGAGGCCATATCAGAGGATATTCATTTCCTCACAGATGACAGTTTCAGCACACCTGTTATCCCATCTTCATTGGAGATTCCATTTTAGGATCATCTTGAGTTGTTTGATTCACCATCATGTTATTCAAAAACTCATACTGCAGTTCAGTTCTTCAATGAGCATCATTCAGGACTTCCATTTTCACCTCACATCCAGGTATTTCCTCTTCCTCAACCATTGGATTTGTTTCTTCCTCCAAGGAGACACATTGGTTTGATCATTGGAACAGGAGTTCTTTCATTCTGGGGGGGCTTTGGAGTCTCTTCTCTCTCCTATGGGGGGAACATATTTTGTACTTCTGTGATAGAAGCAGTTCTTGGGGGGTCATGTTGAGTCCTCCTTCTATCTCTCTTCTTCTTTCACTCTTGTTTTTCATCTCTTTTTGGAGAGGAGTTTTTTCCCACTGGTTTTTCTCCTTTACTCCGCTTTACAGAGATTTGGTTGTATTCGGGTACCTGATCAGGCCTAGTTGTCAGGACCCTTGTTTGGTTTCATGCATTATAGTTACCTTTGCATTCTTGCACATGTTTGTAGCTGCACTTTTGTTCATCTTAAGGGGGGGTGTTAGAGTAAAGGTTTTAACTTAATTATGTTAAGTTACCTTTATTCCTATCTTAAGATTTCACTTTAGTTTGTATATTGTGACATTTAATAATTATATTAATTATTAAATGTCTACCTATTAGGGTTACTTTTAGGTTTGCATGATCTCCTTTCTTAACGATTGATCCATTGTATATTTTTCATTCTATTTTTTTGCTAATACATCTTTCATATTACAAAGCTTCAAACCCTCTCTTGCTTTTTTCTCCATTCTCTTCCTTGTGACAGGTATCTCTTTGCATGCAAGTGTTCTTGGACTCTGAAATTGGTTTTGACAACTTCTACATTAACTTCCATGTTAATTCCACTTGAGGGGTTTTCAAGCACTCCTCCACTGTCGAGCATCGCAAATCAAGGGTAGGTACATTTATATTGTAAATTGTTTAAGTTACATTAGTATAGTTACAATTATGAATTATGAATTTACTATATATCAAATGTGCATGTACACATGTAAATAGTATAAGTGTTAAATGTCTACATGTATGTCTAGGTTGATACAACAATGAGAATGGGCATCAAACAAACATGATTAGATGTTTCGGCTACTCGTGAGGCGTTTGAATTTCAGGTTGTTTAAAAAAAAATCTACACAAAATGTGCAAACTTGAATATATAAATTTTAACCTAATTCAAGTATACATGCTTTAAATTTGATCTTGTAAGACTTTGTTAGTGCAACTTTCTGCCATGACTCAGTCATAGTTACTCCTCTAGGAGGACATGTAAAGTAGGCTCCAGATATCACGGTAATTTAATTTTTTTATTATATTTAAAGTCAATTACAAATTATATATTCTGAATAACTTTAATTTAAAATTTAAAATTGAATATATATATATATATATATATATATATATATATATATATATATAATATGAGCTAATTAATACATGTTTTAAATTCTTTTTCTTTTATAGCATGAGACACATCTTGTAGTTGAGCATGTACAAACAGGTCCTAGAGTAGAGGGTGCACAACCTCATAATATTGTACAATTAAAATATGATAAATTATAAATTAAATTGAATTAAATCATTTTTAATTGTAGACTTACATCTAATTTCAGCTTTCTTTATCTTGTTTATGTAGATTGATTCAGAGAATTTAGAGGTTGGTTCAAGTGCACTAGAGCATCCAGACCCAGATATGATGGTAATTTAATTTTATGATGAATTATAAATTAAATTTTCATTAAATCATGTTTCATCGTCTTACATCTAATTTCATCTTTCTCTTGTATAGAGTGTTTTAGGTCATCTGCATAGTCCACACGGTGTGAAGAGGTCTTTTGATTATAGAGATGGTATATGAACTAAACATGATTTTATGGGTTATATTTGATTATTTCATGGACTACATATTTGGTTTCTCATGTACTCTATTGGACTTTATATTTCATGGGTCAAGTACTTTGTTGGACTTTAGTTCATGGGTTGTACTCTGATGGACTTTATCTCATGTGCTTAATATATTGGTTCCATGCACTTAATATGTTGTAAATTATGGACTTTATTATTGTTCAATTTTAATTTACACATGTGCATTTATGCATTTTATGTTCATAGTCAAGACATTAATGTGAAATTAAATATAAATATGAAATTAAAGTTGAAATTAATAGGACATTTTAATATTAGTACTTTACAAATTTAGTGATCCCATACATGATATATATGATATGTGCATTCAATAATTAGCGATAAGAAGTCAATGAACTTATTCAATTCACACCAATCAATAATTAGTCAATAAATCATATTTTACAAACAAAAGCAATCCGTTTATATACCACAAAGGATGCAATTTTAAGAAATAAACAATAACATACAAGATTAGAGAGAAAAATCATTAATAAAGTCTATAAACTAAACATAAATACCAATCAAAATGCAACGAGTTTTGCCAAAAAAGTTGTTCTATGAGTATACACCATATTTCATAGTTCTTTTACAACATTAAATTAAAAACTTAATTATCCAAAAATAGGCTAATTTTTTGAAATTAAATCATGTAGTCCCATATTTACAAATCATGCAAAGTGCTAGAGAAAACATAAGAACATAAAATTCCTCTTGACCTCATGTTCCACAAAAAAAAAAAATTTATAAGTTGTCAAAACAAATAATAGTATCCAACACTAATTTATAGGTTGTCTTAAGGGGATGTCTTAAGGGGTCCTAATACGACTTCTTAAGGGGATCAAAGGAGAGTATAATTAAGTATAATTATTAAGTGATATAAACAAGTATTATACTTTAGGGTGTCATCATAACAAATGATATAATTAAGTATAATATTTAGGATATGTGTTAATACGACACGTCTTAAGGGGATTTCTTAAGGGGTCCTAATACAACATCATAAAGGGATCAAAGAAGAGTATAATTAAGTTTAAATATTAAGTGATGTAAACAAGTATTATACTTTAGGGTGAGTCATCATAACTAATGATATAATTAAGTATAATATTTAGGATATGTGCTAATATGACACGTTTTAAGGGGATCAAAGAAGAGTATAATTAATTATAAATATTAAGTGATATAAACAAGTATTATAAGTTTTAAGGTGATTCATCATAACAAATGATATAATTAAGTATAATATTTAGGATATGTGATAATACGACACATCTTAAGGGGATGTCTTAAGGGGTCCTAATACGACATCTTAAGGATATAATTGATTTAACAAAATTTATGCATGATATTTAGTGATTATACAATTAAATATAAAGTTTCATAGTAGGAAAACATGCACATTTAACAAACAAAATATATAGAATATTGATTTTGATACATAAAAGTACATAGTACATAATTGTGTATGTACATGTATTTGTAATTTGTACAAAATGTTTAATTGTGTAAGTATGTATGTACATATATGTCATCTCAAAACAATGTTTACAAAATTTGGCTATGCCATCTCAAGAACATCTCAAACTCGTGCCCGAAATGTAGTAGGTCTTCATGCCACCTGATATCAAAAAGGTACAAGCAATATCAACAAAATCATCAAAACATACATATTTTAATTTATATAAAACTATTTATATGTACACAACTCAAGTACCTATATTTAAAAGTATTCCACACATGTGTAGGTTGAATCCATTAAACATCCTCTCCTTTTTGTTTCAAAGTGTGAGATCAATGCAATGATGGCTTAAGGATACAAAAAAGCATAATAAATCAATTTTAATTATTAATGTACAAGCAATATCAATATATAATCAAAACATATATTTAAATATAATTTAACTAATAATTACCTATTTTTACCAAGTATTTCATGTTGTCTAGGTTGAATCTGCATGGACTAGATCCTTTTTGTGATTATGGCTTAAGGATCTATAAAAGGACAATTGAAATCAATTTCAACTAATAACACACTTGACCAATATCAAAACATGTATTTAATCTATTTAAAAGGAAAATATAAAACTAAAACTATATTTACCTATATTTACTTATTCCATTGTACCATCTGCATCCTCTCTTTTTTTGCAATGCATCTATGATTGTCTCATGCTCTTCCATAGAAATTGTTCATAGCACTTTATTTGTAGTTCTTCCACGATACCGATCTAGTTTTATATTTGTTGCCACCACCAAATGTGAATAGTGTATAATCTTTTTATGCGTTTCATAATCTTCAAATGCAGGTAGACCATTCTTCCTTGTAAGGTATTTTCGTAGCCAAGTTCCAACAACCACCACTGATCCTATTGGAAAACATGAAAACCATCATCAAATAGGTTCTCAAAATTTTCTTAAGGGGATCAAAGACTTGTTCTAAAAATCTGCTTAAGGGGATCAAAAACTTGTTATCAAAATTTTCTTAAGGTGATGTCTTAATGGGATCACCGTACCTGTTGGATAATGATAGCCATCATCATCTTCTCGAGGTGCTATTAACTTATGTTAAGTCTACACATAATGAGCCAACCAATATTTTGTTTCCTCTTCATTCCCCTTAGGTGCAACAACAACATACACATGTCCTACAAACAAAATTTGATTTGATAACTTGTGCATATCCATATAAATAATTTAGTATTACAAAATAACTTAATAAAGTGAAATAAAATGAAATAAATTGAATTAAATTACCTTCTTGTACAAGGTCTAAAACATTATCATAGTCTTCAGATGCAAACAATTGATCGCTTTCTTCAATAGTTCTTTCATATTGTGTGTGTGCTTGTGTAGATGTCAACAATCTTTGCTCCCACTGTTCAACCCATTCTGTATTTTCACATGTTTTCCAATGTCCTAAGATACAAAATTGACAAAAACATGCAAGCCCCCTTGTCCAGATAGTCCATGTACTTGTTGTTGAACTCCTAAATTAATGTCATTTAGTAGGTCCATTGATTATCTCATAGTCAACTCTAGGTAGAATGTTCTCTTCTTCAACCAACCAAAAGAATCGACGAACTGTAGAGTAATCACTCGAACCAGGTGAAGAAAATATTGTATTGCACCAATCCACAATCCCACATGCATCTTTAAATTTTATTGCATCCTCAAATTTTAATTGTTCTCTAGCAAGAATTCTTTTGACACACGCACTAGCTCCATCATGTTCTCCTTTACCATGCCCAGCTTCAAAAAAACTCCATATATGTTGGAAATTAATTTCCTTGTGATCCGTACTTAACCAATAGAACATTCAAGCATTCTTGAACTGCCATGTATAATTATCCGACCATATGAGGTGTTTTGTCATCTGGATTCCTCTTTCTCTTAAATTTCTATAAAATATATTAAAACAATATTGAACAAACTCTGACAAGTGTAACCAGTTGTCACTCAAATAAAAATGATACCCCATCAAATCTTTTCTATCATCATCTATGCTATCATCTACATGTATATAAACAATATGGACAAACATAGCTGCTTGCACTAAATTATAATACTATGATTGAATTTCCTCTTACGGAGCTAGAGTATAATTTTTCGCAAAATCAACCACTGAAAGTATAGTACCAATTGGAAATGTGTTTCTTCATGTGTGAAATTGGCCATCAAGCTATCGAGCATGTTGAGAGTGCATGATATATTTTGGTACAATCTTATTCTTAAATTTACTCATAAATGCATGTACACTAACTTTTATTGTAACTAAATTACAACGCTTTCCTATTTTTCCATCTTTTAAAGAATAGTCAACATTCTTAAATCTTTTAACATCTACTAATTGTTGTCCAAAATCATTATCAACACTTTCATTCATACAAATTCTTAATAATGAAAGATTTCCATAGCTAGTGCATTGTCCAGAAATACAAGAACTTAAATAAAACAATTTGCCATTAGATCTTTCACAAAACAAACATGATATAAACTCCCTTATTGTTTCAGGTGGCATATTAATACCACATTCCTGTATAATCATGTTAGTATGCAAAGTACAATGTATATATTGAAAAAACCATAAAAATAACAAAATTGAACATGCGCTTTACAACAACAAGATATTTGTTGCTTATCAATTTTTACATACCAGGGTTTACATTTTTCAAAAGACCGTTGACTTATTTTAATATTACTAGGTAACACTAAATCACCACAAAATTTTCTATAAAATTTAGTTTGTGTTGTATCCAATAGGTGTTTTGGGTGAGGATCACGAACTTTGGACCCCACCCTTAATTTTAAAACATCTCTAGCATTAGATGATACCCTAGTATTATCATGCCAATATTTTTCAATCAAAGATTTAATTTCAACATTCAATATCATATTAGACCTCAGGAGTCTACCACTGAAACTCCAACATTGGTTGATAGGATCATATTCTATACTTTCTCTTCTTTTTGCCGCTCTTAGCAATGTTTTAGGATGTATTTTTAAAACTTCCCTAATATTGCTTACCATTCTTTTATTCAAAGTTGTTTTATTAACTATAGTAGTTGTTATAGCTCTTCTTACTACATTTTTATCTTTAGATCGACTATTTTTCCCAATAGATTGAATGGCACTAGCAACAATAGATATAGCATGTTTTAATGATTGATCTTTTCTTCTTGGTTTAACAAAAAAGCCTAACTTTTTCATTCTTTTTCTCATTTTTTTGCATTTTCATCAATTACATCATTAGTCGACTTTGAAATGTAAGTTTTTAACAATAATTTTTTTTTTTGTATATTCTATTCACATGTGTTCTTATTTGCCTCCAAGAAATCTTACTAGGAAGATTATCCAAAACATCACTTTCAATTTTTTTAAAAATGTTTTCATTAAATTCAACATCAAATTCTAGATTTTCATTTTCATTTTCAACTTCAAAACGATTTACATTTTCATCAACAAAACAATTTTCATTTTCATTTTCATCAACAAAACGGTTTTCATTTTCATTTTCAATAAAAGGATCATTCTCATTTTTTCATTTTCAACAAAATATTTTTTCTTTTCATTTTCAACAACATTTAAATGATTTTCATTTTTTATTTTCTAATTTATTTTGAACAAATTCTATAAAACTTTCATCTCTCCAAATATTATTAATGTCAACATCGTTAAGTCCTACATCTTGCAAAACTTCTACAAATGAATTTTTCATTTCACTAAAATGTGGATTTGAAGACATACGTGGATTTGTGCCTATTGAAACATTCTCCATAGCATTGAAAGAGGGATTTGAAGACATACTAGGACTCGTTTGTATAATCATATTATTTTCCAAATTGACTTCTTGCAAATTAGCTTCGTCTACAACCATGGTCTCCTAATGTTTTCATCTTCAATAGTTGTGGAATTGGATGCTCCACCATCATTCATTGATTTAATTCCCATTCTTCTTTCTCTTTGTCTTCGTTTCTCCTTCTGTCTCTTTGCTTCAATTTCTTCAGGAGTCAATGTCTTCCTATTTTTCCTCTTATTATGAGCTTGTGAACCCATGATTATAAAATTCTCAAGCACAAATGAATATCAATAGTGAAATTATTCAAAAAATTCAATCCAAATTGCAAGTTGAAGACCTATAAGGTCAAAAAATTTCCTCATGTGTTCCTCAAAACAAGTAGAAAACTAACACAATTCCACTTAAAAAACTATTTACTTGATGCCTCCTTTCAAAAATTCAATCCAAATTGCAAGTTGAAGACCTATAAAAACAAAAGTCTTCCTCTTTTGTTCCTCCAAACGAGTAGAAAACTAACACACAATTCCACTTCAAAAACTATTTACATGATGCCTCCTTTGAAAAATTCAATCCAAAATGCAAGTTGAACACCTGTAAAGACAAAAGTTGATGAAAAATAGCCCAATATGTCGTAGTCGGCCATATATGTGAAGTTGCAGCCTTCACAGTAAGTTTTTTCTAGTAAATTAAAAAAAAAGGTAAAAAAGAAACGGGATCCCATTTATTAAAAATGGGATCTCATTTCATAATCAGGATCATGTTTCCCAATATTAAATGTGGGGACCGTTGACATGGAAATGGGAACTCGTTTCTATGTCAATGGTCACCACATTTAATATTAGGAAACAAGATCCCGATTTACAAAACGGGATCCCATTTCTAAAAATTTGAAATTTGCCTTGCTTTGTGGTTGGGTTTTTAGCTTGTATTCATTCTAGTTTAGGAAAAGCATTGGGATTCTGAACCTAGGCCTTCAACCTAGTTTGACTTGCAAGTTGAAGGTCCTAACAATGTCAAAGAAAAATAGTGAGTTTGGACATATTGCTGACGACTTTTTTTGCAAAATTTTTCGATGAAATTAAAACCCCATTATAAATGAGACAGTGCAGATTCCAAATATATAATTTCTTTTACAATTGGATTATTTTTCTATTTTTCAATTAATTTTTGATGAAACTGGTCCATAAACTTTAAATATCAAGGTTTTTTACTATTTTCATAACTTTTTATTAAAATATTATTTTGTAAAACGAATTGCATGAGAACGTACTTCAGACAATTCTTTTCAATTTAAAAAAAAATCAAAAAATTATAAGTTTAGGTTATCTTATGCGTGATGTACATGATGATTTTTCAAAACCACAAATATGGCTAATAAAAAATATTCAATAAAAAATTACAAAAAAATATTGAAAACGTGCTTCAATGAGTTACAAATATTTTTCCAAAAGGCTTTAGAAAAATACGATAATTTAGGTCAAAATATGGATGACGTACACGTGCATGGTATTGTAAAAAAATGACTTTTAAATAGTGGTTTTTAGAAATGCCTATTGAAACTCAATTTGTACCATCTAGGTATTGAAATAAATTACATATTTGGAAACTAGACTCCGAGTACTACATTTTATGATTAGTGAATTTTTTGAAGATTCCATCTCTAAGTGCTTCAAATTTTAAGGTCAAATGTGTCAAATTCTGAAAATCAGGGAAAACACTTCCACTTTTTGGCCAAAAAGTGGACTCAACTTCTTGCCAACACCTAGAGTGGTGTTCAGTGTTTTGCTTTGTATTTATTCATGATTGAATATATGCTCATGTGGTTTGGATGTGATGATCAGAGGTGTTTAGAGGTGCCATATCCAAAGTTCTGGGTTTTGGATCGTACTGTAGCAGAAGATGTGTCTGATAGTATGTCAATCTGATGAAATAGGGTGTCTAGGAGAAATGAGACTGCTCCTCTCTACAGTGAAGGTTTTGGTGTTGCAAATCTAGGAACATGCTTATATCATTTGTATCTACCTCCCCTTGAAATTTTAGGTGCTGATTTGTTTCACAAATTTGTTTGGTGTGTTGGACATGGTTGTGCTAGTGTGTCTAGTTGCACATCATGAAGATGTTCTTGAGTTTCAGGTGGTTTCAGTAGTTGTGTAGAATATTTTGATGATGCTAAAATATTTTGAGATGTTGTATGGATATTGTGGAGTGTTGTTGTGTGGTTCATGAGATGTTTTTGGACCTTGAGAGGTGTGTTTGGAGTCTTGTTAGTGTTAGTACAAGTTTGGTTGACCTGGTGTGCTAGCGCTAATTATGGAGGATAATTGTTGTTTGAGGAAGTTTTGAGAAGCATGTTGGTGTAGATTTGGGCCCCAACTAAGTAGTGGCATGGTTTTCCTTCACTTCTTTCTTCGATGGAAGTGTTTGGTGTCAACCTATTTGATGTTGCACAGTTGAGGTGCATATGTTTCCTTAAAGATGACCTAATTGATTGTTTTAGGTTGTAGAGGGTATAGATACAAGAAGAATTGTTGTGTAGATTAAGAGTAGTGTGTGTGATGTAAAAGATGTGAATGTGATCAAGTGTGATGATCTGAGTGTGAGCATTAATGTCTATGAATTCTAGATGCAATGAGAAGGTGTCTACATTTCAGTCTATTTGATGAGTTGTTTGTGCTTTAGTGGAATTGTACCTTTGGTATATGAGAGATGCATTGTTAGTAGTTCAAATTGATAGTGTGTCACCCCTTCTTATATTCTTCTTTCTTCTAGATAGTGAGTCCTTTGGCGATGAGCCTTATTGTATTTGGTGTTGCAATTCATATACTAGTGAGCTAATCCTCACTATGTTTTTTCTCTTCTTGGGTTTTCCATGTAAATCTAGTGTTCATATCTATTTGATGTGTTTGCATTACTACTTTGCATGTTTACATTTTGTTAATCATGTTAAACTTTTAATGGTTGTTAAGGGTTTAAGGGAATGCAAATCTGAATTTTGATGAGATTTTTTGATGTTTTAAAGTATACAACTGATTCACCCCCCCTCTCAGTTGTCATGTGTATCTAACAATATTTATATACATATATACACACACACATACATACATATCTATACATATACATGCACACATATATACATACATGCATACACATGCATACATGCATATTTAAACATATATATGTATACATATACATATATACTCACACACACATACATATATACATGTATTTATTCTTGTGCACACACACATATACATACATACACATATTCATAGATATATCCATACATATGTGTGTGTATGTACGTACATACACAGGCATATATGTATATATGTGTATGTGTATGCGTATGTGTATGTGTGTATGTATGTAAGTATTATCTAACTAATTCCATAAGTTGATAAATCCCTAAAACTAGATTGGATATTTGCATTCCTATAATGGATCTACACATGGACACAAAATTAAATATTTTCCAAGATTTAAGATGAAAAAAGTGTAAGGGTATTGTGAATCCGAAATATAGAATAGCTACTTGGATACCAAAAAAGAAAGAAATAATACACATCTTCAAAATCTAGAAGTGGATGTTAATGCAAAAAAATGATCAATGGTAATGGAAACATAAATAAAAAATAAATGAATAGTAAATAAGTTCAAGGTACTTTGAAACCAAAGAAAGAAAGAAACAATAAACAAGTTCAAAATCTACAAGTTGATGTGAATTCTAAAGAGCAATGGTTGTGGAAATAAAATTAAGAAATAGTGCCTCTTTAAGCATATATGTCAGTGGTAATGCCTTACACATGGTGAGGATCACATTTTACATGGTTCATAAATTCAATGAGGATATATCTATTCACAATTAGGATGAGGATGACTTGATGGTTAAATATTCTTTCAACAACATATGTTCATATCTTCTAACTTTGCTATAGTTTCTTTTCTTGTATGTTTTTGTTTTCTTGTCGTGTTCTTACAAAGGGTATGATACAAAGACACCTCTGATGGTGCAAATTAATAGAAGTGATCATAAACATGTGTTGTGTGGTTCAATTAAGAACATCTTCTATTTTCTATGTATTCTTCTTATGTTTTCCCTATGGATTTGAGATGATGCAGAGTATGGATTGGTTGACAATCACTCTCATTATATTGAGAAAATACATAGATTATGTGTTGTTTTTTTAATCTTGGTATTTTTTATTGAGCCATGTTTATTGTGCTCCTCCTTCCTTATGTATTCTATGTCATTGTTGAGCATATGCTTTGTTATGTATTTTCATTCTCATTTTACCTACTACAATAGATCTTATATGTCTTATCTCTTATCTACTTGTGTTTCTCCCACTTGGGGAAAATCTCCTTTATTTTTACTTATGCTTATGATGCTCACAAATTATTAATCACATGTTCTTATTCTTACATGATTACATGTTCACATCTTAATATGGCATATGCTTATGTTTACATGGTTACATTTTACATTGACACTTATTTATGCTTACAATTCTCTATCTACCATTTGAATACCATCACATGATCATTATTCTAAACATTGGGAGCAATATTTGGGGCCACTCTATTCTCCAAATTACATGAGATTTGATGATTATTTATTGTAATCTCATTATGTTTTTTACATCATATGATATTTATGATAGTTGTTATATGATTATTGAACTTTGCACATAATTATATCATTTTGCACTTCCTCTCTCCCAATTCTTTGCATCATTTCCATACAACTAATTGGATAGGTGCATTTGATATCATTAATGTTCACTTGACGAATCCTTCACGACCCTCCAATTTTGTATGATGATTAGAATGAACACTTTATAGCTCTAAACTAGTCATTCTTTGTTTATGATATGGTTGCTTCACAGCGTAACATTGTTCTATTATATTGGCTCCTTCTAAACCCCATTTATCATCTGATTAATTGTTAACTCCACAAATTATAGAAAAATATTGTCTCATCATAAATAAAACCAAATCATTTCAACTTATCATTTAAAAAAATAGAAATTCCACAATAATTTTAACTTTACTCATCTATCTATATTAATTGAATGGTTAAATCAAATCATTAGTCCAGAGATCTTTAGAAAATTCTATGGTTACCTCTTAATATTAATAAATTTAGAAAGAAACTAATAATTTAAAAAATATATAAAAGATATCTATAACCACATGAATTTTCCATGCTGTGAACATATCTGATTCGCTTTTGTTTGAAAAATTCTTTAACTGTATTTTAATTTTTGTTTACTATCTTATCATTTACATATTACTATTCGAAGTTCTACCATGTGTTCTGGTTGAATCAGAACACACCACCGACAAACTCGATAATAATTCAAAAGTAAATAAAGAGAATAAATTTGAATTTAAAGCAGATGGTGGGAGAAGGAGCTCCAGGTCCACCTGTTTCACTTTCAGCACCCATATGACCACAAAGATAGAAAGGAATAAATTACTTTGTCTTGAGGAAAATTTATGACTGTCCAGATGCTTAGATATGCAAACATGTTGAGATGCAAATAACATTCTTTAGAGCTCAAAAAGTGTTTGTGTTTGCATTGGAGATGAAGTGAGTGGCAGCTTCAGGAAGTTTTTGAGATCTGATCAGAATTTTTATCATTTTCCAGTTGAAAAGCATGCATTTGTTATGTTTAAATTCCAAAAGTATGAATGACATGGGATGTATGGAAGGCCTAAGGAAGAGGAGGTATTTGGCTTCCAAGAAATTCCCTGCTTGTGTGTGCTCTGGCTGTTCAATTACTTGGGCACTTCAATGTCCAATTTGTGGGTATTTCAATAAAAGCCAAATGAAAAGAGTTGGAAGTGGTGATGGGCAACCAACTCTCAGTTGAATCTGTCAATGGAAATAAGTGTGAATCACATCAGATTTCAGTGCAGTAGGAGTCACAATCACACTTTGTGTTGGATTCTTGGGCACCCAGTTATGTGGCTGAGAACTCTATTGAATGGATGATTCACCTTCTTTATCTTTTACTGCATTTTCATCTTCATTGAATGGATTGTCATTCTCTACAGATGGTTGATAGCAGAATTTCCTCTTCCATTTTTGAGTTCCCTGATTTGTTAGAGGCAACAGCAAAGGGGCTGGTGGCTTTAAACAGAAGGGTACAGATACAAAGGATGTACCACAAGTCATGCTGAAACACACTATACAAATTCAAATGCAAGTTTTTCTCTGATTTTTCAGAGATTATGTTTGATTCAACTTTCTAATTTAATGTCTAATGTTCGGCTTTTTCATGTAAATTATGAAAATTCAATGATATTTATGAGTTCTTGTCTAGTTGATGGTGAAACTACTTCATATCCAGGAGTTATCAAATTCCTTTAAAACTTATCTGTATTTATTTATTTTTTGTTTTCTATTTTAATTGAATAATTAGAAAGAATTAAAGACATAATAATGTAAATGGAATAACACTGTTAGTAATTAGAAAGATATGAAGATATTATTTCTTTTCTTTTCTTTTTTATCTTTTTGTTTTTGTTCTGGTTTCTTGTTTTTTATAAGATTTTAATTGGGTTGGTCATGGTGTTAGCTTTGTTATTTCTTTGTTGGTTTTTTTTAAGGGGAATAAAGTTGTACTATATTTGTTTCATTTTTTTATCTCAAAAATATATATTTAATCGCATAAAAAATTTAAACAATATAATTGTAATAGAATTGAGTTTCATAAATATAGGAAATAAGTTACAATTCAATAAAAACAAAATCCATTTTGATTTGTTGAGTGCTCTGTATAACTATCAAGGCATGAGGGCTAGATATGAACTAAATTGTTCGTCTACAAAACGGGGAATTTTAAGGAAACTTTTGGCATGGGGAATTCTCTTCTTCATGTTACCTATTTTGTTATTGGAGGACTCCATAAATCTTTAGGTTTAGCATTTCATATATAATGACATTTATTATATGCAGATATTATTTGTGCTCTTAAATTAAATTTCACACGTTTTTGTGTGTAGTTTCATAGTCAATAGAATTTGAAATATTTTTATCAATATATTTCTCAAATTCTTGTACTAGATATGTTGGAAGTTTGTGTAAGGTGTGATAATCTCAAAACTATTTTTAAAATTAGAGATGATCAATGACTAGAGCTTTATAAGAAACTAGTGATCTAGATACTCATTCATCCATTCTTTCTTTTTCCATTCCATGCCTTCATTTTTTCTCTTTCTTTAAGAAGGTAGGTTAGGATTAATTTAGGTTTTTCTTTTTAATGTGATTTTGAGCTAATCATGGATTTATCTTTAGAGAAATGGATTTATATTAATTTAGATTTCTATTTTATTTGAGATGATTGTAGATCTAACTCTATTTTGTGTAAATAACAAGGATCTCAAAATCTTGAGGCATTATCCATTATATCTTTTTTTTGTTTCCATTTTAGTAGCCTTTCATAAGAATACTAGTTCACATAAACCTTAACCAAATACCTTGAGCCTCAGAAGAATTCAAATCACCTTAACCAAATACCTTGAGCCTCAGAAGAATTCATTCATTTTCAATAGGAATAAACCATTTCGCGTAATTTGGTAAGTTAGCAACATTGATCAACACCATTGTTATGCCATCTTACGTGCTTGTTTCACTCAAATGATTACAACTAGTATATTATAATTTTACAAGTCTCTTATTTAGTTGTCCTTAAAATTGGGCACAAGCTTTGGGGCAAAATTTTGTCTCCCATAACATGAGATTTCATATTTTTTTATTTGATTCACATAATGGATCTATCACATTGTCATATATGGCTAGATCACACTCTTTCCTTTTCTCCAATTGATTCCATCATAGTATATCTACTCATATTGAGGAGAGCATATCATATCCTCCACACTATCACAACTCATAACTATGCATTTAATCATAGATTGAGGGGGCTACAATACTTGCAACTCATCTAAGAACCTATGCATCACATTCTCATATTTATATTTTACATGACTTGTTATTATTGTAGATTGATAGGACCACAAAGTTCTAATTCTTCAACAACCCTACACAACATAATGTTTTTTCTTTCATTTTCATCATTTCTCATGAATTCATGCTGAAAATTTGGTCACAACCTTATGAATCTATTTTTTCCAAACTTACACATCACACCCTATTTTTATATTTAATAGAAGAAAAACAATAAAATATAAAATGTTGGTTATTATTTGTTTCCATTAGTGTTTTGTTGAGATGTTCCTAATAAATGACTTGTGTGTGTAGGTTTTAGGATGCAATTCTACAAAGAACATGAAGAATGTGTGAGACACCCTTCATCTACATATCATTTTAAAATTATTTTCTTATTTAAAGTACCATCATTTTTACTTTAGCATTGATTATTCTATTGCACTTATAAAATGTTATTCTTCTCTAAACATTAAAAATTCAAACTCTCTCTACAAGAATAATATTTATATAAAATTATAAAAGTAAAATTAACTTCTTTTTTTTATACTATATATCCTGAGCGACCTAGTCCAGTGGCCCAATAGCCCATACCTTGGGTACCTGAGGCGAGCTAGAGTGAGACTAGTCCCCTGAAGGTGAGATCCGCCGCCTGCAAGAAGTCCCACCTATTAAACCCGGGAGTGGAGTTGAACCCAAGACCAATGGGGAGAAAACCCACTGCCCAAGCCAACTCAACTACCCGTTCAGACCAAAAATAAAATTAACTTTTAAGTCATGGGAAGTAAAACTGATTAAAAAAGCATATCCACACTAAGTAGTACATACGAACATCCCTTGGAAGTCTGCATATTTTGTAGTTTACAACTTTCAAAAGTATTAATAAAAAGCACATTCGTTGGGAAAGTAAAAAGAATAATTAAAACAGCGTAATTTATAAGGGAATATTTTTTCACTTTCCATGCCCTTAAAATAAGGGACAGTTTGTGATGCAAATTAACATTTTCATTTTGCAGAGCTCAGCTCATCTCATTTCTGCAATTGTGTTGTTAAGAATTGGAGATGCAAATGACAAAGGAGGTGAAGGGAGGTATGATATGTATTGAATGGCATGGGATTTATGTAAGGCCTCTGGGAAGGGACCTCCTTGCCTTCCTAGGACTGCTCTGGTTCCTTGGGGTCTAAGTGCCCACTTGGCTGAAAGATTTTCAACCAGAGCCAAACAATAAGGACTCCAAATGCATTCAATGGGAATGGTGGCTACAAATTGTGAGGGAGTTTTGGTTATGATCCAAGCTCCAAATGCATTTAATGGGAATGGTGGCTACAATTTGTATTGGAGTTTTGGTTATAAGTCAAACAGTAAGGGTTCCAAATGTATTTAATGGAAATGGTAGCTACAATTTGTGTTGTAGTTCCAAATGTATTTAATGGGAATGGTAGCTACAATTTTTTTTTTGAGTTTTGGTTATAATTTATGCTTTAGTTTTGAATGTTTGAGATCTCCATTAAATAAAATATTGCATTTTCATCTTAGCAATGTGACAGTAATCTGCATTGATCAGATCTATATGCTTATCAGCTATAATATGAAAATCATTTCTCTACCAAAGGGTCTTCTTTAAAATGTTTTATTGGAAGCCCTACCATTCAATCCATGATGAACTACTCTCATTTGGTGTGCTTTCTAATATTGTCGAGTTTATCATAAGTAAATGGCTGCTCCTCTGTTTTGACTCGAGTAATAAAACTTGGCAGTAATATTTGGTTAAAGAGACTCTTCCATCATTAGATGTCACAAAGAAAGGTTAAATGGATTTTTTTAGGATGTGAAACTATCATTTGAAAGGGTTTTTGTTTTTATATTTTTTTAAGACAAATAGGATCCGGGTAGCCTCCTTTAAACTGTAGTGTATCTGGTATACTTTTTTCACATGATTGGTGATGTTGGTGCAACACACCCTCTCATACCACGGGGACAGGGGGCAACTAGACCTCGTGACCTCTTACCTGCAACAGGATGCTTTAGCCAATCGAACTAGGCCCCTCACTCCATATCATAACAACTGAAATAGAAAACATACAAGACTGTAAACTCAAAACAGTAGTAACACACAGTGAAGATAGATAACAAGAAGCATTGAGGAATCCAACTTCTATGCTTGTTCTTGTCATTTGTTCATGAAATGCATTGGAAGAAATATGAGCTTTGTATGTTTGAAGTTTTATTGAATGAAAATATGTGTTATCAGTAAAAGAGGAGGCCTGCATTTGCACATTTCAATGATATTGACTAATCATTTGTGATTTTTTCTACTATAACTGGACTTAACATGCTTAGGTGGAACATGTGGACCCATTTAACCTGTCCTATTCACTAACACTCGTTGTCACTCTACTAAGCAGTCACCATTAGCCATTATAGATAGCAGTCAGCTGCCTAGTTCCCACACATAGGTCAAACCAAACTCACTGCTCCCGACATTATTTAGAGGATATCTGCACGGCCCAACTCATTAGACACATAGGATTTACAAATTCTGAATGATGTTTGGTGGATGTCCATAAAGTGTTTAACGACCTAAAAAAGGAGACAGCTTCTCATAGAATATGATTATTGTAACGTACAGAAGATATGGGTGTCCTCATAAGATAGTCATGCTGTCTCACCATATGCAATAAGTAGGTTTCCAACCTAATTAGTTTACATTTGTGTGTTTTGGATTTATAAAAGCATGAATAGGAAAGGTTGGGTCTTTTTATAGTCTAGGATATAGGGCGATCTATTTTTGGGTCTACAGATGGCTTAAATATATGGAACTGTCTCGTACTTCTAATATGCAAGAAGCACCTAACTCGTGCTTCACAATATGGGGTGTGCATCCCTACCCCCTATAGGATTTGAACTTGTGACCTCTCGTTCAAGAGTACAAGTTCTCCACCACTAGGCCAACTCAAGTGTTGTAGTTGGAAATGCTCAAGTAGACTTGTATGTAAAATAGTGAAGCATAGATTAGGTACCTGAATTGTTTGACCAAATACCTCAAAGAAATGTGGTATCATGCATTGTCATGATTACATGACATGCACAAATGAATTTGTTGAAAAGCTTTAGAAAATTTCAAGCAAATGCAATTGGTAGGTGTAAACCTAGACTTCACAAACTTTTCCAGTATCATCCCTTCCTATCCCAAAATGGAAGCTTTGGATTAAGGTATAGACATCCATCAAAGGATACAAGATATAGGGATTTTGTTAGATAATGTAGTTGCAATTGTCTGGTATACATGTATGCAAAATGTGAAAGCATGGACAAGGCATGTGAACTATTTGATAAAATGTTTCAAAGAGATGTCATCTAATGGAATGCCCTAATTGTAAGATATGCAAAATGTGGAAGCATAGACAAAGCATGTGAATTGTTTGATAGAATGCCTCAAATAAATGTGTTCTCGTGGAATGCCTTGATTGAAAGATATGCATAAAATGTATTTGTTGGAAAACTCTTTGGAAACTTTCAAGCAAATAAAGTTGGCAAATGTAATGCCAAACTCTACAACCTTTGTTAGCATCCTTCCAACTTGTACCCAAATGGGAGCGCTTTCAAACAGGGTATGACTATCCATAAAAGCATAGAAGCTAGAGGAATTATTTTGGATGCTATAGTTGCAATTGCCTTGGTGATGTGTATGCAAAATGTGGAAGCATGGACAAGGCACAAAATTGTTTGACAAAATGACTCAAAGAAATATATTTATGTGGACTACAATGATTGCAATTAATGCACAACATGGATTTGTTGAAAAGGTTTTAGAAGCTTTCAAGCAATTAAAATTGGAAAGTCTAAAGCTAAACTCCACAATGTTTTCCAACATCATTCCTACATGTGTTGAAATGGGATATTTGGAATAGGGTATGGACATCCATCAAAGCATAAAGGATAGAGGAATTTTGCTAGATGTTGTAGTTGCAATTGCTCTAGTAGACATGTATGCAAAATATGGAGCATAAACAAAGTACATGATCTGTTTGACAAAATACCTCAAAAAATGTGGTCTCATGGAATACTATGAGTGTAAGATATGTACATAGTATATTTGTTGACAAGACTTAAGAAATTTTCAAGAAAATTCAATTGGAAAGTGAAAAACTCCACTCTTGACACTTCTCATCCTCCTACAATCACATTGGAGTCACTTGGACTAGACGTTAGTACATTTGAGGAATCAAATTCACCTAGATAGATTCTTGATGATGATGAATATTTTTCCTCCACTTCAGATAATGGGAGCAATGATGAGGATTCATCTCCTTCCTCACATAGTCATCATTAAGAGGTTGAGGACTCTCCTAATTCTCTAACTTAAGGACTACTTCGGTTTTGACATATACTATGGGTTGTAGGAAATTATGTTGAGGATCCATTAGACATCGAGTAGATAGATTAATAGTTTTAAGGACTTCCACATGTTTACATTGCTTTTTCCTCCAATCTATAGTCTTTTTTAGAGGCATCTAGTATTCTTGAGTAAGATGTAGCCATGTAGGAGTATAATTTCTTGTTTAGGAACCACACTAAGGATCTTGTCTTTCTTCCTAAGAGAAGGAAACTTGTTTAATACAAGTAGATCTATTGAATGATATTTGTAATAAATGGGTCAATGGATAAGTTTAAAGCTTGATTGGTTACAAAGACTTTTTCCTAGGTGCTTGATGTTGATTATTTTGAGACCTCTGCACTTGTTTTAAAGATGAACTTTATTTGACTCACACTTGATATCACTATAACACATTACTAGGTGGTTCACCAAATGGATGTGAACAATGCACTTCTTCATAGAAACATTAAGGAGATGTACATGGAACAACCATAGGGTTTTCTATATGAATCTTACTTGGTTTGAATACAATAAATCTATCTATGGATTAAATAAAACCCCTCAATATGTCAAGATGGATTCCTTTATTTTCATAATTGATTTTCCTCGTTGCCATTCAAATTCAAATGTCTACATTTATGGGGAGTTCTTCTTCATCCATTGTAGTAAATAAAAATACCCTTAATGCTAGGTTTTGATAACTAACTTGGGCTTGTAGCACTATTTTCTTGAGATTGAAATATCTCAACTTACTTCTAGAATCACCATTCAAAGTCCATGTATGCTCTTGATTTGTTTTTGTGGTTTCACATAGTTGACTACAAGCCTATTGTGACTCCTTTTCTTTCTAGAGTCAGACTTGAGGCCCAATTATTTTCACTAAATTGTTTGATAGTAGCTTATATAACAACTTGAAAACTTGACAACTTGTTGGGAGCCTCACTTAGTTGAATTATATGAGGCTTGATATTTTGTATGTTATGAGCATGGTCTCTCAATTTATGCAAGAGCTACATGAGCTACACAAGAAGATAGCCAAGTGGATTCTCTACTATATCTAGGTTTCTCATAGTTTTAAGATTGATTATGCAATAGGAATTGATATTGACTTGATGGGGCACATAGCTTCATAATGGGCAAGAGATTATTAGGATCACAAGTCCACTTTATGTTACAACTTCTCACTTGGTTCAAGTCTTATTTGTTGGTAAAAAAAGGTAGTCTACTATTATTTTATCTTCCATAGAGGTTGAGTATTTAGATTTGTTGATGTTGTCACTAAGGTCATTTGGCTTAAACATATACTCACTAAGTTTGGCATCAATTTAGATCTAGACATTAGTCATATTTTCTTACAACTTAAGTGTCACACAACCTTCAAAAAACTTGGTTGATCGTAAAAAAACCAAGCATGTAGAGGTTTGTGTGCACTCTACCTTGTGAACTCTTGTAATGCTATTCTTCTTCTTGAGAATGCGAACTCTTGTAATGCTATTATTCTTCTTGAGAATTTTCATTTATCTTGTGGGACCTAACTCTACTCTACTAGATTTTGATTTCACATCATTGTTAGAATTGTTTTATTTGATCTACTTTTAGCACTAGGTTCAAGTAGCTTTAGTTTATTTTTAAATCTAACAACATGATCTCCATCAAGTTCATATATTTTAAGATATTATTCCAAAAAATATCACTACAACATCAAGCTTCATCTCAACTTTTTGACCATCTATTTTTTAAAATTCAAATATATTAAGGCTTAAATTTTAATTAATTACTAGTGTCTTCATTTTCATTGAAAGTACTTTTTTTCTATATAACTTTTTGATAGGCTTACACTAAATAGATTTATAAAATAATTAACTGAACTCAAAAAATGTGCATACTACACATGACATTATGTTATATATTTGGGTAGGAAATAGGACCACTTTATATGCTCTCAAAATTTGACCTTAATGTCCACCATTTAAAAAAATTAGTAATTTAGAAACTAATTTTAGAGCACTAGAATTATTGTTCTTATCACATCATCAAAATCTAAACATAGATATACCAAATTATTCATTTTAGTTCAACTTTTCTGATTTGAGGGAAAAAGTAGCTACTTTTTCCCCCATTTACATGTACTAATAAATACATGTGTATTTAAATATTTTTCTTTCTTTTTTTCAAAACTATAAAATCAACTCTCTCTCTCTCACACACACACGCACACACATATAATGTTTTTGATAATATAAGTTGCATTTACAAGGTGTAGTACACACATATATAATGTTAGCATATACATTGTTCAATTTTTTACAAATATAAATTAAATATTTATTTAAAAATAGGTATACACTCAAACAACTTATTTATATGTAAATTTAATTTGGAAAATTAAAATGGATACAAGTAACATGGAAGTATTATGAGAAAATATAAAAAATAACAATATACATGTATATAGCCCACACGGGTAGCAGAGTTGGTTTGGGTAGTGGGTTTTCTCCCCATTGATATCAAGTTTGACTCTGGTCCCAGGTTTAAGAGGTGGGACTTCTTGCGGGAAACTGATCTCACCTGCAAGGAACTAGTCTCGCCCCAGGTACCCAATATATGGGCTACTAGGTCACTAGGTTGGGCTGCAAGGACACCCATGTTGTATAAAAATAAAACAATATACTTGTATGTGTTTTTTAAGGGTATAATGTGTATATTTATATTAAAAAAAACAAGATTAAAGAGAATGAATGACAATTTGTATGCACACACATACATATTTATAAATTTCATATACACCTTTAAAAATACATTTCCTAACTTTTTCTCAAAATAGTAACAAAGCAAACAATTTGAATGCATTGAATACAAACTAAAATGAGAATATTTGACGCTTTTCTTTTTGAAATAAGATCTTCAGATTCATACAAGTATTAAAAAATTCTACTATCACTATTTTTTATAAGAACAAAATAAATTCTAGCTTCTTATAAATTTGAAATCTTATAATACATTCACTTGGAAGATTTCTCCCACTACAACAATGAGTTTTCTTGACTATCTATGAACTTACACGAGTAGCTTTACTAAAAAATAATAACAATACATTTACAAAATAATAATGAAGTATTCAATTCATTTCTTGAAGGATAAATCTACAAATTTTACTTCAATAATATAAACATGTCAATGTAGGTGCTTGCCTCCTAACCATAAAATCTGGAACAAATCCACCCCCAAGCTAGGAAGTCATCTAGAATTAGGTGAACACAATACAATGAATGCTTGAATGGTAAATACACACAACATACATGCTTAGTTTAAAAATTTGAATCATTTCAAGATTCATAAAAATGAGGAATAGAGGGAAATGCCTCTCATCTAGGAAGCATAAATAAGAATCATCGTAAAAGCACAAAAAAATTATTCCAATACCTAACATGGCTAAATCATATTTTTTATTTACCTATAATGCACCAAATCTCATTATATCATAATATAATCACACAAATATTTAATCTTACTACTTATTTTTCTAATGTAAAATTCTTAGACAATAGGTACTTCTCAAGGAGGATGTCCATACCTTCCTTAACCCTATTTCATGGTTTCATTCAATCTTGTTGATAAATCCTAAACCAAGGGTTCACATCATAAGTGTAAAAAAAAAAACACGTTACAAACACAACATAAAAACAAGGAGTGGAGGAATTTATTCTACCCATCCACTACTATATTTGACTACAAATTCTAACGAATGTTTGGTGACATATCAACAAAATATTGTTGACTTACCGACTCAACACTGATTTAAATTTCGTCACTGGATTTTCATCGCTTTAACGACCAATTTTTATACATCGAAATCACGACCCAACATCATCGGTCAGTGCCACGAAAAATGTTAGCAGTATTCGTTGTAAAATCAATGTAACTTCATCCATCTATCGACGCAAAAAATCACAAAACGTTGCAGAATGCCCATTTGAAATCATCGAAAAAACACCAAACATTCGTCCATTTTCCAACGAGGTGGAGCAAACCGTCATTGTCATTACAATGAAAACTACGTCATGTGTACAACAAACTCGTTGCAAATTTTTTTCGATCGTCGGGCTATGTTCATTGAAATTGCGATGAAACCCTACAATTTTTTTTTAAAATTATTCGTTCAAACTTCTTCCCTCAGAGAACTAGAACATTAACAATTATCATCTGACAATGTATCAGAAGTTTGAAAGGTAACAACCACATAGCCTTTTATTTCATACACTCTCCATATATGTGTCTTATTAAAGCCTGTCAGTTTCTTTGCATGCATAGATAAAAATCCCAATTCACAAACCTAGAGTTGAATCTCCTTTATTACAGTGAAAAGGCAAGATAGAAGAAAACAACACCTTGTCACAAGTAGTTGATTGGTAACATATAACATATAACATTCATTCATTCATCCATTAATAACATATAACATTCATTCATTAACATATTCACATTCATTCATTAACATATAGCATTCATTCTTTTAGTTTTTACATATTATCAAAAATATGGTTGTCTTAATATGATTACAATCACTTTTTTTTTGTTTCTTTTTTGCAGCTAAAAAAAGAAGTGGAGTATCGTTTTCTAAATCATATTTCCCCCCTTTATTTGTTCTTCCCTTTGCTTGTGATCTTAATGTATGCCTAGTCGTGTACTCACAACGTAGAGGCCACCAAGGGGGGGTCTGCTGCAATAACAAAGAAATGTTAAATTGATATGTTTTATTATTATTGTTACAAGTATTTCATTAATTAAAAGAACATTAGAGTGGTGCTCTTTACTTGATGGGGCCACATCATGTTCTTGATTTTGTCTTATAGCCTCATTCTCAACATGTTGAACACCCTCTAAATCCTCTGGAGTTGAAACACGAAAGGTTACATTAATTAATACACTAATTGCAATTAAACATGTTTAAAAGAATATTAGAGTGGTCCTCTTTACCTAATGGGGTCACATCGTGTTCCTAATCTTGTCTAGCCTAATCATGCTCAACATGTTGATCATGCTCTACATGCTCTAAAGTTGAAACACGGTTGACATTAATTAATACTTGCAATTAAAGATGTTTAATTGTATTAATCCATACTTACACATGTGTGTATAGCACATGACCTCCATCTAGGATGCACCAGGCTACATTCAATATGTGCTCCATTTACACATAATTTTTATGTGCATATCATTGATTTATTTACATGCAAATTTATTGCCTAGTCAATCTTAGGCATTTTGAGTTGCTGATAACTCTAGTCAACCAAAATTCATGTTTTGCTTCTAATTTGTTTGCAATTTATTAGTTGGATGCAATATTTCATTTATTGATACTTACAATTTGTGTGGCTAATTTCATATAACCACTAGAGCCAAGTTTTTTTTGCCTATATTTTTCTAGTCTTTCCTTTGTTTCCTTCGATGTGTCAGGTAGCCTATGAAAAGTTTGAAATACGTTAGATTATGTAAAAAGAAAGAGTGATTAGTATATAATTACATTGATGATAGTATCACATACCTTCCTTGGCCCGGTGGTGTCTTTCCTTTTTTCTTTTCAACCTTCTCCTTTCCATCTGACACCAGGTCCTTCCACTCCCTCTCTGAAATCATGGGGGAATGCTCGTACTTTTTTTTCTTCTCTAAATGTGACCTATATTGCTCCCTCACATACTTTAGATATGTACTAGCTTTCTTAAGGACCTTGGTTCAGTTGAATGTGTTATTACCGAATATCACAACTAAATAGTTAATGAGCTCATCATTTAAATCTTGATTTTGGGCATTCCACCGTATACGTATGGTGGGCCCGAATATCTCCAATGTAATATCATTTAGATGTTTATAAAAAAAAATCATTTCCTGCAAAAAGATCATGGGATCATTAGTCTAAAAAGAGTGATCAATAAGCAAATTTCAATTGGATTATATATAATAATAATTAAAACATTTTAAAGTACTTGGGACCTTCTCTATCTTTATGGGAACGAAATCCTCGGTCACCACAAATGTGACCGGAAATGTTCTCGTACTAGTAATATGGGAAGATCCAGGAAATGTTGCTAAAACATCACCAATACTAGTGGCCTCTGCATCCCTAGGTACATGTCCTGATGCATGTTCTGGCATGTGTTCACTACCAAAGGGTGCACTACCTGATGCCTACGTTCTATGTGTTGTCGACAATATAGGCACAGATGATGGGGTCGAATGATGTGATGTATGCGTAGGAAGATCATAATGGACACTTGTACCAAACCCTACTCCTCGGGCAGCACCTGCAGTACCATGATCATGGCCAACAACATCATGAGGATGAAAATAATCTTGTAAAAATAACACATATTTTAGTTTATGACAAAAGAGTACAAAATATAAAACCATGAATGAACTTATGTTATAATTAAAGATCTCATGACAGCTTACTTGCAAGTTTTGTGCTCTCTCAGTCAATATGTTAACCCTTTCTCTTATCTCATTTGTTTAAGGCACTATGAATAACAACTGAAGGATTTATTCATTGCATTTTTTTTGGTTTTCCTTATCATATCTAGTGGGTTTGCAGAATATGTGATGTCATCATCGCATAATAGTGACTGCACCTCCCTATGGATGCTCTCCTCTATTGTTGGTGCCTTTCCCCGATCATTTGGCTACGACAAGAATATTAAAAACCTTATTGAAATTAACCCAATAAACTTATGAAAAAAATAATAATAAAATATTTTTCTCATATCTAATTTGTACAATTACAATGAGGTAAAATTGTCGGGTAGAAGCGCCTGAAGATGCATCGTGATCTATGCTCTAGGCCGAAGCCTTCCCCCTACAATCAATGTCCCGCTGTGACAAAAATTAAATATAAAAAAACATTCCCAAAATGAAACCAATAGACTTACGAAAAAAATAATAATAATAAAATGGTATATTGGAGTCATTAATTGGAGGTTGGGTAAAATGGTATATAGTGTGTACCACCCCCATAGTAATTGTGTTTGTATCTATGTGATTCAAATTGTAATCGATTAGAAACTCTTCCCCTATAGTTATTGATTTTATCGCACATACGAATACACGGTTTCCCTCATGCGCCTTGAATATGCAATTGGGTTGCTTATTTGTTGACCCAGGTCGTGTACTATTTATAAACCTTGCAATATTCCCTAATGCTTTTGGCCTTCTGTCAATGTACATAGCCACTCCTTTATTTTAATCCTTATCTTTTAGCTGTATATAATTTGTTGACAATGCATACCTACACATACTTCATGTATATCAAACCAGCTGAATCCAATCTTTGTAACTGTAACAAGGTCCAACATACTCCATCAATTCAGTAAATTTTTCGTAATAGACCTTTATGTTGTCCATGCATAGGCCCAAACCATGTAATGACGATGGTGCTATGTGATATATCCTCTCGTTGACACAAAAATCAGTGTTTATTGGAGGAAGTTCCTTGGGTAACCATTATTTTCGTAGATTTTTGTACCTCAAGGGCACCTCAATGTCTCCTATGCTCTCATCATCATAATAACATGACCTCCCTTCAGCAAGAAAAAATTCCATGTGTTTACATAATTTTCTTCTAATCTTTTGACCTCTAGTTGATCTCCCTCTTTTAGACCTACTACATGTCTTGCTTTCCTCTTCTCTTCCTGAATTTCCCTCGCTCGAGGAAGAAAGATTTGACAAATACCTATTTGGTGGTACTTGCACTCATAAGTATGTTGGATTAAGTTCTTTCATGTTGATGTGATCCCAAGGTATGGGGTTGGAGGATTAAAAACCAAGGTTGTCACTACTAGTCAAATGCATGTGGAGGTAACAATAGTTGTGAATGTATCAATAAACCTTGTAAGGGTCTAATGATTAGAGATCACTTGGTAAGCATGGGAATGGTTTGTAGGGTCACCAACCTTGTTTTTTGAAGCCTTGGGTTTTTGGAACATCTACAGGAGTCATTGTCTTGTTTCTTGGAGGTTGATTGGGTTAGTTGGTGGAAGGTTCCTATTACTTTTTGTACCTATCTATGAAATTTTTTGGACCACCTTCCTCAAAGAAAATAGTCCCTCTAAGGTAGTACTAGTTTCTGGTTAGTTAGTCTATGAATTTTTTTGGACCACCTTTGATGTGAAATATCCCCTCGTGCGGCCATCCTTTCAGTCTATTTCTAAATGGACAAACCCCTTGCCTTTAATGATTAAGCTCCACAGGTTTCTACCCCTATGGATTTTTGGTCCCCCAAATAAAATAATAAAAGATGGGACCTACTCAGAAGAACCCCAAAATGTATCAAAGTTTGTTTATTTCTTAAGAATTTAGTTAAAGAGGCTAATTGGGTCCCTCCCTATCCATCATTCCTTCACCATTTTCTAGACACCCACAACATCTTCAAACCATTTATACTCTTCTGGAACTTGAAAAAAAAAGTCCACTTTCATTAGTGTTCTCTTTCGGGCTTTCCCTAGTGTTGGCATCTGTACTATTCTTTTGGAGGTTTGGTTGAGTCAGTGAAATATTCGAAAGTTTTTAATGGCTCCTTGTCTTTCTTTCATCTCTTGTACTTCTATACATTCTCTTATGGACATGCACTAGGCATTTTTCATTACACTCACGGACCATGTATTGTTTTCAGTCCCTTTGATCATTTGTGGACCTCAATATGTAAATTTATTTCATCAAAGTTTAGAAATTTGAACCCTAGTGAACTTCGTTTGCTGTTATGTGATGGGAATTCCTTTCAATCTTATAGTAGAAAAATTATGCTAAGACAGATACAAAAACTGCAGTTCATAGGCCAAAAATGGCCACCCAACTGATTGAACATCTCAAAGCTAGGTTGTTCAAACTGACCAGACACTAGTACTAGGTAGTACTTGGGTTTGTAAATGGGACATTAACTTGAATTAACCAAAATATAGCATGCAACACCTCGATGGGAACAAACAGAGTCTAAATCACTGTACTTGCAACAAGATTTCTAAATGTGGGGGAAAAATCACTTACAGTCATTGTCCCTTGGTCGATTTTCCCTTTCTGAGTGCCCTCACCTCTCGCTCTGGATTTCCTCCTACCAAATGGTTCCTAGTCTTCCTCCTTGACTCAATGGCCTTGCAGCACTCGTCCAGTGAAGTTTCACAACTCTCCACTCAGGGATTGGATGCAATGGTTCTTGATGCAATTCTCCAGTTAGGGTCTTGATGCAGTATGCTATGTCATGCTCCTGTGCACGTGGGGCCAAAATTCAAAATATATAGTTTATATATATGCTATGTCAACATATAGTTTATATACATAATATATATGCTATGTCAACATATAGTTTATTTTATTTTCTACAAATATATTTTTTGTATGGTGGCTTGTTGAGCTTATATAGTTGGTTTTCTCTTTCTTTATAATTTTTGATGATTTATTTCCTATGACATGATTGAATATTATCTATAGACCTAGTGATTGTTAAAAACGCTTATGATATGTGATGTTTAATCATGATGGATGTCTAAGAATTGGTGATTGAAATACTACTTGACTAAAGATTGAGCTACCTGATATTTTTTCATTTAAACATCATGGAAGAAATGCTTGCAATCAATGTCTTATTAATGTAGCCTACAAGGTTTCTCTTCCTAGTTTTTTTTTTCCTATTCTTGTTATGACTTATTTTTTTACATTGGTCTATCATAGTAATAGGGAGCATATCTAGTGAATCGATTCTTTCAGTCTCTTTGATTCTTCTCCTTGTGCATAACGAGTTTTCTTCTATCCTATGATTCATTGATTATTGGTTTAAAACACTCATTACAACTAACATGGATATGAATTATGATGTGGGTGTGAGAAGGGATTGTTGAATATGAAGGAATGGTTTAGGAAAGTACTCCTTAATCCAAATGAGTCATTTTCTTGTCATGGAATGTGTTAAGAGACTTTAAAATTAATATATTCAATCTAGTTAATATTGACAGATCTAAAGCATGCCAAAGGCACTTCAAAGATATGCTATGACATAAAGAAGATTGTTAAGGTCATGTCAAGTCTTGATCCATTAGGGTAGGAAAACATAGATGCATTGGTACAAAAGGTTACATTCAACTTGGGGGAAATGGATAATTACCTAAGGGGCTAATGTGAGATTGGACCAAGTTTACATTATGATACAAATAGCTTGGGAAAAGGGATGATGAAATGGTTAAGTATGGGAAATTGTATAGATAAATTTAACACCAAGGGATGAACACTAGAACTAATTTTAGCACTATGTATTAATCCAAGACTCAAAATTCCACTAAGAGGCATCCCTTACCTCTTAAATTAATTCCATGGGTGATTTTATCCTCCAATATAGTGCCATTGGTTAGCTTATCATGTGAACTTCCACTATAAGTAGGATTACCATACACTTTCATAACATGCATGACCTCATGTTTGAGTCTTGAAACTCTCCCATATTGTCAACACATGCGTCTAAGCTAACCATGTCAAGTTTCACTCCATACAAGCAAAAATTGAGAAAAATTCAACATTGGCCCCATTCACATGTCACTATGTGGGGTCAACATGAGGAACCACTAATTTTTTGGGAATGAAATAACCAAAGATATGATCAAATAATATCTAATCATAAATAGTTGTAGAGTAATTAGGATTTGATCATATGGAAATTTCTAGGAGAGCTACAATAGTTGTAACATCATGAATTAACAACATTAAAAAGTACATCATGAATTAATTATGTAACCATATAAGTCAAATATAATTATATCAAGCTTGGGAAAAGGGATGATGAAATGGTTAAGTATGGGAAATTGTATAGATAAATTTAACACCAAGGGATGAACACTAGAACTAATTTTAGCACTATGTATTAATCCAAGACTCAAAATTCCACTAAGAGGCATCCCTTACCTCTTAAATTAATTCCATGGGTGATTTTATCCTCCAATATAGTGCCATTGGTTAGCTTATCATGTGAACTTCCACTATAAGTAGGATTACCATACACTTTCATAACATGCATGACCTCATGTTTGAGTCTTGAAACTCTCCCATATTGTCAACACATGCGTCTAAGCTAACCATGTCAAGTTTCACTCCATACAAGCAAAAATTGAGAAAAATTCAACATTGGCCCCATTCACATGTCACTATGTGGGGTCAACATGAGGAACCACTAATTTTTTGGGAATGAAATAACCAAAGATATGATCAAATAATATCTAATCATAAATAGTTGTAGAGTAATTAGGATTTGATCATATGGAAATTTCTAGGAGAGCTACAATAGTTGTAACATCATGAATTAACAACATTAAAAAGTACATCATGAATTAATTATGTAACCATATAAGTCAAATATAATTATATCAAGAAATCAATATCAAATAGATAATATAATTGCATAACTCATACATTTCAATGTCATTGATCTTCTTCTTCATCCAACTCTTTGTCTGTATCATCCAATCTAGATTCGACATTGTAAGGATTGGTCATCATATCATCATCGTCATGATATCAATTTTGATAATGTCATCATCCACATGGATATCATCTTCATGAACATTAAATCCTACATCATCATGATCTAGTTCCTCTTCTTTGACATCTTTTCAGGCACATCATCAACTAACTGTTGATCCTAATCATCATCTACATCATCTTCTAGTTCTTTGGTATCTTCTTCTTCCACCACATTATACTTTACCGACCTTCCTCTTGGATCATGTCTAACAGCAAATGACCAACCCAGTTTACCTGGAACCTCTAGTAAAATACCTGCTCACATTGGCTTGGAAGAACATAGGACTCATTTCCAGCTCGCTCGATCGACCTTGTATTAACCATGGTAAATTGATTATCATGTTCAATAACAGTTCTCTCAGGATCATTTTCATTCAATTGTAGCTTGTACCATTGGACGATAACAAAACTAATTTGAAGGACTTAAAGTCACACTCAAGTATATCATCCAAAATCCCATAGTATCAATTTTTTGAGACTTCTAGATGTATGTCGCTTCTAGATGAAATATTAGTAGCCTAAAAGATTGCAATTATCCCAGAATCACAAGTTTTCTTTGTGTCATCCAACTTTTTGATTCAAAATTTACGACCATTACACCACATAGCCTTGTGGTGTTTCACCTACAATATGTCAAACATGTAAAAATTATTGCATCGTTAGTTGATAAACGTATTTATTCTTGGTTGAATGTATGCAAAGAAAAAAAAACTCAACATATATATACATCAATATAATTAAAAATAATTAAATAATATGGGTGATTAATATATTTATACGTACTTGTTTATCTCTTAAACCATATGCTAAATCAATTTCCCTTGGTGTAACATTGGAATCCCCATTACGATGAGCTTCTTTAACCAATGAAGCCACACCTTCCCATGTTAATGTGCGACTAGATTGTTGACATTGTTCAATCCATACCACCATCCAATCAAGATTGTTTGCAACGTACAAATGTAGTGCATCCCGCTCTCAACCAAATGTATAAAAAAAAATGAAATTCACAAACGACGTATAATTAGTTAATTACCACGACATACGACCTTAATTTATAATTGATGTACCTGAAAACCTAACATCCCACTACCAATGATCTCATTATCTTTTATAAGAAACCTCTGAACTATATGTATCCAAGACCCATTTTTCACACATTTCAAATTGAAGAGATATAACATATCGGCCAAGCAGTATCTATGTCACCCTGATCATGTTTTATGTTTATATTGGTAGGATACAATATATCGGCACAACAACTAGCAAGCTTCACCATTAAAAACATTGCAGGAATGGCCTATGTGTGTTGGAACTAGAATTTTCATTTGAAATTCTAATGGTCCTTTCATATGAAATCATTTTTTTTCCTTAAAAACCATGTTTTTACCATCCACAAGGTCAAAATTGTCTTTTACAACCTTACTGCATCCTCCAATAAAGCAACTCATGGTAGCACAGTGGGTAAAGGAAGTAATACACTATATACTGCTATACCGCGGAAGGTTGATGTCTTTCCCACGGTAGAGTGAGGTCATGATTAATACTAATAGAGGGAAATGCTATATCACGAGGGCTTGAAATGAAGCTCATGGTAGAGCAGTAAGCTAAGAACAGAGGTAATAATGCACTTCCATACTACAGAGGGTTGGAATGGAGTTTGCGGTAGAGCTGTGAAATAAGAATAGAGATAAGGAGGAACTGCTATACAGTGAGGGGATGAAAAATGTCATGTGGTAGTATGGTAATATACCATTGGAGCATTAAATGAAGGCCAGTCACATCAATCAGTATTGAAGTTTGAAATTCAGCTCAGTATGAAAGATTTGAATGATGAAGAACTTAAGATATGAAATTAATGTGGTATGATATCAAAATTTAACAAGGAAAATTGAGAATTTTTGCGCTTGTGCTAGTAGAAGTTGAATACAAGAGAGGTCAAAGTATGACAGTGGAAGAATTCTATAGAGTGGGAAAAATTCTAGGTAAGTCTACTTATTATTCACTAAAATTTAAACAATGGCCCCAAAGAAATCATAGGCAGGAACTAAAAAGGAAGAAAAATCTAGTAGAATTTCATTGCAGTCGCCATTACTTGCCCTATTACTTGGTTCAGTAGATAAGGGTTCTAAGAAATTCTTCAAGGATTTAGCTCAGGGGTGTAGGGACCCAATAATTCCATAGTCTAGGTGGAATTTATATTGGTATTTTTATAGGAATAGAGATGAAAGGGTTCAAATGTCAAACCCATGGACTTTTGACATAGGAAAATTAGTTGTTCCTAATGTTTTTGTTGATGTTGAGCTAATCAAAGCCTTGGCCAATAGATATCATGCCCCATAAAAAATGGTCAGACTTCCAGATGGTCAATGTTTGGTAGATATCTTGAGGGAAGCTATAATTAGGTGTTTTTACCTAAATAGGCAGGTTGTCACTAAAATTGACTTGGGGAAGCTAGAGCAAGAATATAGAAGGTTGAAAAGGACCTATAGAACTGATGAACTCCCCTTACACATGGAAAGGAGTGAAAAAAATAGAGTCCTTCCCATTCACTCTTCAAGACTTGAACCCTTTTCAGTGTTTGACTTTCAAACCTATTTTAAAAATACCTACTATGCATTATGTCAAATTCTTGGAGTTGATGCAAAGGAGAATATGTTGATAGGGTTGATGAGAGTGGCCATGATTATCCATCATACTGAATCAAATGTGGAGTTTGATTTTTCTTCATTCATTGAGGAACATAATCATGAAGGTCTGTTACAAGTTAGGGAAGCCAAGGCCCCCATAACTTTTAGAAAGTACTCCTTATTATGTCATTTGATTCTATCTCAAAATGAAACAAAATGGACAAAGAGGATGAAATTGAGAACATGTGAGAATGGAGTTATGCTCCTAATACAAAATTGGTGTTATATTTGGGACAATAAATGCAATGAAAGTGATTATGTTGTATTTAGGGATGTTTTTTTCATCAAACTAATTACTCAGCTTGGTTTTCCTACACCAAGATTACCACAATCCCTAATGGATGTCATGAGAGCCCTGCAATACAAACTAGATCAAGGTTTTACACATAATTATGCTCATTGGTTTTTGATGCCACAACACACCATCATCAATGTATATGGATGTGATCAAGCCCCTCATATTTTACCAAAATTTGTGCCTAGCAGAGTATTTTTTTTAGAATTTATGTGGAAAATGCTCTGGATGGAGCATAATTTGATGAAAATTTTAAAAAAGGAACATTTCTACCTGATTTGATGGTATTTGAAGAATTGTCAATTGGATCAGATATGTTGGAGGAATTACAAAGATTTATAAAAGCTAATGTTTCTCTCAGATCAAGGAAAGAGAGAATATGTGATCTAGAAGGCCACATCAACAATATTAGAAGAACCTTACTCACAAAGAGGGAATAAACACATGAATTTGATCCAGAAGAGGATGTAATAAGAAACCTGGTCTTTTTTTCAGATGTGTTTGAAAGAAGGAAAAGATGGTTAATGATGATGAGATGGGAGGATCAAGAGAGAGGAAAAGATAAGAAGTTCAAGGGGTTTTTGATGAGGAGCCAGATTTGTTGAAAAGAATGCATTTAGTCCTCGGTAAATTTGATGAATTATCTAAAAAGGATCAAGAATAGAAATCAGCCCCACTTCCTCCACCCTGGCCACTAGCATCCAAAGCCTCTACATCACATACACCACCTTCATCACCAATTCATCCATCTCCTCCATCTCAAACAGATGAGCCTCCTGCCAAGAAATAGAAGATTGGATCACTAGTGGACTATGAGTCAAGTGATGAAGAACAAGAGGCATTCTTAACTTTGGCTGAGATGAAAGAGGTTGTAGAGAAACAAAAAATCCTTGAGCCTTATGATCCCAAGATGAGAATATTGGAGGAGGCTATTGATGAAATGCATGATGATGAAAGAATTATTGCTTCCTTGAGATTCATGGAGGATGATGACTTTATCCATACTAGGGAGTTCAAATATTTTTGGATAAAAATGAAGATGAAACAATTTGATGACAGACTAAAAATTAACCTCATTGGAGCTGATGATTTGAAACATGCAGAAGTGCGGGCACAAACAATGGCAGAGTTAAATATTGACAATGTCAATATTACTCCTAAAGAAGCAAGGGAATTAGTGTTGAAAACTAACATGCTCATTATACCAGGAATGGAGCTCTCCAAAGTGTTTATGTTGGATCAAATCAGAGCTCAAGATGATCCCAAATTGGTTGCATAATTTGATTCAGAAGGAGTATCAGGGATAGGATATAATCCAACCACCCAGACCCTTGCCTTATGGACGAAACTAAAAAGAACAAGGAAGCTTAGGATTCTAGATGTGGTACAAGAAATGAGAGGGTCTTCTTTGGTCAGAACTATGAATGACACTACTCCCTCAGAAGTAGCAACCATGACAATGCATTCAACAATGTTTACAAGAGATGTAGTGGAAAACATGGAAAAGAAGATGAGAGAGTATGAGAAAAGACTCAAACTATTAAATGGGGAGATAAATAAGTTATTCATTGAAAATATTAGATTGAAACAATAATTGCAACAAGCCACAGATGTAAAGGGGAATGAAATGGTTGTATATCATCCACCTACTTCAGTTGAAGATCCATAGATTCAGCAATTGAAAGAAGAGGTTGAGAAACTAAAGAATCATAATATGGATGATATCAAATGGCACATCTTGAGTACCTTGGAGGAAATACTAAAACATAGATTTGAAGTTTTAAAAGAGAAAATAAGTGGAGTTCACAAGGGCTTCAGTCATTTGGTAAAAGCTCTGGAACAGATAAATACTAATTCCCCTATCTTAGAGGAATTGCAGAAAAGATGGCAGCCCACTTACCATATCTTAACCACTTTGTGTAAAGACACACAAAGAGATCATGATGCACCCCCAAGATTAAAACCTACTCAAGAAATGGTAAAAGGAATCATTGATGAGCATAACTATTTGATTGATATAAAGAAGGTAGAAAATAGAAGGAGTTCATTTGATTCAATAAAACACAGTTTTAGCGCTCTGATCATTAAAGGTGATGTTCAACTCAAGGATGTGGATGAATGGAGAAATGAATTTGATCAAATGGTTCCACAATTTTTGACACATATATAGGGTGATGGTAATATCAATCTGGAAAAATTTCATGCTCTGCTTGATGGAATTATTGCATTGGATAATGGTTATACAAAGTTCATTGTAGATGCCAAAAACTTGCTCGATAGCAGATGGAAAAGCCACCTGTCAAACTTCACTGCTGCATAGGAATACAAGTGGCCAAATGATTTAACCATAAGCAAGTGGCAAGAGAAATACCTTGGTTCAGATGAAGATTAATCACTATCAATGATGATTATCATAAAGTAAAAAGCTTTGCACAGGTCTTTGGTCACTGAGGCTTTTACTCAGAGATTAGCATAATTGTCATGTGTTAGTTGTTAATTGTTTTAGTTATATTTTACATGTTAGTTAAGTTTTGTTATCAAAAGTCATGTCTTTTGGTCTGAAGCTTGTTTTCTCTCCTATAAATAAGAGAGACCAGGACCAAGAAAAAATTATTAAGATAGGAGTAGATAGAAGAAGTAGGAGAATAGGGATTGATACAATGTTTACATCATAAAGGACCAAGATGCACATGTAAATTTTTTGATGAAGTTAATGGAAAATCTTTGATTCGGTGGCTCTAAGTTGGTATCAATTGTTTGTTAAGTTAATTGAAGATATTTCCAAACTGTCTCCATATTTAATATTTCTTTGTTGTTTAAATTGATATATGAAGCATATTTTCAATTTATCAGTGCACATTTGTTGTGTCTGTGTGGCATAATTAATTGGTTCTTTCAAGTAAAGATTAAATTCCTCTTGATTATTCACAACAACTTAGGAATATTATTTTGGATTATTAAAGAAGAATCTAATAATTGCATCCCTGCCTAATTATACAAGTTATAAACATAGAAGTGCCAAACAGTTTGAATTATTGCCAGTCATAAGTCACTTGTCTCTAATTTCTACTTGACTCCATATACCCAACAGAGCACTGGTCTTCACATTTCATCACTTAGTTTCATTTCATTTTAAACATTTTACATCTATTAACTAAACATATTTCTTTGATACTGCTTATACAATTTATGCTAGATTAGTAGTACATCTGTTCACTTTCAAATTGTCATTGTGAATAGACTATTGTAGGAGGAATCACATAGTTCAAGTTTGCTTCATTCACATAGGTAGACCCACCTAGGTTTGGGAACACTTGAAGAGAAGAAGGTCTAAAACCATTTGGCCTTGTATGTTACCCTAAAATGTACCAAGAGTTTGGAAACCTTTTGAGGTATTTTTACCTGCATTTTTGAGAGCTAACAATGTGAATGAAGAAGCACATTGTACAATATCGGCATAGGCACATTGAATTCATACCAATTGGAAGAATAAATTGGGCTGTATATTTTGATTAAAAAGGAATAAATAGAGAATGTAGCACCACAGGAAATGCATATCGGCATAACTCATGAAAGTTTCCTCGACAAAATATTCATCACCGGCCATCAGAAGCCTAACAAGTGAATTCTAATCTCATATACTACTCTGATGAAGATAAAAGGCTCATATTGGGGACACATTCTTTTTTTCTTACCGATGGGTTATTCAAGAAAGTAAAAGATAGACTCACTCAGGATTTCAGCATGAGGTACACCGATATATTTCATCGGAGGAACACATTAATATTATAACAACAGAAAATGGACCGCCTAATGACACATCTTACACTGATAACATTTAGTTGGGAGAGCATATCTCAAGTTACGCCGACAAGGGAATAATCAAAGTAATATGTTGCGATGACAGTGGATAAAATAAGGCACCAGTAGTGAAAGACTTATTTTCTAGAGTAATACAATACCAGTACTTTTCTATTTATGTGTGGAAGATTTTTTCATTTGGACTAGTTCTCTGTTGTTTCTTTTCAAGCAATTGAAGGAAATGTAAAATGTATTCTAATTAATCTCCATGACCATCTTATAATTACCTCTCACTTTCCTCAATCTACCTTTCCCCATCAGGTACTCCCCTTTGAATTTGTTAATGGAGTTGGGATCCCAAATGCGATCTACATGGATCTTTGCTACGAACTTAGGAAGATATTCAGTAATTTACACCATGGTCTAGTATACCATATATCCATCCACCATAGAACCCTTAGGATGTGCTCTTTGTCTAACCAAAGCCTTCAAAACTTTCAAGTTCCTCTCAACCATCCATATTGACCTTGTATGTACAGGTCCACACAATTCAATCTCCTCAACTTGGTGTATAAGGTAGTGTTCTTGTGCATTGAAAAATGTCAAAGGTAGACACTTTTGCATTTCACACATTAGACTATGAATTTTTCTCTTTCAATAATTTATATCTTCTTTATGGATTTCTTTATATGACAACCATCTACAAGTGATTCAAGGTGAAAATATATTAACGATATTTATCAAAAAAATACAATATATTACATAACAAGTAAAACTAATGGAAAATATAAGATCTATACAACGTATTGAACAAATATCACTACTTACCTCATGTATTTTCCAAGAGCATATATAACTAGCTTGACATTGTTGTTGAAGTTGTCTGGGAGAGATAGAGGTAGAATGTATTGCAACAATTATAAAATGATCTCTTCATTATTTTATCAAAACTAGTAAACATAATACACTGAAAAATACATGCAGTATACAAATATATATAAAATATACTAGAATAATTACCATAATGAAGGTATGCCAATCGTGTGTTTTCATCCCTGACCCAAATTCACCTTTCTTTGTTATGATATTGTTTATATTCGCATCAAATCTTGTGGGAAATCAAATTTTTCGTATATGACTTCTTTTATAGCATTGCTTTGTTGCTCCATTAATAACCAAGGAAGGGCGCTTATATTAATTTGGTATCCATCACTATTTAATTGAATGACATTTTTCATTGCATGATTAGCTTCCTGAATGTCACTACAAATTTTGACAATTTTTTCTTTGTCATTCCCTCCATCCAATATTTTCCATAATGTTTTTGTTATATTTTTTTTATATGCATTGTATCAAACAAATGCACAATTTGTAGCTGCTCATAGTAGGGCAACCTACTAAATTGTCTAGGATAACTTTTCAATCCCTGTGGAAGTTGGTCATTAATGCCTTGACAACCTTCATGAAGCATATAAGTTAAACAAATTAACGACAATCATTGTCAATTATAGCATGAGTAAACAAAACACAATATAAAAATATAAATTCCAAACATATCATATATGATATATAAACAATTTGATCTAATGTATAACCTTGATGATTAATTCTATTATATTCCAACTTCCATAGGCGAGGTGTCATTCTTCGTGGTTTTGATGCAGTCTCTTCTTTCCCATTGAAAAGATGTTTTTCAGTAGTTCGATACTTATGATTTCTATGGAGGAAGTGCCTATACTCATCAAACACCTGCTTTCCTAAACTTGTTGAATGACAAGATTTCATATTTGGACCACAAACTGGACATGCAAATTTTCCCTTTGTTTGAAGACCTGCAAGATCATATATAATTGGATTAAATATGTCAATTTTTATAATTATCTATAATGAATAGATTATTTAAAAAATATGCATGATATCTATTTCATAAAATTAAATATTGTTAAAGTGCAGTCAAATGTTATAACTGTAGACATCCAAATTTGGACACTTAATTTATCCAAATTTATCCCTTTTCATCTAAACATCCTCTTATCCAAGTTAATTAAGTAATATTACTATTATTTAATTAATATCCTTAATTCTACCAAATCCCTAAGGTATTCAATTAATAATTAAATACCTTACCCTCCTTAATCCCCTTTTCATCAAATGAATTAAATAAATTGTATTACATTTATTTAATTTTTCACATGTCATTTTCATCTAATCCTAATCCATCTCCTAATTTCTTTATTAAGGATGTGCACATGCCTAATCCTTGATTAGGATGTGTCACATCCTCCAACTTTTGCAAGTTGGCTTCTAATCCTTATTAACCCCTAATTATCCTCTAATTACTAATTAGTTAAACCTAATTAGTACCTTGGTCAACTCTCCCCATCCCCCAAGAAATTTTTAATTCTTTTTTATTCACCCTAGGTTCCCTCTTTCCCATGAGAATTTTTAATTCTTATTTATTCATCCTATTTCTCTCTCCTCGCCATGTGAATTTTTAATTCACATTTTGTCTTTCCAAGGCTTCTAGAATGTTTGACATGTCACCTCATGCACATGTGACCAATTCCCACCTTTTTGGAAACACTCTCTTATCCATTAGATTCTCCTATGAATGTGAATTTTTAATACACATTTATTTCTCCAACCTCTTTCTCTTTTCCATGGAGATTTTTGAGAAATTCCAAAATTCTTCAAGTGTCATTTTCACTCCCACTTGGGGATAAGAAGTTCCTTTTTAAATAAATCTTCTCACTCCCCAAGGTACTTAGAAGGTACTTGTCCTTCCTCCACATCATGTACCTCTCTTCCACATCACCTACACATCATCTCACCCTTAGCCCTCTCACATTCCACATGTCAAAATGTGAGGGCTTGTGAGTCCTCAACTCACCTTAGCCCTTCATCTTGACTTTGTTGAATAAATCCCAACCATTGAATTCTCTAGAGAATTCAAGATCCTCTATAAATACCCCATCCTCTAAGGCATTTTTAAAATACTTAGGCATTTTAGAACTAAATGTTGCCATTTTATGCACTCATCTAGTCTTCAATTTCACCTATTTTCATTTGCATCCAAGCATATAGTCAAGACTTGCATTTAGCCATATCAAGAGCTATCAAGGAGCATAAAAATCAATCCAAATCAAGGGCCAATCAAGGATTTTTAGCTGCAAATGGGAGGTATAATCATTTGTCTTCATTTAACACTTTCCTTTTTGCATTTACAAATTCCTTAGGCTAATCTTGAGGTGTTTCCTTATGCTTTTCCATTGCATTTTATTTGCTTAAAAAGGGTTAAACATTTGGTATCACATTTCTCGCACGCTCGGTGGGACCCACAAGCGGGTTCCTATATTTCACGTTTGCTGTTGTTAAGTTTTTTGTAGGAATACGTCGCAGTGGGGCAACTACGCCCCTGATTTTTCCGCAGTGGGCCGACTGCGCCCCTGATTTTCCGCAGTGGGGCGATTACGCCCCTGATTTTTCCACATTTAGGTGATTACGCCCCTGATTTTCCACAGTGAGGCGACTACGCCCCCCCTGGGCTGAATTTTTTTTTTTTGGCTAACACTTTTTTTGCAGTGAGGCTACTACGCCCCTTAGGCTGAAAATTTTGTGCTAGCAATTTTCTGCAGAAGGGCAACTACGCCCCCCCTGGGCTGAAATTTTTGTGCTAACACTTTTCTTGCAGAAAGGTGACTATGCCCTCCTGGGTTGAAAATTTTGTGCTAACACTTTTCTGCAGAAGGGCGACTACGCCCCCCTGGGCTAAAATTTTTGTGCTAACACTTTTTCTGCAGTGGGGCGATTACGCCCCTGATTTTCCACAGTGGGGCGATTATGCCCCTGATTTTTCATAGTGTGGAGATTACGCCCCTAATTTTTCACAGTGGGGCGACTACGCCCCTAATTTTCTGTAGAAGGGCGGCTACGCCCCTGATTTACTGCAGAAAGGTGACTGTGCCCCCTGGTCACCGCAAAGCAACACATTTTTGAAGGTAAAACTGTCATTTTGGCTTCAATTTTTTGCTATTTTCTCCCTAACACTGTTCTTGCAAGGATACTGGTGTTTTTGCTAACTTTTTGCAGCATATTCTTATGAAGTTGATGAAGAAAGTAGGATAAAACATCTAACATTTGCTTGCAGGGCTATCCGTTCGCTCAAACTTTTTAAACTATCCTTGTTGTTTGCGTTAATCTAAGAACATAGTTTAATTAGGGGGAGTAATATTCATTGCTTGTTGTGTCTATCTTTTTCTGTTACCCAAAGGGAGCATTAGCTTTTTTTCACTTTCCCCTTGCACTTCATGTGAGCCTGGAGAGTAGTTGGAGATAATTAGTGCTTTCTTTCTAGTGGGACTTGCTTGGGGATTTCATCACCCTAAGGGACGATTCCAACCACGCGTACTGGCAGGGTATATAAAGGGGGGAGAGTGAAAGTTGTACCCCAATCCAGTCACATCGCAATTGGCGGAGCGTCGAAGCTAGGGTGATACCTAGATAGACGTAAAGAGTTGGTCCGAGCCCTTTAGTATCTTACTGGGGTTATCGACTCATGCTTGTGACGGGTTGGTGTTCACGGTTGTGCCTCATGTACCAAGAGTATATCGAGGACTCCCTAGACACCTTGTGCATCCTAGATTAAGACCTCTTTGGCCATACCCTTAACACTAATCATAGGATTGTGTTTACTTGAAAGTGTTTTCTTGTGAGAAACCAGTGAAATTTTTGACAAATTGGCCTTATCATTGTCATTTAAAGTCCTTGCCATAGTCATTTTCATCAAACCAAGTCCCGAATTTTTCGCAGTGGGGTGATTACGCCCCTGATTTTCCGCAGTGAGGCGATTATGCCCCTAATTTTTCTACAGTGGGGCGACTGCACCCCTGATTTTTTGCAGTGGGGTGACTACACCCCTGATTTACTGCAAAGGGGCGAATTTTCCCTCCTGAACACCCGAAATCACCCCATTTGGATTCGTTTAGCCTCTAAACCATCATTTAATCCTTCCCAACCATTATCTCATCATCCCAAGCCTCCATTTTGTCACTTTAAGCCTCCAAAAACCTCCATTTGATCATTTTAAACCTCCATCTCATCATTCCAAACTTTCATTTAACCATTCTAAATCCCCATTCATTCTCCACAATCATCCTCAATCCATCCGCTCATTTTAAATTTCCCCATAATCCATTCAAAATACCATACCATCACCTAGTGAACATCAAAATTTTACCATTTACATCACCAAACACCACCCATAATCAAACCGCCTTAACCTTGTGTTACAAAGTGGTTACCCAAATTGACCATAGCACTTGAATTTGATTATTAGTCGTTAACTTCGACCCAAATCAATTTACTTCCATCTTGAGGTGAGTTCAGTGTCATAAGTTATCATCCTCGGCCAAAATCAATCCATTTCTATCTTAAGGTGGATTTGGTGCCGTGATCATCCTCTTAATCAATCAAAGCTCTAGGTCACTAAGGGTAACTTTCTTTGATTAAACTCAGGGTCTCTCACATCTTTCATCATCCAATCATACCCATTCAATCATCCAAATCTATCAAAACCAATCATTTGATCAAATTGTCCAATCAATCAAATCACATCCATTCAACCAATACAATCCTATTGATCTTAATAATCCAATCCAATTCAATCAAAATCCAATCTAGCTAATCAAAATTTGATCCAATCCAATATATTCAAACAAAATCTGATCCAAATCCAAACCCCATCAAAATCATATCTCATCCAATCACAATCGAATCATTCGTCAAAAAAATCTTTATAATCCACCCATAGCACATTTTCATGCCCTTTCAAACTAGGTCACAAGTTAAGAGACAAATGGAACAACAACAAGGTCAAAATTCCTAGGCGAACATGTCTCAAGACCTTAATAACAATACAAATCCCACCAATGGTGCAAATATTGCTCAAGATCCTAACAACATCCCCCAAGATCCTCATAATGGTACTTCATCACACTCCAACACCGAAAATCAAAACAACTCACCACACGGTGAAGAGAGTATGGCTAATCAACCTAAACTCATGCTTGAGGAACATTTTAGTAATCCCGCCAATGTGCAAATGACTGACTGCCTGCTTGAAAAACATGGGGAAGAAATTTTGCCCCATCTAATTAAGAAGGGTGTCAAACCCCCCTCGGGTGTTGACTTGTCCAAATATAGGAGTTCCCCATCTAACGTACTCCAAGGTTCACAAAATGCACTAGAAGGTTCTTACTTCCCCAATGTTCCTCCAGTTGAGGGTTGGCATCAACCTGAATTTGGCAATGTTGTTCTTTATCATGTTAACCATCCCCCACATGCTTCAACCTCAGTTATGGGAGGTCCTCAAGTGCCTGATCCCAATAATCATTTTGCCTATGGTATGCCACAAAATTTTCCACAACCTGCGCCATTAACGCTAACAACACCCCCTCTTTCGAATCAACCTATAGTCAACATTGGGGGCACCCCCTTTACCACATTGCTTCCACCTCCTGGGGCCACAAATCTACCATCATCTTCATATACATCTAAACAGCTTCACCAATCCAACATTTCGCCTCAATTACCTCCACAAGGCACATCCCAACTGAACATTTCGGGTGGTACCCAACAACCCCCTTTACAAAATGCTTCTACACTACCTCATCCATCTCATCAGCAACAACCTATACATAATGCTTTGGTCTCTTCACAACAACCACCCTACCAACCACAAGGCAATCCATCTTGACCTATTGCTCAAACCATATCCCCCTTTCTCACATCCATTTTGCGTCCACAGGCTCAACCACAATACAACATCCCATCTCGGCCCATACAACAGTTGACATCACAACAACAACCCCCTCAACACTACTACTATCACAATCAGCAACAATTTCACCAACAACCGCCTTATGTGACCTCCCAACAATCACAACAGTACCTTCAACACCAACAAACCAATACACAACATCCCATCCAAGCTCCTCAACAGCTTACCCCACACATTTATCAAACAAATCCGTACTATACCCCACAACAATAGCCCCCGTATCAACAAAATCCCCTGTCTTACCAGCAAGGCATGTCATCATCCAACCATCCAAATCTATATTTCAACAATCCAACGCTCTCTCAGCAGGATCCTTTATCATCCTATCATCAATATCCCCCCAACCCACCACCGGCCAACTCGAATCTGTTGGAAATCAAAGCCGCTTTGAAGGATCTTCAAGCTGGGGTTGGCAAACAATCATTCAAATTTGAAGACATATGCCCATATCCATTTGATCCATCCATCTCATTGATCCCCTTCCCTAAACATTTTGAAATGCCAAAGTTTGACAAATACAGTGGGAACAAAGATCCTAAGGCCCACTTGCGGGAGTTTTACTCCCAGTGTCAAGAAGTTATGTACAATGACAACTATCTCTTGCAACTATTCCCACGAAGCCTGGAAAGCAACACCCTAGAGTGGTTCATGACCCTCGAAAAAGGATCCGTAAAATATTTTGTGGATCTGTCAGAAAAATTTGTCTCCTACTTCTCCTTCAATTTGGAGGACACTGACACCTTAGACCTTCTCAAAGAAAAACAACATGAGTGGGAAACCTTTACTAGCTACCTCCAAAGGTGGCATGCGCTAGCAAGCCGAATGAAAACCCCTCTGAAAGAGAAGGACATGGTCACTCTCTTCGTGGAGAACTCTCATCCCGACATGGCTCATAACTTTAGGTTACATTATGTCACCACTTTTGCGGAGATAGTGGAAAAGGGACCTATCCTTGAACGTGCCCTTGTCACCAAAGGGTACATTAAAATACATGGCCATGATAAAGAAAGGTCATTTGGAGATAAGCCACATTTTTGGAATAGAAACAAGAACATAGTAAATGATGTTGCAACTGATACTAAACATGTTCAGGTGGTTAACACATCCTTGAGACAACAACCCTCCATACCTAACACCATATTTGTACTGCAGGGGGCACCTTGTCCTCCTCAACAATCAAATTAGAACAACCAAGGGAACACTAAGCACCAGTATGCTCAATTAGGGGAACCCCTAAGTGTTGTCTTCAATAAACTGATATAGATCAATTATCCAATCACATATCCTGTCACCAAGCCACTTGACGAATCCAAACCCAAGCCTGCATGGTTTAAGGAAAATGAATATAGTGAGTTCCATAAAATCAAAGGACACTCTTTAAATAAATGTCAGGGTCTAAAAAACTATGTCCAAGATCTCATTGATTGAGGAGATATCAAGGTTGACACTAGACAAGCCACATCGTCCAATGCTCAATTGCAGATATATCAAAATGCCTTTCCAAACCATAATCAAGGCCCGAGCACCTCCAACAGTAATCCTCAAAACAACAGCACAAATAACGTGAGTTATAAGAATTTACCCCTCAATTATGAGGGTATTATTCATTACATTGAGTAGGTAGAACCTCGTGTATCCATGATACATGTCAAAGCCAAAGACCCTCAGTGTTTTGTTACTACACGACGAGCCTGCATCACTGTCCCTGCAGCCTCCGCACTCACCCAATCAACTCCTATAAGCTCTCAGTACAACATCCTTGATCACTTAGGAAAGACCCCTGCACATATCTCCATTTTGGATTTACTTAAGTCTTCCCCTGTACATCAAGAAATCCTCAACAGAGCCCTACAGGAAACCCATGTGCCTAATGACATTGATCCTACACGATTCCAAGCTTTGGTGGGACACCTAGCTTTGTCTCATCAACTACACTTCAGCCAAACGATATGCCAAACATCGATGTCAATCATAATCGCCCCTTACATATCAAAGTCGTGGTTGCTCGTCATAAAATAAAAAGAGTCTTGGTAGATAATGGCTCTGCCCTCAACTTGTGTACTCTAAAATTCATAAAATAGGTGGGGTATACTCAAGCGGATTTAAGTAATCAGATCGTCACAATCAAGGCCTATGATAATGCAGAAAGGAATTCAGAAGGGATTATCAATCTTCCTATCCAAGTGGGACCTGTGGTTAAGTACATTACCTGTCATGTCCTTGATCTGGACTTGCCATATAATCTCCTCCTTGGCCGTCCATGGCTCCATGCTATGCAAGCCATCCCCTCCACATACCATCAGTGCCTAAAATTTCCAGTCAATGGACAAGAAGTCACCATCTATGTTGACCTCCAACCATTTGAATATTTCCGTGCTTTAGAAGTGTCATTTCCCCATTTACATTATTATCTCGGGGTTGAAATGGGGGCATCCCAGTCATCATCTATTAATCCACCCTCCATCACGATAACCACTCCATCTTCCACCACTGATCCTACAGTCACCAAAGTCCAGATCATTGAAAAAGGGTGTGGTGAATAAGAAATGCATACTGCACTCAATGTAGCAACCATGCCACCGTCACCACACGAGTATGGTCAATCTTCGCATGCTACTCCAAAGGAAGACAAGATTGTCACCTTCAGTGGTAAAAACATCCCTACCACCACTTTCAGATCCCCTAGTGTCAAGATAGATGCACCAGAAGAGGACATAAGCCAATGGGTCTACCGAGAAGAACCCCAGCCAGATCCTCCTCTAAAGGAATATTTTCAGGAAGCATATCCATGGTCAGCTAAGTTTGTAGAAAAGTATAACTACCAAGGCAGGGGCCTAGGTAAAGAAGAACAAGGGTGGTTGCAACCCATTGATACGTCAAAGCTACCAAAAAACATAGGCATTGGGTATGATAGAAAATAGAAAAGCCCCACAACATCATCTAATACTTCCAATAGTATCGCCGTGCACAATGGCTCATTGGAAGACATACCCGAGGAGGAATCCATCATACGTGCGTATGATGATGTCGATCACACCGACTTATCATCCATGTTTGAATGCCTATATGTCTGCACCATTAGCCTATCCCTTTGTCACCCTGAGCTTATTGAATGGGACCTACGTAATAGCACACCTATCAATATGTCTGCAGATACATATGTCAACCTTATGGGATTGGGGGAGGATGAACACTCCAGTCACAAAAATAAGAATAAGAAAAGTAAAAAGCGGTCATCTAGCGAAAACCTCCCTGAGGCGCTTCCTGACCTTGAAAAAGTAAAAATAAAGGATGCATCCGATGGTGAAAGCCTCAAAGAGGCACTGGAAGATGGAGATGTTCATCTTCCCCTTGTAGGAACTCATTTATCTGCCCGATCATCCATTCTAATTGAAGAGACTCAAGAAGTTAATCTGGGTACTACTGAAAATCCTAAAATCACCTATGTGGCTAAGTCACTCTCAGAGCAAGAGTATCCAGTCATCATGCAGCTACTCCAAGAGCGAATCATTAACTTTGCTTGGTCATATTCAGACATGCCAGGCTTAGACCCTGCCTTAGTGGTTCATCATCTAGACGTTCACCCAAATGCCAAGCCTGTCAAACAAAAGCTCCACAAGATGCATCCGCAGGTAGCATTGTTAGTCAAAAAAGAATTGGAAAAGTCACTAGAGGCAGGTTTTATTAGACCAATTGACTACTCTGAGTGGATCTCCAATATAGTACCAGTTGCCAAACCAAATGGTGACATTCGGATTTGTACAAACTTCAGGGATCTCAACAAGGCCTACCCAAAAGATGACTTCCCTCTGCCTAACATTGACATGTTGGTTGACCTCACAGCAAGACATAAGATGCTAACCCTTATGGATGGTTTCTCTAGTTATAACCAGATTCGAATTGTACCGGAGGACCAACACAAGACCGCTTTCACAACACCTTGGGGTACTTTCTGTTACAATGTTATGCCCTTTGGTCTCAAAAACATGGGGGCAACATCTCAAAGAGCAATGACAGTCATCTTCCATGAACTCATTCATATCATCATGGAAGATTATGTCGATGACTTGTTAGGAAAGTCCAGAATACGAGCAGAACATCCTTATCATCCTGAAAAAGATATTTGAGCGGTTAGAGCATTACAAATTGCGGCTAAATCCAAAAAAGTGTCTTTGGGGTCACGTCAGGAAAGTTTTTGGGTTTCATAGTCTCTCGCAGGGGCATTGAGGTTGATCCCGCCAAGGTAAAGGCTATCCTGGACATGCCACCTCCACGCAATCTGAAGCAGTTAAGAAGCCTCCAAGGGAAGATGCAGTCCATCCGTCGGTTCATAGCCCAGCTAGAAGATAAGTGTCAGCCATTCACTCATCTTTTGAAGAAAGATTCCACCTTCCGATGGAACCAGCAGTGTCAGATGGGTTTCGATAAAATTAAGGAATATTTAGCTCATCCACCGATCTTGATGCCACCTATTCCAAGAAAACCCCTCCTACTTTACATCTCTACTACTTCAGTCGCACTGGGGGAATTGTTGGCACAACATGATGAGTCGTTCAAAGAGAGGTCAATCTACTACATTAGTCGAACATTGGTTGGATATGAGTTAAATTACTCCCCCATGGAAAAAGCTTGCCTTGCGCTAGTCTTCAGCACACAGAAACTCTGTCATTACATGCTCAGCCATCCAGTCAAATTAATCACTAAAATTGATCCCCTGAAGTATTTGTTATCTAGAACCACTCTGATTGGTCGCATGGCCAAATGGGTCATGCTCCTAAGCGAATTTGACATAGAGTATGTAGAGCAAAAAGCCATAAAGGGACAGGTCATAGTTGATCAATTGGCCGAGGAACCATTAGTAGATGCTTACCCTCTGGACACTAAATTTCTAGATGAAGAAGTCTACACGGTCACAGAAGCACCAGATTGGACACTATATTTTGATGGCTCATACATGCATAATGGATCAGGCGCAGGAATTTTATTAGTTACCCCTCAAGGTGACTACATTCCAAAATCATTCAGGATAGCATTTCCGTGTACCAACAATATCACAGAGTACAAAGCTCTCCTCACCGGCCTCAGAATTGCAAAACAATAGCACATAACTCATTTGAAAGTCTTTGGTGATTCTTTGCTAGTCATTAGGCAGGTTAATGATGAGTTCCTAACCAAAGATGATAAGCTATTTCCCTACAAGTGCATGGTGGATGATTTCAAGAAATATTTCACCTCTATACAATTTGAAAAAATTCCTAGGGTACAAAATAAAGCAGCTGATGCAATGGCCACTATCGGTTCCCTGATTGACATGCCTAAAAACTGAACAGAATGTGAGTTTCTCATTGAACAAATTTTAATCCCTGCATATGATATTCCTGAGACTGATATGGTGTGCGATATCGTAGGTCCCACCTCCCCGTGCTACCAAGACATATACACCTATCTTTGTGATAATATCATATCCCCAGAACTTATATGCAACCAACGCAAATCCTTTGTTCATCGCTCTTCCCAACACATCATTGTCGGTGATACGCTTTATCGTCGCAGGTATGATGGAATCCTCCTTAGATGTCTGAATGAGACTGAAGCCTACACAACACTAACGAAAGTACATGGTGGTGTTTGTGGAGCTCACTCAAATGGTATGGCTCTGGCCAAAAGGATCCTACAAGCTGGATATTATTGGCCTACATTGGAACATGATGCTTGTGAATTTGTAAAGAAGTGTCTTCCATGCCAACAACATGCAGATTTGATTCACACCCTAGCACAAGATCTTCAACCCCTCCTGGCACCGTGGACCTTTTCTCAATGGGGTTTTGACTTGATTGGCAAGATTTACCCACCATCATCCGACGGCCATACATTCATAATTACCACCATTGAATACTTCACTAAGTGGGTGGAAGCAATACCACTCTCACAAATCACCGGTATCCAAATCTCAAAATTTATCCTTTACCATATTCTCTATAGATATGGTATCCCATCCACCATCCTCTTTGATAACGGAAAACCCTTCAAAAACCAAGCCATGAAACACCTCTGAGACACCTTTCATATCCAACACCATTGGTCAACACCTTATTACCCCCAGGGCAATGGTCAGGCAGAAGCAACCAACAAGACCCTTATCCGCATCCTCAAAAAGGTTGTCAATAACACTGGACGAGATTGGCACCTCCATATTCATCCTGCCCTCTGGGAATATCGCACATCCATCCACACCCCGACAGGCGCCACCCCTTATTCTTTAGTATATGGTGCTGAAGCCATCTTTCCAATCGAAGTTGAGCTTCCATCACTGAGGATTTCTCTAAAGAATCTTATCAGCGAAGAAGATGCTCGTGTTGCATGGCTTACACAGTTAGAATTACTGGATGGATGAAGAATAAAAGCCTATGATCATCTGCAAGCATACCAAAACTGCCTCAAACATAATTACAATAAAAAATTTTGTCCTCGACAATTCCAGGTTGGTGAGCTTGTTCTTAAGGAGAACCAGCATACTCAACAGGATCGTGATAAAAAGGGAAAATTTGAGGCAAACTGGTTAGGGTCTTATATCATAGCTGCCAAATATGGATCTGGGGCCTACAGGTTGACTATTGTTGAAGGAGATCCCCTTGACGAACCCATCAATATCATGCATCTGAAGAAGTTCTACACCTAAATCCACTCAGTAACCCCACCTAATCAAAAATTCCAAAAAAAAAAAATTCCAAAAAAATAGTAAAGAGAAATAAATTTGTCCTATGGTGAAAACCACCTCTTGGTGGTGCCTTGGATAAGTATGGATGGTGAAAACCTGGTAACATGCATCATCCATAGAGGGCTTAATCATTATCTACCTAACATCCTAGTTATTTTATGCTTTCATCTGCACTATCGTCCTCACCCATCTCATCCTAGGCCGCTTGGTATATATTGATTGAGCATTGGACAACCCATCTAGCCTATCCCCCATCCTGAGCTTTTCAGTATCCCACTTTGAGCTTATGTCGTTCATTCCCTTTTTCGGTTGGTCTGTGTCATCATATAGGATCATCCATCATGTTAGTTGCCATCTAACTCTCGTCCTTCCACATCACTAGTCGAACTACGTTGCCCCTGCGCTGTCACTTAGGAAAGGCTGATCATTTGATTTTCCCCCGGGGTATTCTGACCATCGCGTCTTGATCATCCATCATTCACCTTCATCATCCTCTTTTCGCTTTATCCATGGTTTTTTCATGAACTACAAGGGCTTTGTGCTTTCACGTAGGCAAGGCTAATCTCTGATTGGCCCCTGAGCCCCTAGGTTTGTAGGATATGTTAGTCTGTGTCCCCATCTAGCTCGTTATTCTCAAATAAGATCCTAATATTATTGAAAGATTTGGTTAATGAAGAGCATCTGGCATCAAAACTGGGTCATTCTAGTTTAGTATCCATCATCAGTCTCAACAGGATGCATCCTTCCTAACAGACCTCATCGATCCTATCCATCACCCTAATCCTATGGCAAAGGATGTTTTGTTTTTAATTGTAATCTTTTGATGTTTTGGAATTTATTTTTCATTTGAGCTCACTATCAACACTTGTCATGGTCACCTTGATCCATCATATCATGGTGTGCTTTGACTAGTCGACATATGGGTTCATCTTGGTCTTTTCTTTGTTGTTGCCTTTTCGGTTGTCCTACATAGTACCCACCAAGATCCCTGAGGTCTTGTGTTACGCTGGGGAATCCTTGTGTGTTTTTGGTTATCCCAATGCCTGGTCTGACCAAGGTCATCGTGACCTTGGGGTGTTGGGGTAGCCCCCTTTTGCTTGTTGTGTTTGTTTCATGCGTTAGATGCCTACTGGCCCTGGTCTTATATATCAGGGTATCCGATATCTTATGCTATAGCAAATATCAATGCTCCAAAGATGGCAACTCATATTAGGATTGTGTTTCATCATCTGTTGCATTGCATTCACCCTATGGTTTTGGTTGTGCAAATACTTTATCTCACTCTTTCCCATTCTTCTTAGGATACTAATAATTTTTGACATATGCCAAATGACACCCATTTTCACAATCACTACATATCCACCTTCCATTATCATGTTAGTTCTTATTGGCACTTACCCCGCGTATCTTCCTCTCAAATCCCTCTAATTCATCCTCTTGCATAATCCATTTATCCTAATAAGGTTGTGCTAACATCCAACAGGCGCTTCAAACATCCAACAGGCACTTCAAACATGGGCTCTTAATCCCTTGTATGGAACTTGATGCTTGAGTCCTTCATCCATATCCTTATCGCATGTCTTCTAAATCTCCTTATCAACATCCCTATTCTTATCCATTTTCATCCCCTTGCTATCTACAAATCTAAAAAAGTCAAAAAATCCACAAAATACAAAAAAAAAAATCAAAAAATCAAAAAAAAATAGTAAAGAGAAATAATCCATCCAATGGTGAAAACTCGGCAAACAAGCGCCTTGAATAAATACCATGATGAAAACCTGGAAAATAGGCGTCATGCATAAATCCCCATCTGCACTTGGGGGAAACTTCCTGATATGCATTCCCTCCATCTGCTATGCTTCCTGCTATGCTTCCAGCTATGCACCCGTAATCCCCTCCATCCCACCTATCTTCTGCATCCTACCATCATATCCCATTTATCTCCCATCCCTCCATCCTTCTTGTGATCTTGATCAAAACAAGGGCACCTATCCATGCATGCTTTGGACACCTCTTGGTATACATTCCCTTCATCTGTATTCTATCGTATTCCTTGGTCACCCATCCTATCCTCCTCTAGTTATCTCCTTTATCTTCGCATCCACTCATCATCCATCCCTCATACCTCATCATATATGACATATCTAGAGTGGGGGCATCTGCTTCCTTTGTGACAGTCCTTGGAGACATCATCTATCATAACATCCCTTCATCTTCCTATCCATCTACCACAACATCCCTTCCATCTCCCTATCATTATCTTCTTATCCATCTATCATAGCATCCCTTTCATCTCTCAATCCTTATCTTCCTATCCATTCAAACAATGTCTTCCATCCCCCATCCCTATCTCTCTATCCATTCTTTCATCTTTATCCTCATCCCATCTCACAATCCCTTGGCATTGGTATCTGGCTATAGGCCTCCCTCTATGCAACCCAATGCCATTTATCTCATCACCATCACTTCTGCTTCTTTTACACATCTTTTCCATCTCCTATCCTTTCTCATCATTCATCTCCCCATCATACCATCCTCCCAATTCATCTTTTGATGATTTGGATAACTATCCGATCCTTGAGCTTCGTGTAGTCACCATCATCCTATCCAATCCAACAGGTCTATCCTATCTTGTCGTATCGGTCCCATCTTTTTATCCACTTATCCTATCATCATCCATCGTTTGTCATTGGTCATTTGTTGAACTACGTTGCCCCTACACTTTCACGTAGGCAAGGTTGATCACTTGATCAGCCCCCGGGGCTCTTCTATCATCTAGTGTCAGTCTTTCTGTTCTGTCCATCCGATCCTTTATCATCTATCATGGGTCTTTCTTCTTTTTTCATCCTGTGATCCATCGAAGTCTTCATCTTGGTCAGTCATCAGCCTTTTACAGAACTACGCGGGCTCTGCGCTTTCACGTAGGCAAGGCTAATCTTTGATCGGCCCCTGAGCCCCTAGGTCTTTAGGGTGTGTCAATCTTGTGTCTTGTCTTCCTTGTGTTGTGTCGTCAAGCTATGCCCTTATCTAACTAGTTCTTCACAAACAAGATCCACTTGTATCATGAGATCCAATCGATTTTGAGCATAATATGTTATAACGATCTTTTAGTTTAGTATCCATCATCTTTGGTCTCAACAGGATGCATCCTTCCTAACAAACCTCATCAACCCCATCCATCCCTTTTGATCCTATGGCAAAGGACATTTGAAATTGTTTGTGATCTTTTGATACTTTTGGCTTTTGTTTATCATTTGAGCTCCCTATCATCACTTGTCAAGGCCGCCATGATCCATCATATTATGGTGTGCTTTGACTGGTACACATTGGGGCATATCTTGATCTTTTGTTTCTTTGTGTCTTCTTGGTTGTCCCATGTAGTACCCACCGAGATCCTCGAGGTCTTGTGTTACGCTAGGGCATCCTTTTGTGCTTGTGGTTATCTCAATACCTGGCCCGACCAAGGTCTTCGTGACTTTTGGGTGTTGAGATAGCCTTCTTGTCTGTTGTGTTTGTTTCATGCATTAGACACTAATACGCCTTGGTTCCACATACCCTAGCATTTGGTGTCTTATGCTATAGCAAAAATTAGTGCTCCGAAGATGGAAAATTGCATTAGGATTTCATTTCATTTCTATCATCTTGCATGCATCCCCCATCCTCTTATCTATCAAAATCCCCCCATCCACTCATCCTTCATCCTCATCTCACATCTCTATCCAAACCCCATCCATTCAATCTAGCACAAATCATCTAATCTCATCCTTGGTCTTGTTCCCAGTCTTGTTACAAGCCTTGATCCAATCATCCTCATCATCCAGATGTATTCTTCCATATCCCTTCGGTGTTGCTTTGGGATGTATCCTTCCCGCATCAACAACACTTTCATCATCATCATTGGGAGGTATTCTTTCCTACCCTTTAGTGGTGTTTTGGGATGTATCCTTCTCTCATCAATACCACTCATTGAGATGTATCCTTCCCTATCCTCATGTTGTTTTAGGATCTCTCATTCCCTCATTGATGACACTCCATCCATCATCAACCCCTTTTGGCTTGTACCTTGAGTGGGCCAACATCTTCTTCTTCTTTGCATCCATTTGTGCTTCCCAACCTCCTATCACCTTTTCATCCTTTCATATCCATCCCTTTGCATCCTCTTCCTCATCTCCCATTTCATCATCTCATCCATTACAAGAGCACATCCCTGTTCTCTTGAACCCGCATGTCCTCTCGAGGGGGCATCCTCAATCCCTAACCTTCATCTTCACCCCCATCATCCCTTTGATGACTGGGGCATCTTTTCCAATTTAACCATTTCCTTCTAGGTTCTATATTTTAATATTCATTGAAATGATGCTACTTCGTAACACCATCTCAAAGAGGGGAAAAATGTAGACATCCAAATTTGGACACTTAATTTATCCAAATTTATCCCTTTTTCATCTAAACGTCCTCTTATCCAAGTTAATTAAGTAATATTACTATTATTTAATTAATATCCTTAATTCTACCAAATCCCTAAGGTATTCAATTAATAATTAAATACTTTACCCTCCTTAATCCCTTTTTCATCAAATGAATTAAATAAATATTACATTTATTTAATTTTTCACATGTCATTTTCATCTAATCCTAATCCATCTCCCAATTTCTTCATTAAGGATGTGCACATGCCTAATCCTTGATTAGGATGTGTCACATCCTCCAACTTTTGCAAGTTGGCTTCTAATCCTTATTAACCCCTAATTATCCTCTAATTACTAATTAGTTAAACCTAATTAGTACCTTGGTCAACTCTCCCCATCCCCCAAGAAATTTTTAATTCCTTTTTATTCACCCTAGGTTCCCCTCTTTCCCATGAGAATTTTTAATTTTCATTTATTCATCCTATGTCTCTCTCCTCCCCATGTGAATTTTTAATTCACATTTTGTCTTTCCAAGGCTTCTAGAATGTTTGACATGTCACCTCATGCACATGTGACCAATTCCCACCTTTTTGGAAACCCTCTCTTATCCATTAGATTCTCCTATGAATGTGAATTTTTAATACACATTTATTTCTCCAACCTCTTTCTCTTTTCCCATGGAGATTTTTGAGAAATTCCAAAATTCTTCAAGTGTCATTTTCACTCCCACTTGGGGATAAGAAGTTCCTTTTTAAAGAAATATTCTCACTCCCCAAGGTACTTGGAAGGTACTTGTCCTTCCTCCACATCATGTACCTCTCTTCCACATCACCTACACATCATCTCACCCTTAGCCCTCTCACATTCCACATGCCAAAATGTGAGGGCTTGTGAGTCCTCAACTCACCTTAGCCCTTCATCTTGACTTTGTTGGATAAATCCCAACCATTGAATTCTCTAGAGAATTCAAGATCCTCTATAAATACCCCATCCTCTAAGGCATTTTTAAAACACTTAGCCATTTTGCAACTAAATGCTACCATTTTATGCACTCATCTAGTCTTCAATTTCACCCATTTTCATTTGCATCCAAGCATATAGTCAAGACTTTCATTTAGCCATATCAAGAGCCATCAAGGAGCATACAAATCAATCCAAATCAAGGGCCAACCAAGGAGTTTCAGCTGCAAAAGGGAGGTATAATCATTTGTCTTCATTTAACACTTTCCTCTTTGCATTTACAAATTTCTTAGGCTAATCTTGAGGTGTTTCCTTATGCCTTTCCATTGCATTTTATTTTCTTAGAAAGGGTTAAAAATTTGGTATCACAATAACATACCACAAAAATGTGTTAGCCCTACAACATCATGAATTGTCCATACAAGCATTGCATGGAATTGAAATTTTCTTTATCCTATTGTTCTAGAGACATCATACATAGTGATGCCATTCCATAACTTTAGTAACTCATCGATAAGAGGCTTGATATATATAGTCATATCTTTAACTTGGTACTTACCTAGTTGAATGAACATAAACATTACATAATTATTATAACCATTTTATTGCAATATATATAAATTAATGTACATGACTATTAAATGAAAAAATGAGTCATTATGCAACAAATAAGACAAATGAGATGCTACTATATTAAAGAAAATTGATGTAAAAAAATACCTAGAACAATCATTGCCAACATTATGTGCTCCCTCTTTATTGACATCCATGGAGGAATGTTATTGTTGATAACAAAAACAGGTCACACCGAGTAAATAGATCTCAGCTCTCTAAATAGATTGACACTGTTTGCTACCAATGAAAGCCTGAGATTATGAGGTTCTTCTTTAAAGTGTGGCCATTTTTCTTCCATGTCCTTAAATGCAGAACCATCCACAGGCATTCGAAGAATGTCATCTCCACTTCTATTTCATGCATGGTAATCCATAAATTATGCTAAGCTTTTGCACCTAAATAATCGTTACATACGTGGAATAATGGGAATATAACAAAGAACCTTGTGAGGAACATTTTTTGTTAGTTGATCTATTTGATATCTACTAATATAACATTTCAGACATTTTGTTACAAATTCATGTTGTTTATGATATATAATATGATCATTGGGACATGCATCTATTGCTTAATACTCCATTCCAATATCTTTCATAATGGGAGATAAATCTCGACATGAGCGAGGTAAAATCTTTGATGGTGGTAACAAAAATTCACCTATCAATCTACAACAAAAAATAATTTGTTAATATAAAGAATATTAATGGTATATATTTCATCATTTATTTACTAGTGATGAACTAACAACAAAAATAGATGAAAAAAGATGACATATATGACATACCTTAACATCCGTGAGATTGCTATGTTGGATAAACCATTCATAACCTTCAAGTTCACCAACAACAATACAATAGAGAGAAGAGTTGTTTGGGAGCCTTCATAAAGGGGCTCGTATGCCTTCTCAAGTACAGGTAAATCATGAACATCATCAAAGTCATCTTGATCATCATGATCAGCTACGCCAGTAAATGTGTCATGGATCAATGTATTTATACCATTATCTTCAACTGTGTTTTCTAGCGAATGATCATCTTCTTCCATAGGATCATTAACTTCATCTTCGATATTCACAGCTCCATGTTCCTCCACTTGCAAAACCACATTCTCTGGGTCGTGATAATCCATATCATGTGCCCTAGGGCACCCCACCTTTATAATAATGATCGACACAAATAAACCATGATCATGATCAAGTGATTTTTTTAATATATAAAAAATGTTAAAACGATATAAAAATTTACAAATTCAATCAATATAAAGACATATGATGAACAACTTACCAATGGACGATAATCATGGCCCCCTTCAACGTGACCATGCTTCCTACAATGTTTCTCAGTTGTTGTGATTAAAAGTCTTCTTGTCTTTAAACCCTTACAATTATTGCAAGGACAATAACATTTCCCATCACCCTTTTTTTTCAATCTAGCCCACAATCTAGCAAGTGTCTCTTCATTTTTTTCTACACTAATATTATCTAACATGATTTTTCTTTACCAAGCTTGAATATTTAGATCTTCAAAAAATATCAAACTCACACTCCAATAAGTTTTAATCATAGATAGGTAAGAAAATCTAATAATTCTAATATTTTGCACCCAAAAAAATTGGCCTATAACCTCCACAAACTATCACAAGTATAGCAAATTCACAAGTATAGCAAATTCGCAAGTATAGCAAAACACTGTTGCAAGTATAGATAAATTGTCGAACTCGCTTTTATTTATTAAAAATCATTCGTCAGAACCCTGAGAAATGCTAACCATATACCCGTTGGCCCACAAATTAAGGAGGCTAACCATATGTCAGCTCACAAATTGATGGAAGGGGATAGTTGACTCTAAGTGTATGTCGAAATAGTGACGAAAATCACGAAGCATCGCAATTTCTAAGAACGTCAGGAATAAATTTAAAAAAATTGAAAATTTCACATTAAATACATAGGTACTCGATGATACATCTAATTATACATCTTTCGTCAGAAAGTTTCATTGTATTTTGTAGTCAAATGAGTTAGTGATCCCTAAACAAAACATTTTCCACTCCCAAATTCAAGCAAGGATGAAAAAAGCACATATATGAAGAAAATAATTTACAACCATTCATTTTACCTAATCTTAAAAAAAACATGCTTAAGAGAGGAGAGATGGAAAGCCTACCTCACAAGGTAGATTCTAATTTGATGATGAATCTTCTCTTGGATGAATCCTCTTCTTTCTTCCACAATCCAATCTCTCCAAAGAATTTATCTTCTTTTTAATCCTCTCCCAAAAAAAACTATCAAGCTCTATAACTTTTTTTAATTCAAAATGCAAGAATGGGTCAAATCCCCCTTCCAAAGGCCATAAGGGTGATTATATATGAGGTATTTCATGTCACTTATCCTCATCCTATGGTATGGTGACACAAGGCCTTAACCTTATCCTCTCATCCCTTACTTAAAGCATTAATTAAGTCACATGTCTTCTATATTCTCTCAAATCTATGAGGCAATATAGGGGAGAGTGATGTACTTGACATTTATTTTCATGCATGATCCTAGGAAGTTCTCTCACATGTGTGGTCAATTATAATGAGGATTTTTCTTGAAATTATTAATGCAAGATAATAAGGAATAGAGATTGAGAGGTGAAAATCTCACTCTCAATCTCTCACATGATTAATTACACTATATTTTTTCCATTGAAGTTGTATGGGCCAAATATTTCAAAAAACCTAAAATTTATAGCCGACAAGGTTCCTAATATATAAGTTGTTGCATAAGGAGCCCATTTTCACATAGAAGTAAGAAAATGATATTTTTACCATTTTAAAAATCCATTAGAAGCACAAATCCAAGTTTACATCCCAAGGAGACCCCTACACATAATTACAACTTAATTGCATTATTCAAAATCATTAAAATAAAAAACATACTTAGATTATAATATGTAATACAAAAGGGCTCTTAGTCCACATGTGGACTATGGTCCAATGTATAACTAGGAAAAACATAGACATGTTTTTTTCTTCATTGGAAACTTGTTAATCACCTACACACTTGAGACAACCATCTAATACATTCAAAGAAGATAGTTAAATAAATTGTGACAATAATTAAATATATTTGATATGTAATATTAAGATTAATTATTTATATATCTATTATAAATCAACCTAATAATAATCACAATTACAGTTTTTAATAAATTTATTTCTACATAAAATTTATGATGTTAATGCATGTCAATTTTCTAAAATTCATCATTCATACATAAAAATCATTTAAAAAAAAAATCAAAATAGATTATATAAATGATCAAAAGAATTTAAATAATCCACTAGCCATATCAATATATAAGTCATATTTAAATTCATATTAAAGTGAAATACAACATTAGAATAGTCTCATGTGTGAATATAATAATCCAATCTCAATTTTAAGTCAATAAAGTGAATAATAACCATTATTCATAATGCACCCAAGAATCTAGATCAAAATGAGTCAATCTAATGATAGTCTTCTAAGTATAGAATAGTCTATTATTCAATCATAATTTAAATAAAAAATATAAATGTGCAAGTCAAAGTGTTGATGTCTCAAATAAGTACACAAAGTGTAAATGAGATTGCAATGAAAAAGTGTCTTACATTACCATTATTCAAAAATTAAATTCCAACTCCCCCTTAATTTAATTATATTTTAATTATAATTATTATTATTTTTATTAAATATAAGGTTAATGTGGTTACTTTTATAAGATTAAAAATTACATAGCTTGAAATTTCTTTTATTTCATGTACACTCATTTTGTTTACCATTAACATTGCATGTGTGTGATTTAGAACTCATTTTTCATCTATCCTAGTTGAGTTTTAGTGTACATGTGTTGTCTTGTTCCCTTTCATGTGTTTACCCTTTTTTATTTATTAGTTGTTTCCTTTTATTCTCTAGTCCTAGATATCTTTATGCTATATATGACTCCATAGCCCTTGACTACCATGTTTTTATTACCTTAATAAAACTATTTAATAAAATATTGTGTCCTAATCCTAATGCAACAACCACCTCCAAGATCCTAAAATATCAACCTTCAAATCTCCTTGAGCTTAGTGACCACCATCCCTAGATGAAAAACCCTTAGTTTTTTATATCAAGGGATTGATACATACCTAATGACGTCCTTAAATTTACACATCTAGTTGAAAGTATAAACACATTAAAAAATTGAACCAACCACCATATACCCAAATAATTATTTTATTTTACAATTCCACTCATGGAACCCAAAACTCTTTCCTAATTCATAAGCTTCACATTTATTTTTTTTGAATCTTGAATTTGATAGACCTTTCATTGGTTCCAACTTCAATATATATATGCACCTAAAAGAGGAAGTCAACAAAAAGATAATATGGCCACAAGATCTCCTCCCAACCATAGGATTGATATCCAATCCACCCTCGAGCTCTAAGAGGTCACGTAGTTTTTCTCAAACATATAACACATAACCATAATTCGCATGTATTACTCAACAATTTCATACCCTATACCATACATATATTCACACATTCACAATCATTTGCATGTTTACAACTTATTTTACAAAACAAGAAAGTTCCAACTCACACAATTCAAAACCATCATACAAGGAGTTAACATAGATTTCCACAAAGAAGAGTAAACAACACAAAAATTCATTTTCTCAACAACATAGACCCAACAAGGAGAGATCTTACCAAACTAAGTGAAAATCCAATTGGGGATAACCTCTCCTTCACCAAGCCCTATTCTTCCATCCTATCCTCCATCTCCACCAAGAATTGTCCTTCCCAAATGAGGGAAGAAAAGGCATCCAAACAACAAGGACAAAAAAGAAGGAAAAACCCAAAGGAGAGAAGCCAAGGCAAAAGAGAGAAGCCCCTTCTCCTTCCAAAGATAAGGAATATATAGAAGGAAAAAGGTAACCAACTCCCCATAACTTACCAACCACCCAACCAACTCTAATTTTTGCCACTTTTCCTAAGTGGTAAATTAGAGTGGGTTTTAGACTTTATTTAAGGGGTTTTATGGAATAAAATTACCCCTAACCCATCGACCTACCACCTAGGAAACATTCTATACACTTAATACCACAAAAATACTTCTCAAAACATACAGTAAGTAATCACATTTAAAAGGTGACTCAAAGGTCTAATAAAAAAAACTTTCACACATGCACAATCCTTACAAAACAAGGTTAAAAAACATATCCTTGACAAGACTAGGAATTCACAAAAATGACATAAGGGAAGTAGCTATGTGACTCTTTCATCAACATTGGCCAATTTTAACCTGTTTACTCAACCAAAGAAAGGTGTTAGTATTTCTCATAATTAATAGTAATTGAAACAAATAGCATATGAAAAATGACCTTCCAATAATAATTGACTAAGGAATTAAATATACATAAGTAACATATAATCGTACTTGCATAATACCTTTCAAAGTCAAGAAATAATTGATCATGTTATTTAATATCAAAATATTACCACTTATGGCATTGTTGTTCTTGCCACCAAGGTTCAAACCCCGTTGGGGTGGTATTGTTGAATTGTTGTATCGGTTCATAGCTCCGGTCAAAAGCGTTTACCCCTTGAATAAAAAAAAAAAAATATTACCACTTATCAATAATCTATTTAACCTATAATGAATACCACTAAAACCAAATATTGAATACCAATCATTACCTTTATACTCACACTTATTCACACTCATAAAATCACCTAACTTGATGAAATCCATTTAATATATGGTTATATTACCAACAACGAAACATCTCGATTATTGCATACCTACGCATATAGGGAATATAATTCCTTAGCTATCACATGAAAGGACAAAAACCACTAGTTAGTTAGTTAACAATCAAAATATAAGCAACTTGATGTATAGGAATGATAATCATCAATGTATATTGTCCAACATAAAATAACATGAACCATCAATGAGTAACATGATCAATAAGGCCACAAGGGATGAGGTCTTATAGAATGAATAATTTGAAGGATCTCAAATGGTCTAACAAAACATGGGGTGAGATTATAACCTTTCATGTAATGGCTTGGGCTCTTGTGTGGTTTCAATCTCAAGAACACATGGTCACCCACCAAGAAATGTTGATCCAATATCTTGGCATCTGCATACTCCTAATGTCTATCCTAGGATGTCAATAAATACATTCTAATCCAAACCGCGTACTACTTCATATCCTAAATCATCTCAAGACCCAAAAAAAATTGATCCTCCATACTATCCCAACTAAAAGGGGTCTAACAAGTTTAACCATACAAGACCTAAAATAGTGTTATACCATGGGAACTTTGGTACCATTATTATAGGAAAATTCAACAAAGTACAAATAGTCCTCCCATTTGGACCATTGGTCCATAATGTGCATGTGAATCATGTCCTCTAACACCTAAACCACTCTCTCTATCTAACCATATATCTCATAATGGTAGGAAAAACTAAAATTAATCTAAGAACTCAAAGCATGCTGCAAAGATATCCAAAAAATGAATGTGAACATTGGTCATGATCCAAAATTATTGTATGAGGAACTCCATGAAAAAACATAATCTCCTCCATAAAGTTCAATGCTTCATATGTATCCCTATAAAACAATCTCATAGTTGATAAATGGGAAACCTTGGTCAGCTTGTCCATGGTCACCAAGATGACATCAAGACAACACAAAGATATTAGCAAAATAACAATAAATATAAGGAAATCATATCTCATTTCCGCACAAGGATAGTGTGTAGTTGTAGGATACATACTAGATGTTGATGTTCTATCTTCAACCTCTAACACTCTAGGCACCTAACCAAAAAAATTGGCAACATCATGCCCACTAAAATATCTTCCTACGATCAACATGCATCTTCTTCACACCAAGATTTTCTACATATGGGGCATGATGCACCATAATATTTACTACTACATAAAGATCAACAAAAAATGGAACATAAATATAGCCAATATATCACAATTATCCATCTAAATCTAATGAATGGTCATAATATGCACACACAAGATATATCCTTGACTCTATCTTCAATCTAACCTCCTAATATAATGGATCCTCTAAAATTCTCTCCAAAATGTGACTCCATGGGTCCATTCTTATGGTCAAAATTAAGATCAAATGCTCAAGGAATCAATGACCACATTATCCTTCCCTTGGATTTATTGAACACCAAATCCATGCTTGCAAATAAATTCCATCCATCAATATTGAGGAGCATTCAAGGTTAGTTACATGTGAAGGTATACTACAAGCTAGAATAATCAATTTTGAGCTCAAACCAATGGCCCAAAAGAAAATGTCTCCATGACACTAGTGTATGGATAATTTCAAACTCTAAATTATGGGTAACATATTTATCTTATGGTCCTTGAGCTTCCATGATTCATAATGAATCACTTGACACTCCTACATAAGTACTATACCTAAACCATCCAATGATGCATTAGTGTAAACCAACAAATCTATTGTAGGATCAGGTATTGCAAGGATATGTGCAATAGTCAACCAATCCTTAATAATTTAAAAAGGATAAATCACACTTATCTAACCAAATTTAATTCTTCCCTTTTCTTTTAAGATAAGTAATTGGATGTGTCAATCTAGAGAAATCCATGAAAAGCCTATAATAATAATATTATAATCCCATGAAAATGTAAACCTCAAAAATGTTCATGGGTTCTAGCAAATCTATAATGGCCTAATTCTTTGAGGGATAAATTGAGATACTCTCACTAGATGTAAAATGACCCAAATATTTCACCTTAGACTAAAATAATTTACACTTTTTTTATTTTCCATAAAGATGATGCTCATGCAAAACTGAAGAACTTAGTGCAAGTGGACGTCATGCTCCTCTACTATCTTTGAATAAATAAAAATTTCATCCAAAAATACAAACACAAACTAGTATAGGTAAGTAAAAAATACCTCATCCATCAAATTCATAAATACACAAAAATCAACCCAAATAGAACTACCATGAACTCATAGTGTCTATAATAAGTATGAAATGCAATTTGATGAATTATTGTCTCATGAATGTGAAGTTAATGGTATCTAGACTTTAGGTTGATCTTAGAGAATACTTTGGATCCCTTCATCTAGTCGAACAAATCATCTCCTTGAAAAGGGATATTGATTCCTCATTGTCACCTTATTCAATTATTGATAATCAATGCACAAGTAAAGGGATCCATCCTTTTTCATGAAGATAATTGATTCACCCCAAGAAAATGCACCAGAGAAAATGTGCCCCTTCTCCAATAACTCTTCCAGTTATAAATGAATCTCACTGAGCTCCTAAATGATCATATGACATGATGCATATGATATGTGATTTTATTTTTGAACAAGATCAATATGAAAATCCACATCTCATTTTGGTAGCATACTAGGAACATCACTTGAAAACACATCAAAAAAATCACTAAGGGTATGATCATCAAGAGATACCTTACAAAAAATTACTCTCTAAAGGATCATTGACTAAGAAAATAACACCTGACATCCCTTTTGCATACTACATTTTAATTGCATAGCTAAAAATATGCAAAGTGATATAGGTCTTTGTACCCTTGTTATCTCCCCTCACTTGCCTAGATCATCCACACACTCTATAACATTATGGTGATAATTAATGGTCACTTGATAAGCCTATAATCAATCCATAACAAGCACAATCTATTAGGATACCAAATGTAGGATATGCAAATCAATGACGGTGGTGAAGATGCCAAAATCCAACAAACAACCACTCACAAGGGAGTCTATAGCCACTTTAGAACTAGTAGCTAACTCAAACTACCACTTATCATTTTGTCTTGTTGCCACAAGCCCACACCCTACTATTAGGAATGCGGAAATAAAAGAATCTGAAGCACCAAAATCAATTAAAATAGAAGCATGAACTCCATCCCACAAATATGAGGTCTCCATAGTTGTAATTTGATTATTTTCTTGATAGTTGTCCACTACCACAAATAGTTTTATAGCTACCAATATTTCCCATCGTTAGCTTTGAAACTACAAGATTTTGATTACTAGTTTTCATGGGCCTCTAAGGGCGAGACCTCACAAAGTGTGATCCTACTTTTTGCAAGTGAAACATGGTCCCCTAACTCAATTTCATGTTGAATAAAGTGTACATGAATACTGAATGCTCAAGTAAACAGAACTAGGTTGACCACTCTAGGTTGGTTGTCTAGATTGGAAGTTTCTAATATGTTTCCTTTTTCAATCCTTATGGGGATTCTCTCTAGAACATTTCCCATATTGAGGGGCCTATGGTGGCTTCTACCTTTACGAATAATATTATTGAAAAGTCTTTGGAGGTTCCAAAGGTGTTGTGAAATATCTCATAGGTGGAGGTTGAGAACCCCTAACCCTAGATCTTGACTGAGAAGGAACAACTAACCACTATAGCCTCTAGCCATTTTTTTCTTGATAAATCTAGCTCTCTTTATGATAACTTTCAATGCTTTTAGTTATAATACATGAACACCACCATTGATAATAATAATTAAACCTCTCACAAAGCTCTACACTAGCATTCCCTCATCCTCAACCAAGCTAGCATACTACATTTTTAAAAAGCAGTTCTCATATTGATCCACAATAATACCAAGTTGTGTAAGCTCATGGAACTCATCTACATGTGTCTACATAAAATGTTTAGAAAGGTAATGTGAATTAAAGATCTCCAAAAAGGTATCCCAAGAGACTATGGAAATATTAGGTGACACATTTTGTCCTCTTAGCATCACTAGGCGGAAGCAAATCAATGTAGTTACACGACTCCACATTGAGCCTTAATATTTCTACAATAGGGATGCATCACAAAAAAAAATTCAAGAGCCAAAAGATAATTCTCAACCCCCTACAATTTCTATGGAATCCTTAAAGGTAGGTGAATTTTCTCAAAGAAGATCTCTCATATGTCCTACCAACACACTATCCTCATCCACTACCTACCTACCCCCTAATGTGATAGCTACTTGAAGGTTACATCATCCACCCTAGAATGATGAGGGCTCCTAGAACACACACTCTCTAGCATAAGCCTACTCATTGATCCTTTCTTGAGAAGGATGATAATTCACTAAATTGGATATCTCCTAATGAGGACCCAACCTTGCTAAAACCTCATGAAGAAAAACACATATAGTGTGCCTAAAGGATCTTTAGGTCGAATGTTTCTAGCTACATAGGAGTTATCCTATGCATCTCAAGTGACTCTCAATCAAGATGCAAGTATCCCCCTAACAAGTTCAATAATCTCTAAGAGGCATCCTTCCTATACAAACAAGGTGCATGAGTTAGCACACACATAACCATCTAGAATTCCACACTAAAGCATACAAGGAAATAAGAATGAAACTACCATACAAAAATAAACACTTAATAAATCACACATCAATCAATCACATGAGAAAACACATAAACTAGAGTTCCTAGTGTTGAAATATGGGCTTTGGTACCAAGTGTAATGCCCCAAGCCTCACACCCAAGACATGAGGCAAGTAAATATTTTTTTGAAATAATAACATGAGAAAAACCTAATAATACATGACAAGGATATCATGGTGATGTTCTATATGACATAGAACACAACAAATAAACACCATTGCTCCAAATATGCTGGAAACAAGAAAAAAAACTTACAAAGCATGTGAAGTCATCGCAATGATCCTACAAGAGAGTGGAGCTTCACCAAAATGATAATTGAGTTCTAACCTATGATATCATTCTCTCATGACACAAGGGTAGGACAAGGGGATCATCTACCTTGAACCCACTCCCTAAACATGACCAAATACACACACAACACTAAAGGAAACCTATGAAAGAGGTGGGAAAACTAGGGGATACCTTCCTAACTAGTTGGAATGACAAACAATTTCTTGAATGCATGGAGAACTTACCAATTTAAAAGTGGAAATATCTCCCAATAAGGACACTCAAACACAAGGTAAAATCTACATATGTGGTTACTCAACTAGGAGGTAAAATCCATCAACTAATAGGAATGCAAACTAGTCAATTTTATGCAAAGACACATCTTCCAATGTATAAGTGATAATATCTTCTATATCATGACACTTATAAAAAAAATTACATGGAAGCACTTAAAAGGCCAAGGGGAACAACTTCAATATACAAATTTTTACCAAAAAATGAATGCAAGTGTCTACTATCTAAGGGTATATAGAACTATAGTGACCTAGGAGGATTACAACACCCAAGAAGGACACTATCAGCCAAATAGGACACTATCACATCCCTCCAAAGTCGAATTCTATCATTGAAGTCTATTTTTAACATTAGATTCTAGTTTTGGTAGTAGAGTCCAATTTTGGCATTGGATCCCTTTTTTGGCATTGTAGTTCTAACTAGAGACTAAACAAATGACAATTTCTAAGTCTCATACTTAGGGAAAATAAATTAGACTCACAAATAAATTTAAGTTAGAAAAAACCCCAAAAAGCACTTATCACCCTCCTAAGATCTTGATAAGAGATTTCACCTTCTAACTGAGACATGAGAAAAATAGAAGAGACCAACTCCCAAGGCAAGGAGGTCTACAAGAGACTATAAAATGAATATAAGTAAATGAGAGAGGAATGGAAATTCTCACCACACACCCCACTCATTCTCCCTTCACATGGAGAAACTAAAATTAGAAGACAACGCCACCTTGCAATAGGTTCTTATACACAAAATACAAATGTAAGCGAAAAAATCTATCCAACATATTAATGATTTCATAATTGAAAATTTTCTAAAAAAATAATTTTATTTTATGCTCAAACCAAATATTCTCTAAATTTATTTCACCTTCATATCAAGAATGATGAAAATCATAACAAATAGTATACACCTTTGATACCAACATCAAGACACAATAAAAGTAATGATAAATCCATCACAACTTATGTGGGAAAATTATAATCCATCCAATAAGAGGTTCTACTATAAATAATATGATTACAAACGAGGATCCCTACAAATAAAATAATAATAAGGAAATAATTTTTCCTATCATGTACATGTTCATATGCCACTCCAATAGATCTATTCCTCCCCAATTATGGTTTTAGCATCACCCAACCATGTGGTACCCTTACGTCCACCTCGTTGTGCTAGGAGATAATGACATGGAAACAACAAACATACTCACACAAAACAAGGGGAGTATGACTCACACACAAATTAATCACTTTGTATACAACACCAATATGAAATATAATCAAGATCTCAACTAATCACACACATACATGGATAGAGTTAGGTCTCACATCAATTACAAAATCCAATTGTAAGAAGGATGAGGATCTTAGATAAATGAAAAGAAGTGTTATTATCATAGCTTTGGGGCTAGGTGGGGATTAAGTAGAGGGTACTCAATCGCATCCGACAAATCATGAAGTGTGTCATGTTCTTCACATCCATATCGAGTACTTTGAAGCACTCTAGGTACATGTTGTATAATTATTATCTTAGTTCATTTTATTTACCCAATGAATATTAATTATCACTCAACTAATAAATATTTTCCCATTATATCCCCAACATCAAGATTCACTCCTTTCCTACACTCTATAGCTTGAATCTTAGATTCATAATGCCAAATCACTATTTGAGTGTGACATATAAATTAATACAACAAAATGGTGTAACATTTTTTAACATAGTATCAAGAGATTCTAAAGGAAAAATATTAGGGAGTTGTGATATATTCCATTCAAAGTAATTCATATGCATTCACAATTTGAATTTTTATAGATATTTTTTAATGCAAAATCCATAAAAAAAATTTCAATTTCACCATTGACTTCAAAAGCATGAAACCTTATAAAAATTCTATAAAACTAAAAACAATTTTAGAAAATCAAGAACACCCTTTGGTTCTAAATATGAAGACCATTCTTATCCAATAAAATTCACACTTCGTAAATCTATAACAAAAATTCCATAATCATTGCTCAAAATAGACTTTCTAAAATTTAAAATCAACAACTTAAAATACATACTTTCTAATAATTGACTTAAAGTTGAAGCCATGAGCATCCACTAGAGGGCATAACAAAGCATAAACTAAGAACTTAAAAATTTAATCAATTAAAGCATAATACTTTAAAATTTTGAAGTTCAAACAATACAAACTTTAACTCAATGAGATTTGGAGGGACAAACCACATGCAATTCAATCCATACCAAAATGCACTCCTTTCCAATGTAATTCCAAAGCCAACTAATCCTTCCAATAAATCTTTCTCAATCTTTTTCTATTTTTTTGCCAAGAGAGATTTTGAGAAAGTTCTTTTGTGAAATGAAGGAATGAATTCTATCTTTCCAATTTTCTATTTCTTTTTTCCTTTTTCTAGTTTTCCTTTCACAAAAAATAACATTTAGCAATCAACTTAGAAATTCTTGTGTCATTTCTTGTTTCCAAGGATAACAAATAGTTCCATTTAATTTTCCAAGCAATGAAATATTTCTTGTTTCTCAATTTAACAAACAATAAAGTAATTCCAACTAGATTTTCTCTAACCAATGAAATGATTTCAACTTACAAATAAACTAATTAAAATAAAATGAATATCATTTTCAATGCATTCAACTAGCATTTTCATTTCTTTTTCTATATTTCTCAAATGCATCAAATACCATTAAAATGCAATGATTTATCTTTCAAAATATGATCAAAATGTAAATGACGAAATAAACAATTACATCCAAAATCATGCATTTACAATTTAACACAACACATGTAGACTCTATAATCACCACTAATTTGAATCCAAATTCACATAAGGTCTCACAAAACACATCTCGCACTCAATTCAAGTACAACAAGGGTTTACAAGTACATCAAACCCAATAGAACATCTGTAATATAAAAACCATTAGAGAAATAACCTAAGTCCTAGACCCACATACTCAAGTAGAAAAATAACCCTATATTTGCACACTCAAATCACATGTCAAGTATACCTACACCATACATAATAGCCAAAGTAATGCACAATCACCCAATGGGGTACAATATCACATACATCACATAATCATCACATCCAATATAACTCAATATCAATGCACATCACCTAAACACGAAAATGTGATAACCAACAATCATCTAGAATGCCAACACAAAAATAATAATACACATATATAAAGTATTGTCAACTCTAAACAAGAAAGTATCACATGCATTATATAGTATACAATCATAATCCATACACCAATACAAAATTGCATCAAGAACACCTTAATGAAAATAAATAAAGTATAAATGATTATTAGTAGGAGGGTTAAATCCACAATCACAAAGGTAACCAAACACAAACACCAAAAGCATTACACACTGACAAATGACCCTATACTTTAGCATTACCATAGTTAACTAAAGGCATAATTTCACATTGATCATTCTAATGTAGGTGTAATATCCTAGAGTCTAGAGGAAGGTGAGGAGAAAAATATCTTAAGGTGTAGTGTAGGAAAAAGTATCCCTTTTTCACACTTAATTTGGGAATAAATATTAAATAAAATGAGCTTAATGATGCCTTAATTTAGTGTTGTAATATGTTTTACATATTCATGTTAAGTTTAGGGCCCTATTAATTAAAATGGACTTAATTGTGCCTTATTTGTGGTGTTGTAAAATGCACCTTTACACTTTCACACTAACCTAGTGCTTTATGCTTTAATTGGGGTTAATTATGCCTTAATTGGCCCCTTTAATTCAAATCCAAGCCTAATTAATCACATTTTTCGAGGGATAAAACTCAACATTCATAAATGCCATAACATAATGTTTAACATAAGTGACCTAAAACCCATTCGCCAATGGGTCCTCACTTAGGCCTAGGACCTAAATTCAAACTATATTTTTGGCAATTTAAAAAAGATTTCAAATGTGTATTCACATGCCATTTTGTGTTATTTGAATTTCGAGAATTAATATTAAGATATATATAAATAAGAGGCCATTTCACTATGTTTCATGCTAGAATTTTTAGGTGACTTCATGAGATCAAGCTAGAGCATTATCAAAAGCAATTCAAGAGCATTTAAAGGCATTCAAGAGAAGATTTATTGAAGATTATTGCAGCAATCAAGATTCCATTATCATGTCAAAGTCATAATGCATCATGCATGTTGTTTGAGCTAATATGGTGACGTAGAGTTCAAGATCAATTCAAGTATTCAAAGGCATTGTTTCAAATAAAGTTTCATGATCAAGATCCACATCCATTGAAGCTAATTCATGCAAGTTGCAGATCTATATTCCAAGGTTCAAACAAGGGTTTGGTGAGTTGTGACATTGCTTGTTCATTCATCATTCCTTCATGCTATTTTACTTCATTTCAAGGTTTAATTACCTAAAAGATGTTTGACCTAGGCAAACCTCCATTCACCTAACAAACAACATTTTTTCTCTCTTTAATGTGTGATTGCAGATTTTAGGTGGAAGATCCTTTGAAGAGAAAAATTGAAGAAAGTTGCAAGGAAAGTTGTCATTTCATGGAAACTCTTCTACAAGATTTATCTATGACTGTCTGACAAAGAGAATCGGGAATCTAGGAGTGTAGACATATTATAAGAGAACCCAAAAACAAATTTCAAAGAGCCCTAGCCAGGACCCATTCACCATAGGGAAAATGAGTCCTCAATGAGCTTCAAAAAGTGACTTTTGGTGACTGGTACACATCATTCTCCCATTTCCATATCTTCCTTTTGATTGTTGTTTCTTGTAGTTTTAAGTACAATCTTTCATTTTCATTTTATAGCTTGCATTTTAGAGTTTGTTTGATGGTTTTAATCTTTCTCCCCAAAGTGCTATTTGACTGATACCCCTGTCCTTGCATAGAAAGGAAATTTGTTGATTCATAGCTTGATTTGTCTCACCTTTTGGTTGTTAGTCATCTCATTGTTTGAATCTCATTTCCTTGAATGAAATTAGATAAATAGGCCCTTTAGTATCAATTCATTGTGGTGAACCCCCTTTCATAACATTTTACCCAACAACACCACCAAAAAACCCTATTTTTCTTTGTTTCCTAAGGTATAAAAGGAAAAGAAGTATGTTTATATATATATATATAAAGGATAAGGGACTCATTCTCTAATATTAAATAGCAATTGAAAAATTAAAGATTAGATCAAATCCATAATGCATTATTTTGTAAAGTATTTTGATGAACAATTAGTTAACCACATAGCTAAGGGATTAATTCAACTTAATCAAGTGATATTCTCCAAACTTCAACTTAAATTATTATAAATATTTTATTTATTATATTCAAAATTATATTATATTAATCTAAAGGTGTATTTTAAAATGAATTTGTTGGTGGAATAGAACATATTAAACTTTTACTATAGAAATTTAAAATAAAAATAAAAAATAACCACCATTAGTAAGGAAAAGATCACAACAAACTTGAATATTAGCACAAACTATATGAAGGGCGATGTAAATTTTAAAATTTTAACTCAAAGGACTAGCATTTCCAAAGGCCATTTTACGAAATCCATAAGCATTCATGCCCATGCCTATAATACATGGCATGGCTAGTCAACTTCAATTACCATGTAATTTGAGTAGTAGAACTTTTATATTTTGGTCTTCATAAATAATTGATGAATATATTTATTTAAAATCATTTTTGGGATTTTATGTTTTTATAAACATGTTTGTGCATTGTTTATTTTTTTTATAAAGGCAAAAATAGGTTTTTGAAAGGGTTCAAATATTTTTACAATAGCTATGTCAATAGGTAGAAGAGAGAGGCCCCATGAGATGTTAGACTTATAAAAAATGTTCTAAGGGCAACCAGAATGACAATCAAAGGAAGACACGACAAGAAAATGACAAAACAAGGACAAAAGATAGAGAAACCAAAACAAAACACAAGCCTAGTTTGGATCAGTCAACTTCTTAAAGCATGAAGTTACATGCCACTCTTTGGTTATGAAATTGACTTGGTCCTCAAATAAATTTTCTAGAGTGTCATCATCCATCTTAATGACACCAAACCTATGTGACGATAATTATCCCTAGTCCTGGTGGCTAGCACTTCTCCAATTGTCTTTCTTTTCCTCTTATGTAGTTAAATATAAAGGGCAAATTGACCTATTGTTGACGTCTTAATTGTGTTTTTGCTATATTCCACAATTTCTACAAGATTTCTCCTCAAATCATCTTGGTTTGTTTAGAGCATATTCATTCTTTGATCAAGGTTTTCCTAATTATGGAACATAGTGGAGAACTTCTTTACTTCCTCCCATAAAATCCAATCAAAGCCATGTTGCTTTTAACTCCTTCAACATTCTCCTTTTACTAAGTGGTTTGAATGTCCTACATTCTAGATTGACGATTCTAGAGCTACGAAAAAAACTTCAAAATGTTATTTTGGATGTCAAAACTCTCTTCTAATGCTTGACTACTTTCTTTGAGATCAATATAGTTCTAACAATAGGAATTATCTCTATGATTATGAGCATTGTCCAATGATTTATCTTCACATAAGCATCATCCGACTTCATAGGTTTGTTAGAAGCTAATTGGTCAACAAGTCTAATGCCAACATGGAAATTGGATTAAGGCCCTTCCAACTCAACACTTTTACCTTTGTCTACCCCCAAAGCAAGAGTATCAACAAGAGGGGTTTCAACAAGGAGGGAGGTTGTGAGGGTATGAATATTTTAGTCACCCTACCAACATCTTTAATCTTGGGTTTCAATGCTTGGTGACCTCATTAGGGTTATCAACACCACAATTTTGGGATAATCATGGGAAGAGTTAACATCTATGGGATCTTGCCCAATAGTAGGAGGGATATTGAAATCTAGATCAACATGGGAACTAGCAACAAGACAATAAACAAGGCCTAAACCACTTTTGGAAGCATTTTAGTGGTTGATAATTTTGGGGTACAGGGTAGGAGCTAGAATTTTCGCAAGCTCAAAATTATAAAAATGAAATATTAGCCCTTGATGAAGAGGCAAGTTCATGTGTCTGTTATTATTAAGTTTTTAGTTTGATTTTCTCTCCATGGCTTGGGTGGGTTTTTAACTTTACCTAGTAAATGAAGATCCAACTTCAAAGAGGTACAACTAGTAGCGTTTGGGTAAAGATATCCCGAAGTTAGTTATATTATATTCAAAATCTAAGTGTTTAAAAATGTACAACATAATTTTAGTTATTACATCGGTTCAATCTTTTAAATTTGAATTTAAAAAAAAATAAAAATTATAATTATTTATTGAAGTTAATTTTGATAAAAAAAAAATTATACAATTAAATCCAAAAACACTCAACATTATCTTCATAGACTTTAGAAACACCATACTACCATTTACTTACACTCTATCACCATTCTTCCTCTCTTATTGTTACAAATTAGTAACTAAATAGACCCTTCACTTCACATAGAAAATCAGCCTTATTTTTAACAAACCCACAATAAACCGATCATTAAATGTGTGGAGTCCAAGAAAACTTAAGGACAATCTAATCTCAAAGGAAGATGAGATGATATTAATTTAAGAGCCATAAATTTAACCAATCATTAAACTTATGGGGTTCCAAAAAAACACTTAAGGAAACTCATAGAACAAGGAGAATCTAATCTAAAAGAAGATGAGATGAACTTGGTATATCCAACTCCTTCCCTCTTACGTATTAAATGCCTTATCATTTGTGTTGGTTTATTTTAGGAAGCATTCTTCCTCATGCCATGAATATTATGTAATTGCATCAACTTGAGTCCTATACATTGCTCATCCTAGTACGAATTTTAAGTGGACCTAATGTATAAGTAAAGTGGCATATTCTTTTTAATTAGATGTTATTTGAAATAATCTGATAATGATATTCTTGCAGTCATGGTATTAGGTGCATGAATAATAACCTATTTTAATTAGAGCAATATCTGGGACATAGTTTTGACCTCATTTCTTACATTTAAATCATCAAAAACCAGTTAACACAAAATATCATGTTAGCATATTCAATGACACTAAAATGACTTTCTTACCATCAGTATGGGAAGCTGACAAAACAGGAGTCGTCTTTTATTTCTTCTGAACTCTTTGACATCTTTCCCCAAGAAAAAAGATGATAGAAGCAATGTCAATCATGCTCAATATCATTTTCAACTTCAAACTAAAAAATTTAGTACTTGGTTGCTACAACTTTCAAATGCATTGCTGACCGTATTTTATATCATTGACTAGTGCCTCATAAAATGCTTTGTTAGCTTCAAAATTTTCCCTACCATTGCTACCAATTGTCTAATTGTACAACACATGCTGTGCATTTCTTCTAGATAAAACTGTTTTCGTGGATCAGCTATTTCTTCATTCCCAAAAGCAATAAAACGAGGAAACAAGATATTGAGTGGTTACAGGCCATCATCTTAAAGTCATGTTTTCTTGGATGAATAAATAATAGACATAGAAGATACCATTATGTTTTTATATCCTTTTGATTAAGGATTGTTCCATTAACGTTGTATTCTGATACCTTACAAAAAATTATTGTCTATGCTCCACGGAGTTTCGGGGGCGGGGACGGGGACGGGGATGGGGGCAGGGGCAGCAGGGGACAGCGGGATGTGTTTCCGGTAGTGGGGTACTTTTGGGCCATTTTTTAGGGGACGGCTGATAGAAAAATAGGTAAATTTTTAAAAATATAGAGAAATATCAAATGTTCATAGCATAACAATTAACATTGATAAAACATTCATCATAGACATTGTAGAAGTTTAATACATAGCATAAGACTTGAATTGAGATTTGAAATTTTGTATTTCACATGAGATTCGACGACAAATTAAGTCTAACATGAGAATCGACAACAAATTGGGTAGGAGACGTTTCCTAGCCGTCCCCGCATCGCCGTACCGTTTCCGGTACAGGAACAGGGGTACAGAGCCAGGGGATGCATCCCTGTGGAGTATAGTAATTATTGTTCATGTAGCATTCATGCTCTGTGTATGTACTTACAAGAAAGATAATTGATAGGCTGGTGTCTTTTTCCTTCGCATTAAAAAAATAAATGTCAATGGTACTTAAAATGAAAGTAACTAAACGAGAACCTTTTATACCCCTTACTAAAATTTGGAAGCAAAGACCAGAAACAATTGATACAAATCATTGAAATACCTGTTACATATAGATTCCTAACGTCTTAATGACTGCAACTGTGCATTTCAAACTATTTTTCATTGCCTGAAGATAATGATCCAGTCAATGCAAGGCAATTTCCCAATTATATAAAGAAATGATTCTCTACAATGGACTAGAAAGCACAAAAACTCAACTGGTAGTATGAATTATAAAAGAGGATGGATTCATTCAACATATCAAGGATATGTGAGAACCCCAGAACAGGACTCAGATGTGACTCGCTTGGTTGAGTGTGGCTGCTGTAACATTTCACAAGATGTTTTATGAATGGAGCTTCAATCCGAAA